>LNAC01000178.1:3029762-3110570 GCA_002007465.1 Ailurus styani
GGGGAGGGGGGCGCGGCGCGGGGTCGTGCAGGAGAGGAAGCCAGGAAGGAGGCCCCTGCAGTCCCCAGAGGGGAGACCACTGTAACTTGGCCTGGGGCAGAGCTGAAGCATTGCATCGGTGACTGAATATACACGCACATGGGACCCCCCCCCGCCCCCGAATGTCCGTGCCCTGCCCTCACACCTCCCTGGTCCCTGGGGACAGATTTGCCTTTCCTGTCAAGGGAGAGGAGGAAGCAGGTCCTTGGAGGCTTGCCACCTAAGGCCCACATCTGGCAAGCATTTCCTGGGATCTTCTGTGCTCTAGGCCCTGTGCTCGGTGCTGCTGGGGCTACCTGGCTTATGCATGCTACCAGTCCAGGGCTCCCAGTATGGCTGAGGCCCGGGCTGCAGGATGGCAATGGGCAAAGTGCTTGGGGAAGGGAACAGCGTGGAGGAAGGCTGGAAGGTGGGAATGGTCAGAGCACACATGCGGAAGGTCAGCGAGTGTTCTGGTTACTCCAACGTCAGTCACCAGGCTCAGTGCTTCTTATGAATCTTCTCCACTTCATTCCCACAACCCCCTAGGGCATAGAGATGAGGGTTAGCCTAGCTTAACAAATTGGGAAACTGAGGCACAGAGATATTTTTTTTTTCCCCTGTGATTCAATCTAGGTCACACAGCCCATGACAGATGAAACTGGGAGGTGCAAACGGGCAAGAAGGGGATGGGTAGGGGGAAAGCAGATTCCCGAAGTTTCAAATGCTCTGATAAAGCCTCCGTGGTACAGGGGTCCATCGGTACACATTCAGCAGTGCGGACACATGGGTGTGCCTAGGAGAAGGTGCCCAGGAAGGGGACTGCTCCACGGTCCCTCTGTCTCTTTAGAGAATGACCTTCTGAGAGGCTGAGCAGATGACCTTTGGCAGGGCTGGGGTTGAGGGGCTGGCCTGGGCCGGCCAGACCTCCAGCAAGCATCTTGGCAACTCTTGTTGGTCGCCTGATAAATGAGACAAACGATTCTCTGGCAAGGGACGAAAGGTTTTTGTCCAAAGTCCTGGATCGATTTTATTTTATTATTGCCAGTGGCTGAAAACAGCATTATCAGGAACATTCTCAAAATCACATTCACTGCCTTTAAGTTAAGGACAGCGGAATGCAGCCTGAAACTTGGCCATCTTTCCTCACATGCCCTCCGCGAGCTCTTCCGGCCATTGATTTTCATTCTCGAAATGGCAGGAGTTAGTCCCAAAGGGATTTCAGGCTAGTGCGTGGCTTCTGAAGGAAACCTCTGCCCGGGTTTCCTTGAAGTTCCCTTCTGGTTGCCAGCACTTTCGGTTCCTTGGTGCTCACAATCTCTTCCTGGCACTACCAGCTTACAAGGAGCAGGACCAGTGCATAAAGTACACTCTGGATCTCATAGTCTGCTCCCTGCGGAGCCCGGGGCAGGGGGTGGCATAAATGAAGGAATGAGCCAGGTGGGGACTCTGGCACCCTGGGGGTCTCACATCCCTACGTGAGGGGCTGGCTGATGTCCCTCAGCTCCAAGGGATGGTGGACAGGTAGGTAATGGACCCAAGGGGGCTCCACTTGCTATTATCTAAATGGGAAATCTCCCAGACAGACCTTCACATTCCTAAAATGTGAGGTTTTTTTCTTCATGGCCATTAAAATGTTTAAAAAATATTTTAAAGCCAAAAAAGCACATCTGGGTTCAGTGCAGGGCCCCCCAGTTTGAGACCTTTCCTCACAATGGCCCAGGGAAGCAGGACTCACTGTCGCACGTCAGGGATGAGGAAGGTGACCCCCAGAGAGTGGGTAAGCAACCCCAAGTGACCCAGCTGGGCAGCTGCAGAGGGAGAAATGCAAACTGGGGGTCTCTGGCCTCCACGGCGGGCAGCTCTCTCCATTCCACCAGATACTTCCTCAGGTCCCCTGTTCCCGAGCCCTTCACCTCTCCTGCCAGCTTTCCTTGGGCTTGAAGTTGGAGCCCTTCCTGGGTTCTCTTCTCCTTCCCCACCTCCTTCCCCTTTCCCCTGCTTCTTCTTCTTCTTGGCTTGGGTTTAAATTCCAGCTCTACTACTCACCGGATGAAGGACTTACTTAATTTCTCTGTGGCTCAGTTTTCCTTTCTGTAAATGGGGGAGATTAATAGTACAAACCTCCTAAGGTTGCCGTGAGGAGTCAGAGAGTCGAAATACACTAGGGCCTTGGGCTGTGCCTGCCATGCAGCTAAGTACTCTCTATCTAAGGGTCTGCAAAATAGAATACGTGCAACAAACATTTATTGAGTGTCTACTGTGCGCCAGACCCTCTGATGAACCCCAGGGCTCAATGGGGGCACCAAGGACAAGGCCCCACCGCTCATGGAACTTACACTCTAGAGGAGGAAGATACAGCGCTGGACGAGCCTCATCTGCGGGTCTCACGCCGGCACCTGCCTGGAGTTCGCACGATCCAATGGGCCTTTCCAGATGGCCACCCTGGAGGGGCCACTGCCCCTCCCTCCTCCTGTGGTCTCCACTGTCTTCGCTCGCACTCTGTCACCCTCAGCTGGCCTGTGTCACCTTTGCTCAGGGCCCAACCGCTCTTGCCAACAAGCTTTTGCACAGCGGTTTCCTCTGCTTCTCCCTCCCTTCCCCTCAACCCCTTGGCTTAGTCAAAGCCGCCTCTCCAGAGTCACTTAACCGCATTACGACCTGCCACTTTGCACTGCGTGCAGTGACACACGCAGGGAGGCTGGGGGAGCTTTTGCCTGCCATCTGCTCCTCCAGCTCGTGGAAAAGCCTCAGTCACATTGGGAAGGAAGGGAGAGATGTGAGGACTGGGTCGCATCTCCTCTCCAGCTTTGCTTTTCTCACACATAAAAGCGGTGCTGTCACCACGAACTCCAAGGACCGAGCTGAGGAGCCTGGAGGTGGAGGGCACCTGGGGTGGCTGGGTGCATCTTGGAGGCAGGGGCAGCAGAGGACAGCGGAGAAGGGCAGGGCGAGGCCCTGGAGGAAGGCAGGAGAGGGAATGCACCAAGAGGGGCCGGTGTCTGGCTCAGCTGCAGCGGGGGGTGAGGGGAGCCTGCTAGAAGGTCAAGACGGAGGTGGACTGCAGGGGGCCTCAACGAGGAAACCAGGCAGAGAATAAGTGTCATCTCGCCAACCCCGCTCCTCAGCATCCCCAGTGCTCCCTCTGGGGCTGTTCCGGGGAAGAGGGTGTTAGGAAGCCGCTCCAGGCAGTGGATCCAGGCTGGGCCAGATACAAGGAGCAGGATGGCTCTCTGTGGAGCCTGTATTTCTTCCTTTATTCTCAGTCTAGAAGGTGGAAGGAGCTACATGCTCTCCACACCGCCTCCCAGGTGCAGAGAGGGAGGGAGTCAGAGGAGAAACTGGAGAGTTTTCGGAGAGGGGGCAGGAGTTTCTGGAGGTTACACAGCACTCCTCCTGGTGCCCAGACAGGGCATGAGTGTGGAAAATGGTCTCAGAGGAGCTGCTCATGCAAATAAGGACAAGAATAATGGCACATTCCCCATTTTCATTTAAAAATAGTCACGGTAGTGACACTTGGCATTTCGTAAGTGCTGGGTGCTGTTTCGAGCTTTTTACACTGTTAACCTTGGATCTTCAAAGCAGCCAGAGGAGATAGGTTCTATTACATTTATTTCCATTTTACAGATGAGGAAACCCAGGCATAGAGAGCCTGAGTAACTGCCCCAAGGTGACCCAGCAGGAGCAAAGCCAAGACTCCAGGGGGTCTGTTGACAGCTTCACATCACAGTCTCAGGTCACCCCCTTGCCTCCTGGGAGGCAGCGGGGGCGGGGTTACCGTGCCCATTTTTCGGAGGAGCAAACCGAGCTTCGGGGAACCTGGATGATCGCCCAAGAGGAAGCCGCGGAGTAGTTTGCACCCGGCCACTTGCGGAGCCGCAGGCCCCTCCTATGAGCCAGGTGGATGGGCGAGTGGTGGGGTTGGCGGCTGATGTTAGGGGAGGGGGTGAATCGAGGCCGGGGGCTCCCTTGCTCTTCATCCGGAGGCAGGAGGCGGCTGAGGACCGGCTGTACCACTTGGCACCGGCATTTGCAGGGAAAGGGTTTCCTCGAAAAGTGCGCCCTAATGGGGGAGAGCAGTGGGCCGAGCGTTCGCCCCGCGGCACGAGGGTGTGTGCGCGCGCGCTCGGCGAGCCCGGGCTCTTTGTCCGAGCCCGTGCGCGCGTGCGTGTGTGGTGTGTGCGAGTGTATGTGTGTGCGCGTGTGTGTATGTGTGTGTCCGCATGGGGGGCGGGGCGGGGCGTCCGGCCCCGCCCCGGCCCCGCCCCCGGCCCGGCCAAGCTGGTATTTTTCCACCCAGCAGGATGGGTGATGCTGAGAGCTGCCTGCTCAGACAACAGACACGCGAGGTCAGGAAGAAGCCGCTTATAAATTACCGCTTCCTCCGCGCCGCCGCCAGCGCCGAGCCCCGGGCCTTGGCCGTAGCACCGCTCGCTTGCCAGCTCCGAGCCCCGAGGACCGCGAGCCCAGAGACCCGGCCACGCGGAGAAGGAGCGAGGAGCGCGGAGCCCGCGGGCCGGAGACCGAGCAGGAGGGCAGCCCCCGGCCGGTGGAAGCGAGTGCAGCCGAGCGCAGCGCAGCGGCCACCCCAGGTACCCGAGGGACAGGGAGCCGGGCGCGCGGACCCCCCTCTCTTTCTCTGCGCTCCAGCCAGCCCCGACCTCCCCGCCGAGTGGCCCCCATTCCCGCGCCCCTCTCGCCACCGAGGGAGGGACGGAGGGTCTCCCGCTCAGACCCGCTGGCGGGGCTGTTATTGTTTCTCCAGCGAAAGGGCTTGGGGTTTTCGTGCAGGCGGCAGGTGTGTGTGTGTGTGTGTGTGTGTGTGTGTGTGTCTGTCTGTCTGTCTGTCTGTCTGTCTGTCTGTCTAGGGGTCTCTGTCTCACTGGGTGTCTGTATGTATCTCCATGTCCCTGTGTGTTTCCGAGGGGGACTGTTCCTTCATTTCTCCAGCAGTATCCACTCGTGTATCCCAGTGTGTGCCTGCTGTTCAGTGCCTTGGGTTGTGCGTGTCTGTGTGTTCTGGCGTGTCTGTGATACCTGAGTGTCGCTGGGTCTGTGTGTCTTAGGATGTGTGCACTTGTGTGTCCCCGTGTGTCTGGTGTGAACCTGTTTGTGTGACCGTGTCTCTCAGTACCTGGCCGTGCACGTGTGTGTCCCTGAGCGTGGCTGTGTCTCCGGGCCCCTGTTCGCAGGCACTTGTGTGTCCTCGGCGTATCTGAGGGAGTGTCCCCGGTGCCTAGAGGGCCGAACAGCTGGAGCTGATTCCCCAGGGCTAGCCCTGAGTCTGGCGCGGTGATACGGGGGGCATGGCTCCAAGGGTGCCGCCTGTGTGTGGCGTGCAGGTGGCAGTGCCAACGTCCAGCCGTCTTGAGTGGCAGGACAGAGGCCCCGAGGGCCAGCTGGGGGCCAAATGGGCAGCAGGCAGGGACAGCAGGACACATCCTCCTCTGGCTTTTTCTCCTTCCTTCTGAGGGTTCCTCTTTTGAGCAAGAGGTCCTCTCTTCCCCCTCCCAGTAGGGAAGCCAGATAGAGAATCTCAGGGACCTTCTGCGACAGCCCCAAAGCTTCAGCCTAAACTGGAGGGGGGACCTGCGGGCCACCCCCTGCCCCCCGGCGTTCAGAGGGAGGTGTGTGCTGGGCAGGGCCACCAGCCTGGCTATTTTGGTCACTGCCTGGCCCTGGCCAGATCCTGGTGTCCCCTAGGACCAGCCCCAAAGCTTTGGGAGGCAGCCCGGGGCCCCCATTTCCTGCCTGGAGAAATAAATCAGCTCAGTAACTGCCCAGACACTTGAACGGAGGGTCTTCGGGCTGAGGTTTAGTGGCGCGTGGCTGGCTTCTCGTGGCTCCACGAATTTGGACTTCGGTAAATTGGCCCACGCTTTGGCACTGCTGGTGTTCAAATAAATGTCATGGAGGAGATCTTTTAAAATTTTCTTTCTAATTTTTTCTTGGCTAGAAGGGAGGGGATCTCATCCAGAGTCTCCCAGCCAGAAGGAGTTTATTTTTGTGAGAAAGAGCGGGTGAGTGCTTAGCAACCGCCTGCCTCACTGTCGACCAGGGAGTCATCCTGGGAGTGTGGGGTGGGCATGAGAAGGTGTGGGGGTGGGTGGGGGAGGGAATTTCATCAGGATGGTGTTGGGGAGGACTAGAGGGATGCCCGAGGGCCCAGGCTGAGAACCCACCACAGGGTGGGATTGGCAGAGTGGCTGGAGGTCTTGGGCCTGGCTCAGCCCCTAGTTGACCTTGCGCAACCTTTTTTTCCTTTGGTCTCAGTTTCCTCATCTGTAAAATGGGTGGAGTAGACTGGTTATGGGGTAAACGGGGACTTAGAGGCAGGAGTATGTCCCTGGGGACCTCAGTTCAGTTATAGTACCTCAGTTACTGTGCCTTCATTGGTAGATGACCTTGGATGATTCTCTTGGCCTCTTTGAACCTCAGCTTGGCTGTCTGGGCAGCAAGGACACCAATGCCGGCCTCGCTGTGTCCTTGAGGGGATTGAGGGAGATGAGGATGAATAAGCCTGGGGTAAGCTGTAAAGCCGGCCTCCGCTTCGTGGCTGCCGATTAGAGGGTGTCACGAGGTCTCAGGTCACTGGTATGTGGCAGGGCCAAGGTGCACTCTTGAGCTTTTGTCGTTTGGGGATACCCTTGTGCTGGCCCACGGTGCAGCCGCAGTGGGCCGCCTCTGCCCAGTTCCTCTCCTCTTGTCCTGCAGTGATCGGGTCACATCTGTTTTGCAGAGTCGAGAGGCCTGGTGGGAAGTGCCCATTTTAGAGATGGGCAAACTGAGATCTGCCCAGGGGACTTTGCTTTGATTGGACAGTGGCAGGAGTGGGCCTCAAAGGTCTTTCCTCGGCCAGCTGTGAGTTTTGGCCCCATGGAGCTTTAGTCACTGATATGCTGAGGAGTTGAAGTTGGACTGTGGTTTAGACCTGGGGAAAACAAGGGACAAAGATGCCTCTGCCCTCAGGGTTGGAGGGAGAGTTCGTGGGACCCACTTGCACCTCAGTTCTGTCCCTCGTTATTCGTTCTCCCTTCCGTGTGCCTTCTGTGGAGAGCCTGCCTCTCTTCCTACACGAGTTCAGACTGCAGGAGGCTTTGGGCGCTGGTGATGGTATTTTCTAACTCCCAGCTTGTTTGCCTGTCAACCTGTCAGAGGACTTGGGAGCTGTACTTCTCTGAAAGTCTTTCCAAAGGTCCTGAAATGATAAGACACTTGTGAGTCATTGAACGAATTCCTGCGTATAGGAAAGAGCTGACAAATAAATTACAAGGAGCTCAGAATGCAGCTTAGCCACAGCTGGAGGGGGTCTGGGTGGGAATAGAGGGCTGGTCTTAGAAGCCCAGGGTCACCCCGGTGGGTGCAGGCTGATCACTCACTTCTGCAGAAGGACAGAAGCAAGAGGCAGATTCTTTGGGGCTCCTTCTCATTCCTCTGTATTGGCCAGCTTATCTTGGCCCAAGTGTTTGTTTGAATGTATGGGTTTTGGGGAGGAGCTGTGGCTGTGGAAATGTCCAGAATGGCCTTCGAGTGTGAAAGAGAACTTTTTAAATGTGCCTCATCTAGTTTAATAAATATCGCTAAGGTCATCTCTGGCCTGGCCCCGGATTTGGAGTGGAATATTGGCTTTCGAGGTGCTCAAAGCACAGAGGGAGATAGGGCAGTGACCATGCCATCCAAGGCGTGCTGTGAGAACTCAGGAGACCAAGTATGTGCTGATGGCATGGTCATAGGCAGGGGGGCACTGCAGCCTCTTAGAGGAGTGATGCAGAGCTGGCATCTTCTGTGAGCAGAGCAATAGTATGGGCTGGCGTTCTGGGCAAGGGTCATAGCAGGTGCAAAGGCACAGTGGCATGAAATAGCCAAGCGTGTTTGTAGACTAGGGCTTGCGGGGTTCCCGCCGGAGAAAACAAGGGCCAGGTGGTAGAAGGGCCTGAGCATTGGGTAAATGAGCTTGAACTTTATTCTGAGGGCAGCAGGAATAGAAACAGCATCAGACTAGGTTTGGGGGCAGCAGTGGAAAAGCTAGTTAAACCCAGGAGCCCAGAAGACCCCGATGATGGGTGAGGAACCAGGCTGGGGTTCAGGAAACCGAGGGTGGCCAGGCCACCACTGGTCAGGGCACAAAGCAATTTCTGTGCCAGTGAATCTTGCCCTGAGCTCTTTTTGTAAACACGGGGTAAAGGCCTGGACATGCTGTTTAATAGGTACACAGGCCATTAACTTACTGGCTTTGACCTCCCTGGGAGCGTGAAGCCCAGGAGTCTTTAGGATGACTTATGTCTGCCCTGGACAGGGCTTCTGGGTTTCCCCTCCCACCTTACCTGGTCAGAGGCTTCATTTGGAAAACCGAGCTGAGCCTCAGGGGTTATGGGTGGCCGAGAGGGGGCAGAAAGAATGGAAATTGCTATGCTGTTTCTAAAGCTCCCTGAGTCAACCAACTCCCTTGTAAAAATCAATGTGCAAACAACAAATCACCCAAAACAATAAAAGGGAAGGGGGGGCAGTGTTGGGAGCCAGGGGTTCCGACGAGGTAACTCTAATCAGGTGGAGAATGAATGACTCGAGTCACTTTTTTTTTTTTTTTTTACAAATTCAGATTCCCAGGTCCAGCATGGATGCACGGACTCAGTCCCCATGGGGTGGAGCCTGGGAATCTGTATTTTTAAGTTTTGTCATGTGATTTAAAAAATTTTTTAAAATTGTGATACAATTTACATGCCGTGAAATGCAAAGATTCTGTTACAGTTTGATGGATTTTGACAAAGGTATACACTTGTGTAACTACCGCCCAGATCAGGATAGAGAATATTTCCAGCTCCCCTGGAAAGTTAGTTGTCTCATGCCCTTCCCCCCCCCCACCCCCGAAGGCGACAAGTTTCTGATTTTTGTCACCCTGAATTAGTTTTGCCAAGCCTAGAACTTCATGTAAGTGGAGTTGGGTGGTGGATGACTCTTTAGTGTCTGGCTGCTTTTCTGTTTGATGTTTTTGAAATCCATCGGTGCTGTGGGGTTTATCATGAGGGTGATTCCTTTTATTGCTGAATAGTATTCCATTGTGTGGGTGCACCTGCTGGTGGACATTAGGGTGTTTCCAGTTTGGGGTGATTATGAATAAAACTGCTCTGAGCGTTTCCATACGAGTCTTTCAGTGAGCTCACATTATCCATTTCTCTAGGAGTGGGACTGCTAGGTCTTAGGGTCCACAGATGTTAACTTTATGAGAGATTGTCAAAGAATTCTTTTAGTTACAAAAATACACACCTTGGGGCGCCTGGGTGGCTCAGTCAGTTAAGCATCTCCCTTCAGCTCCGGTCATCATAGATCTTGGGATAGAGCCCCGCGTTGGGCTCCCAGCTCAGGGGGGAACCTGCTTCTCCCTCTCCCTCTGCATCTCTCCTGGCTCATGAGCACTTTCTCTCTCTCTCTCTCTCTAATAAATAAATAAAATCTTTTTTTTCTTAAGATTTTATTTATTTATTTGACAGTGAGAGAGGGAATATAAGCAGGGGCAGAGGGAGAGGAAGAAGCAGACTCCCCAATGAGCAGGGAGCCCAATGTGGGGCTCGATCCCAGGACCCTGGGATCCTGACCTGAGCCGAAGGCAGACGCTTAACGACTAAGCCACCCAGGCGCCCCAAAATCTTAAAAAAAATAAATAATACACCACAAGCAATACAAAACTGAATAAATATTTAGTTTATTTAGTTATTTAGTTTAGTGATCCTCAAAGATCATTAAAAAAAAGTGCACTCTAACCTTTTATTTGTCTGTCTCTTCCTCTGATAACAATAAAAGCCCATAAGAGGGCGCCTGGGTGGCTCAGTGGGTTAAAGCCTCTGCTTTCGGCTCAGGTCATGATCTCAGGGTCCTGAGATCGAGGCCCACATCGGGCTCCCCGCTCGGCGGGGAGCCTGCTTCCCCCTCTCTCTCTGCCTGTCTCTCTGCCTCCTTGTGATCTCTCTCCCTCTGTGAAATAAATAAATAAAATCTTTAAAAAAAAAAAAAAAAGCCCATAAGATTACACATTTTCCTCTGCATACAGCTTTACCCATATCCCTCAGCTGTCTACAGGGACATAGATGATCCTTTTTTATTACTTTCTAGATCAGTTTTCATTTCAGTTTTGATTTCCTCATTGATCTGGGCTGTTTAGGATGTGTTCAGCAAGTTAGTCGCAGTTTTGTTTTGGTGTTACTGAAAATGGCATCATACCGTTCTTGATTTTGCCACTCACCCTTCAGACAACAGACCATTGTGGAACCGCTGCTTGTCAGAATGTACAGATCTGCCAGGCCACTCTGAATGGCTGGTCTGCATCTGGGAATCACTGACCGAGTCCGGCCTGTGTTAATCACTGCAAGCACTGCCAGCCCAGTGAATGCAAAGCTCCCACCCCGTGACTTTGAACTTCCTGAAGGTGGGCAAAGAAGCAGGTCAAGGATGCTTGGCATTCTGAGTTGGGAAGGAACTGATACTTACCAAGCACCCTGGATGCCTTATCTCCCTCCCTGCATTTAAAGCCTGTGCCTGACTTGGGGGTTCTTACCCCCAACTTCTGGATGAGTTCGCCCAGTCTCACAAAAGTGACTTGCTGCTGATCACATGGCAGGGATTGAATAGGAAGGGGAACTAGAACCCGAGCCCGTCCTTACCCCCTGGAGGCACAGCAGAGGCACACTGAGCACCCACGGGGTGTCAGGCAGGAGGTCAAGGCCAGGAGGGCAGGAATAAGTAAATAAGACAGCCCCCAAACTCAAGTGGCTCAGTCTCATGGGAAGGGAGAAGAGCTGTATCAGGAAGAGGTTAATGAACAATTGCAGACGGCTTAGGCCAAGGGCAGGCGATGGTCCAGGCAGGGAAAATCGGGGAAAGGCTGAGGGAGAATGGTCCTCTTGCTAGAGAGTACGGAGACTTTGGGATCTTCAAGTGAAGTCTCACCACCATCCACTTTATGGATCAGGAGGCTGAGGTCCAAGTGAGGCTGATAAACTATCAAAAGGGCCATTGTTCCCAAACTTGGGGTTCTTCCCCAGACTCAGCCTCCATTCAGTGATTCTGTTCAATAGGTAAATCTCGAAGCGGTGTTTTTACCTCTACCTCCAACTCTTGATGACCTCGTTCACAATTCAGATCCTAATTTTAACCCAGCTAACGGAAAGGAGGAGTGAGTGGACAAAGCTGTACCAATCCAAAAGATTCCTTAGGACTTGGCTGCCCGGGAGACACCTGCAGAAGCCGGTCTGGGGGGTTCTGGGCAGCTGGACCTCCTGGCTCCTGTGAACAGCTCTGGCTCCCGGCAGTGGCGCAGGAT
The DNA here is from genome assembly GCA_002007465.1 of Ailurus styani. Lineage (NCBI taxonomy): Eukaryota > Metazoa > Chordata > Mammalia > Carnivora > Ailuridae > Ailurus > Ailurus styani. The sequence goes on from LNAC01000178.1 coordinate 3,041,095, forward strand.
AGAATCAAGGCAATTTGCAAGAGGGCTGGAGGGCAGGAGAGCGGAGTTCTTCTGGGTTTGCTCACTTGGTATTCCCCATTAAGCAAAGCTTGGACCACATCTCCAAGGGGTTTCTAGGGGAGACATTCGGAGAGACCTGCCCTTCCCCCAGGGCTCTTCTTTGCACACAGTAAAAGAGCTAAGCCCCTCGCTGCCAGAAGAAAGTCTTTAACCCAAGCCAGGTTGCCTGTTGGCCGGGTGTGGGGTGGAGGGATGAAGTGGATTTCAGCCAAGTCATGCTTAGTGGGTGAAGGACACCGGAAGGGGGCAGTCCTGAGGGCTCTGCCCTCTTGCTCCATAGCCAATTGGCACCTGGAGATGATGGCTGCTGAGACTTCATGGAAGACCCGGGCCATGATTTCAAGGACATTTGTGCTCTCACCAGATGGCACTTGGTATCTCCTCTCTGGGGGGAATAGCCCTACAGCTTGAGACAACAGGCTTCTTGCCAGTTGCCATGCCTCCTAGGCACCTCTCTGTATGGTCCGTGGGCATGCCACTCTCCTGCTCAGAGGCCTCCAGTGGCTCCCTAGTGCTTTGTGAAATCAGGTTCACACTCCTTGGCCTGACATGCAAGGCCTTGTAGGATCTGGCCTCTGGCCAGCGTTTACCCTCATCTGCTACCACTTCTCCCCACCTCCTCATGATTTGGCTGGTTTCTCCTCCTAAACCAAGCCCCGGGCTCCTTTGGCTCTGCCCATGCTCATGCCACAGGGCCCTTCCTCCCTCCTTCTTCTTCTTCTTCTTTTTTTAAGTAGGTTCCATGCCACTATGGGGCTCAAACTCACGACCCTGAGATCAAGAGTTTCATGCTGTACTGACTGAGCTAGCTAGGCACCCCTCTCCCTCCTCTTCTTATTCCTCCTCTTAAAAGGTCTGCTTGAAGCTGCCTGTTTCATGATTCTTTCCTTCAGCCCCTTAACTGTGCCTGGCACACATAGTAAGGACTCAGGAGCAGACAAGACAAAGTATACATCATCTCACGTTGCTCAGAGCCTCTGTAGGGCAGAGTTCAGATCTTTGTGGTCTTGCCTTTTATCTGTTCACCTGACCGAGGTCACATCATGGGAGGGATGGATGGTTCAGTGTCCAGCCTGGCACACAGTAAGTGCTCGGAACACAAACAAAGGCTCTCTGATCCCCTCTACCCTGAAATGAGAGCCTGTAGTTTAAACACCTGAGTGCGTCCGGGCTTGGAAGTTACATTCACCTATTTCCATCCATATGTATTGGTTCTGGGACCTGGGGATGTGGCAGGTGAACCAGACAGGACCAAATCATGGCCATATCCTCGTGGAGTTGATCATAAAATAGTTCAATGATGGGCGCCTGGGTGGCTCAGTGGGTTAAAGCCGCTGCCTTCGGCTCAGGTCATGATCCCAGGGTCCTGGGATCGAGGCCCGCATTGGGCTCTCTGCTCGGCAAGGAGCCTGCTTCCTCCTCTCTCCTCTCTCTCTGCCTGCCTCTCTGCCTACTTGTAATCTCTCTCTCTGTGTCAAATGAATAAATAAAATCTTTTAAAAAAAATAGTTCAATGAATTATCCCAGCGGCCTGGGGCACCAGGGTTTTGGCGTAAGATCAAGTCCCAGGTTTGAAAAAACAGTACCAGTTGCTGCAAAATGGTCTCCTGGGGGCAGCTCTGGACCTCAGGCATGTTTTGTGTTGTCTGCATAGACGAGAGTTTTAGAATTTTCGAATTTAAGCCAGTGTTTTTCAATGTGGGTTTTCTTCTTTTTTTCTTTTTTCTTTTCTTTTCTTTTTTTCTTTTTCTTTTTCTTTTTCTTTTTTTTTTTTTTTTGCATCTACACCTGGTCATTATCTGGTGTCTCTGAACATCTGGACATACTGCCATTCCACCTGGCAGCCCCCCTCGGACTCTCCGGCCTGTCCCAATGGCAACCCCCCAACCCCCCCACCAGCTGCTTCCTTGGTTAGGTCTGGCCGGGCTCCGGAGGCATGGAAATGTGTTGCCAGGGGCTCCCGGGCAGGTGGAGGCATTCTGCTCCATTCATTCACCAGAGGTGCAGCAGAGGAGAGAGTGCTTCACGAAGGCGGGCTGTTTCTAGCCCTCCCGGGGGGGGGACTCTTAGCACTTTTGCAGGGGGTGGGGGGCGGTTCGAGGGGTCAGATCTGGGCTGGAGCTGGGGAAATCTAAATCCAGGCAGCCCCCACAGCACTCCATGTAGGGCTCGGCGCACCCCCACGTCAGGCTGAGACATGCATCTTCCCGGGCAGCCCCTCTGCGGTGAGTTCTGGGTGGTGGGCTCCAGGCGGAGAGGGTAATTAGCCCCCTTGAATGCTAAAGATTCAGGCTTTCGCAGAGAGGCTCCGCAGCAGCTATACTCTCCCGGAAGGAAGCCCTAAATCTGAGACCAGGAATGTTTTCAGTGTATCTTGTTACTTTGGCTGAGGCCAAGTGAAGTCCGGGGATCGGTACCTATTAAGTCTCACTGCAGGACCTCGGAGGGGCTCCTCCATACTTGCAGGGCTCAGAGACACGGGGGAATCTTTCTGCCCTTTCCCACATTTCGTTGCCGCTGAGCCCTGCTTGGGGTTCCCCCAGCCTGGGGGGCGTTGCCACATCTTGGCTCGGTCCTGGGTGGCAACAGCAGTGATGATGACACGTACCCGTGCTCCTCAGACTTGAAAGCCCGAAGTGCCTGGAGAGCTTGTTAAGATGCCCCTTTCTATGCAGGAGGATCTGACGGAGCCCTGAGATTCTGCATTTCTGTCCAACTCCCAGGCGGTTGTCAAGGCTCCTGGTCTGGGGACCACGCTTTGAATAAAGAAGGTCCATCCCAGCTCTTGGATGCCCTCAACCCTTCCTAAACCAGGCCTGGTGCCTGGTCAGGATCATCTCCCCACCCATCCCAGGAGATACCATTATTCCCAATTTGCATGTGAAAAGTTGAAGCCCCAGAGATGGCAGGTAACTTGCCCAAGGCCACACAGCTGGGAGGCAGCTGAGCCAGGTCAGGCCAGGCCCTCTGGGCCAGGGCCATTTTGGAAAGGATGCTGGTGGGGAAGCCGTTTTCTGCTGAACAGTGTCCACAGTCCAAAAGCCACAGGAGGCATTTCAAGGCAGCCAAGTCGGATGTAAATCAGGGAGAGCCTAGGGCCAGCCCGGCAGTGCTGACAGCAGGACTGCCCGAGGCAGTGTCAGGATCAGGTCTGAAGTGGGGCTTACTGCCTGGTGTGGAGAGCCTTCGGGGGAGGCTCGCAGCTCCTGGAGCACCAGTGTGGGGCCTGCTGGAACCCAAGAAGGCTCCTTCTCACTTTTACACAGCCCCACTATTTAGGTAAATCCCAGGGTGGAGGGCTGCCTGGAAGCAGCGGCAGAGGGATGGGTGGAAGCTGGACCTGGTACGTTAGTTGTTTTAGTAGTAGTGCACACTTGCAGTCTACACTTGCGGTGGGGGATCTCATTGAGGACTGAGGTTGCCGGGATCTTCTGCTTGGCTGGGGCTTTATTTTTACACCCGGCACCTGCCCCAAGCAACTGGAAAGAGCAGAACAGATTTAGAGTCTAGGTTCTTGAAATGTGGTCACGGGACGTGTGGTCTGGTTATCACCTGGGAGCTTGATAGAATGTAGAATCAGGGGCCCCACCCCAGACCTGCTGACTCAGACCCTGGGGGTGGGACCCAGCAAGTTTTAAGAAGCCCTCCAGGCTTATCTTCAAGAAGGGCTGATTTCTCCATCTTCTGCCAAATGCCCAGGGGCCCAGGAGGGTCATTCCTAACCTTTGCTTACAGGCTGAATGTTGCTGGACTGCAGGGGGACCTCAGATATCATTTCATCTGTGCCCCACTTTTCTGATGGCCTGAGTATCAGTTAAAGTGGCATGCATAAAGTTACACAGCATGTCTGAGGTAGGGCATAGGTTTGGATTCTTAGAGTTGCAAGTAGTAGAAATCAGTTCAAACTAACTAAAAAAGGAAGGGAGGGGAGAGGAAGGAAGGAGGGAAAGAAGGAAAAGAAAGAAAAGAAAAAGAACATTTACTGACTCTTAACTGAAAAGCCCCAGGGTCATACTTCAGGCATGGCTGGATCCAGGTGTTGAGATCCGTCGTCAGGACTTTTTCTTTCTGTCCATTCCTGGGCTCCTGTGTTGGTTTTATTCTCCTTGGGGTACTTTCAGCTGCATAGGCTGCATCCCCTCCCAGCATAGCCATCTCAGTCTAGAATGAGCCTTTTTCCCCAGTATTCTTATCACGAGCCCATGTCATCACTCTCATTGTCCAGGCTTGGTCAGGTGCTCGGCCTTGAACCAATGGTCACAGCCTCTCTGGTTGGCTAGGCGTGGCTCACATGCCCACCCAGAACCCCATGGGCTGAGAGTGGGTGTGCATGGATGTCCAAGTGGAATGGATACGAGGCTGCCCCCAGAAGAAGAGGCATGGGTGCCAGCAGGCCATACACACTATAAGAATAGTGCCATTCTTATTCTCCTCTTTGAGCTGGGTTGCCCTCCTGCAACTGCTAATCCTTTTCCTGGGTCCTTCAACATTATGCTTATAAATGTGCATTAGACATGCTACCTTCATCTTTCCCTTTGTCCCTCTTCCCTTGGTATAGTCCAGGACAGCACATGTTGCCCTGCCCTGTTGCAAGCAGTACTAACCCACCCCGCCTTCACAGCGCCATGTGTCCACCCAGAAAATGAAGCCTCCGTGGCATCCATGTCCCATGTTGACCTTTACCATGGGGTTCTGTGCTCCATGAGAGCAAGGACCTCAGCTATCTTATTCATTGCTGAGTTCCCAGGACTTAAAACAGTGCCAGGCACATAGCAGGTGCTCAAGAAATTTTAAAAATATATATATTTTATTTTTAAGTAATCTGTCCCCCCAACGTGGGGCTCGAACATACAACCCCAAGACCAACGGTCGCCTGCTCTACTGACAGGCAACCAGGTGCCCTTAGTGAATTAATGACTGAATATTACTATCCCACAGTGTGCCTTGAACGCTGGGCACCGAGGTGAGCCCATTGAATGTGGGGGCGCTGCCATTGCAACGAGGTGGTCTGATTTGGGGGACTGGGAGCTCTGCAGACTGCTGGGGCCATGTTTCTGAGTCTGAGGAAGGGGCTCCAGGGGCAGGGCCTCAGACTTGTCCACCCTGCAGGCCTTTCTGCCTCCCCACAATTACCCCTTCCCTGCTCTGCTAATCCATATATACCTGTTCATTGAAATGTGTGATCTTAGTTGATAAGGAGCCATTTCCTGGTTTTCTGCATTTTTACATTCTAGGAAACCAGGGGAGCCTTCAGCACAGCTCTGCTGGTGGAATGAGAGGCAACGGTGATCTTCCCCAACTTGGATTTTTTCCCCCAAACTGAGTGCCAAAGAACAGGAGGTGTTCTTAAAAACAAAACAAAACAAAACAAAACAAAAAAAACAACCAAGAAAAAAACGAGGCTTCTGGGGTCATTCACATTTGGGGACTGCTTGGCTCAGCAGAGTTTAACAGATTAGATTCCCTTGGCACGGTGATTCTTGGAGCCTTTGACCAGTCAATGAGTTATCTTTTCCAAGAGTGTGGGGCCCCTAGGGCCTCCCTCAGCCCCTCTATCTTGCTGTCTTGTGTCCCTGTGCTCACAGTCTTTCACAGACTTGGACCCATGGCTAGGCTGGCTGCTCTGGGGCTCCCGGGAGGGCAGGCTTCTGGGGCAGGGCAGGGGGGCTTAGTGCAGCCGCTATTTCTTGCTGCTGACAGTTTCAGGAGCTGGGTGTGTGTGTGTGTGTGTGTGTGTGTGTGTGTGTGTGTGTGTGTGTGTGTGAACACGTGGGTCTGGTGTGTCTGCATACGTGCATGGACGCTGGGACGCCCCGGTGTTGACTTGGCCCCTCCCAGTGTGCGTGAGGTGGACAGTCACACGTGAAGAAGACTCCGGGTCCCACATACAGTCACCAGCTGACCAGATCTCTTCTTTTCCTTCTTTGCTTCCTCTCGTTGTATTAGGTCCAGAACAACAGCCCTTGCTGAGGAGCCTCCAAAACGTAAGTGGCATTTGACCTCTCCGTGGTGTTGGCATCTCACTGACGTGGGGGTCCTCAGGCCCTCGGTGTCCCCTCCAGGCTTGAGGAGGAGGAAGCAGGACCCCCAGGGCTCCGGGACCTCGTGCACTGGTCACCTTCGGGTGGTGGGTTCATGGCCCCGGCCGGCCCCCTCCGCCTGCCTGTGCCGGGGAGACAGCCCTCCAGATGCTGAGCACTGATTTGGAGCCTGGCCCGGACCCCGTCCTGGCTCTGCCACTGAGCAGTCGTGGGGAGAGAGAGCTCGCGTACGCGCGCACACGTGCACCAGGGGAGGGACGGAGGGACGGAGGGACGGAGGGACGGAGGGACGGAGGGACGGAGGGACGGAGGGAGAGAGTGTTTAAGCAGACTCCCTGCTCAGCGCGGAGCCCCTCCCCGCCAGCCGATCCCATCACCCGTGAGATCGTCTCACCAGCCAAAACCAAGAGTCGGTCACTCAACCGACTGAGCCCCCCGGGCACCCCTAACTTTTTCTTTTTAAAAAATTGAAACCCTTTGGAAAAGTGGAAAGGAGAATACAATGAACTCCTGTATACCTTTCACTGAGATTTTCTTCCCATTGTTAACATTTGCTACTTCAGCTTCATCTCTCTATATGCTATAAAAAGTCACATTAAAACTTTTTTGGGGGGCGCTTGGGTGGCTCAGTGGGTTAAAGCCTCTGCCTTCGGCTCAGGTCATGATCTCAGGGTCCTGGAATCAAGCCCCGCATCGGGCTCCCTGCTCAGTGGGGAGCCTGCTTCCTCCTCTCTGCCTCCTTCTCTGCCTACTTGTAATCTCTCTCTGTGTATCAAATAAATAAATAAAATCTTTAAAAAAATAAAAAAAACCCTTTTTTTTTGCTGACTTGTTAGGGAGTAAATTACAGGCATGATGCCCCTTTACTGCCCGTAATCCTTCATATGTATTTCATAAAAGCAAGGCCATTCATTCTCTTGTATAAGCACATGACAGTTTCAACCCCAGAACGTTTAACACTGACACAATTCTGTTATCTAATCTACAGACCTAAATGACGTTTTGCTGACTGTCTCATATTTACAGAAGCTTTTTTCCCCCCTAGTTCAGGATCACAGTGTTTTTAGAAGGGGTTTAATGGGGCAGGAACCTGACTTTTCTGCAGATGGCTTGTTCACCTTGATCTAACACATCCTTGGTATTGGGGTTTTTGAAAGTCTTTTTATTCCATTTTTTGTTACGTTGTTGGAAAGTCTTTATGTGAACGACGTTGGGTAAGAGATAGATTTTACGACAGGACACCACCATGCTCACACGTACACACACGCTTGAAAGTGAAACCAGTCTCACAGAATGATAACTCGCATTTTCAGCATATTTAGGGCTCTGGTCTATTCTGTTCACTTTTATAAAAATGATTAGTCTTGACCATTTGAGTTGATTCCATGACCCACTAGTAGACTCTGCTCTGGAATGTGAAAACTGTGGCTTTTTGGGGCAGAAATTTCTCCCAGGAGGGAAGGTAGTGCCCTGACCAATCTCCTGCTGGTCCAGACTTGGAGTTTGGTTGATTTGGGGTCACCTAAGAAGCCAGCAGTAGGAGAAAGGCCCTGAAGACCCTGGCCCATTGCTACCCACGGTAGACCTGACCTCATCCCTAAAATCAAGCCCCCGCCCCTGCAGGCCCCGTGACCCCATGGAGACCTCCTGTTCTTTATGCTGTGACATGAGGCAGGCATATCTCTGGTAGCTCAGAGATGTGAGAGATCTCTGGTCACTCCGGTACCTCCCCAGCTAGCTGCTGAGTGGACATGGAGTTGTTCTAGTCCGTGTCAGCCTCCAGAGGCATTGCCGTACTGGTCACAAATGTCAGTAAGAATAATCCCGAAAAAAAAATAATCCCGAACACTTACTAAACTCTATCTTAACAGTACCCTCGATTCACCGCCAGAGATTTACTGCGTAGTGGCACATTTTAGCCCACAACAGTCTTAGGATGGGTGCTGCTGTTCTTTTTGTAAAAACAGCAGGTACATTTATTGAACAGGTACATTTAGGTAGGTATTCATTTACCTACTGTGTATCAGGTACTGCTGGGTACTTTACAAACTCACACAGTCCTCAAAGTAGCCCTAGGAAGTAGACACTGCTATTATCTCCATTGTATTATCTCCATCGATGGGGATACTGAGGCACAGAGAGGTGAATTGATCCCCCCGCCCCCAGGGTCACACCGCAAGGAAGGATTTGAACCCTGCCCTTGTTCTGACCTGGTGCTCATACCATCCAGCACTGCTCTCCCCTCCCCACAAGACTCCTGGGCAGGCCCATTCCCAAGGCCTTGTACTTGTTAATGAGTAGCCCAGGGCAGCCTGGGAAGCCAGCTGCTGCAAAGCTGGAGTGTGAGTTCTGCTTCCAGATAGAGTCTCCTTTGCAAGGCTCCCAGCCCGGATCTGGGCGGGTGGCTTTCTGGGCAATACACAGATTGAAGCCAGCTGCTGTTCCTCTTCTCCAAGGTTGGCTGATCCATCCACACTTGGTGGGAGCCCATTTCACAGGAGATGCGCTGGAGGCTGAGAAGTGGGTTTGCTCTCAGGCCTGTGTGACGCCTCCTCCACATGGCCCTCTTGGCTTCCTCTTTCTGAAAGGGCACCCTGGCCGTCCGATATGGCCGTCCTCACTGAGGCCTCCAGGTTCCCATCTGAGAAGAGGGATGGTGATCACTTAGCCCCTCGCAGGGTGTGCACAGCGAGGGAGGTAGCTGAGCCGTGGATGTTTTTCGGTTGTTAGTGGACTCTGGGTTATTAAGGAGCCGGCCAAAAAACTGATTCCTGGAAGTGACAACCCATGTCATGGAAAGTGCGTGGAGCTGGAGAGTCAGACAGTCGTGGATTCAAATCCTGTCCTCCATCTTCTGCCAGCTCTGTGACCTGGAGAGGAGAGTCCCTGAACCCCTCCGAGCCTCAGCTTTCCCACCTATAAAATGGAGCAGTGAGAGCACCCAGGAGGCTGAGACAGCGAGTATGGGATCAGGGGCAATGGTCTCTGTCGTCATGGTGGACTTTGGAAGCACTCACAGGCCTAACAAAATCAGTACCCAGGACCCCAGGCATGTTCTAAGTTGACCTCCCTGGCGGGATCCCGTAGGGCAGCCCCCTTACTCGCTTCAGCTGAAAATCAGATCCACCCTTTTGGGTGTCTGTTGCCCTTTTAGCTGGAGGGGAACCTCTCTGGGCTTCCATGCGGCCTTCTCCGCTGCCCGCTCCCGGACCCATCTAGGTTGTAAACTCCGACAGGGGAGGGAGTATTCATACAATGGACCTGTGACCCCTCCAGGTTTCACCCGCTTGGCCCTGGAGGGGCCAAGACAGTGAGAAAATGGTACTTAGTGTGCATCTGCCCTGATCATAAAAGTGATGCATTTAAAAAAATTGACATCTATTTGGCCTACAACATTTTGTAAGTTTAAGGTGTTAAAAGCAGTTGGATTTGATACATCTACACTGTAGCCTGTGATTGTCACTGTAGCCTTAGCTTCTGTTGGGCCGCAGGATTGTCATTTCTTCTAGTGTTGGGGAGTAACGTATTTTTAATACAGAAAATTTGGAGAGCACAGAAAAGTCAAAAGAAAATAAAATTCATCTCTGTTCCTGCTGTGCAGACATAACCATCTCAGTGCATTTATAAACGCGTGGGTAAATATACATTATTTACATTTTGCCTTTTAAAGTTGAAGGGTGCCTGGGGGCTCAGATGGTTAAGCCTCTGCCCTCTGCTCAGATGGAGCCCCATGTCAGGCTCCCTGCCCAGGAGGGAGGCTGCTTCTCCCTCTGCCTCTGCTCCTCCCCTCTGCTCCTGTGCCCTCTCACTCTTCCTCAAATGTATAAACAAAAAAATCTTTAAAAAAATAATAAATAAAAATAAAGTTAAACTCACAGTGTGGCCACGTTGGGGAGCCAGCTTCCCGCCCCCACCCCCAACATACTTCTCAGCGTTTTTTCTGGGTCTTTCGTCTTCTAAGTCATGGTCAGCAGATTTTTTTTTTTTAAAGGCCTGGATAGGATGTATTTTGGGCTTAGGGGCTTGTGGTTTTGCCTCCACTGATCTCAGATGGTCCCACCTCTGCTATTGTAGCCAGAATGGGACCACAGACAATGCAAATGAGCGGCTGTCCTTTCGTGCCATTAAAACTTCATTTACAAAAACAACCTGCTAGATTTGGTCCAGGGGTGGAAGTTTGCTGACCCTCCCCCCACCCCCCCTTCTTAATTACTTTTGATTTGTTTGGGTAAACCATCATTTATTTAATTAATCCCCTAGTGATGAGAGATTGGCCATTGGTAGTTTCTCTTTCATGTAAACCACTCTTCTGTGAACATCTTTTTTTTTCCTTTCTGTTTTTAATTGTGGTAAAATACACATAACATAAAATTAACCATCTCATCCATTTTTAGGTCTATAGTATAGGAGTGTTAAGTATATTCACATGGTCGTGCAACTGATCTCCAGAATTTTTCCATGTTGGAAAACTGAATGCAGTGAATATCTCTGAGTGGGCATCTTTACGCATCGGTCTGGTTCAGAAAATTGGAATAGCTAGCCTAGAGGGGGTGTGAGTATTTTTAAGGTGCTGGGCACCTGCTGCCAAATCACTGACCCTCAGAAATTGCCCTAATTGAAGCCTCTGCCGATCAGGATCAGCCCACAGGTCCCAAGAGGGAGTGGAGCTAGCCGCTTCCCTGGGGAGCCCCTGCCTTCAGGGCTTCAGGGAGCAGCGGATTTAAAACAACCCATCCCAGAGAAGCAGCAACCAGTGTGCCAGTCTTCCTCTTTTGGGGAAGAAACTAAAAAGTCAATAAACAAGATGTGTTAGGAATACCTCTTGGAGGTTGATTCGTCTACCCTTTAGAGAGAAGAGAGGTGTGGTTAAGACCTCAGCTCAGCTGTCCAACAAGTCTGGGTGTCAATGGCATTTGGCCTCTACCTTGCTGTGTGACCCAGGGCAGGTCACTTAACCTCTTTGGGCCCTCGGGTTCTCTGTCAAAATAGACATGATGTAGAATCTCTCCTCTCTGGTTGAGGATCTGGGAAGAAGAAATAGGAAAGTTCTTCGCGCAGTGCCTGGTACATTGCCCCTAACCCAGTACGTGGTGGTTGTGCTTTTTATTCTTACTGCTGGCTGCTGTTAGGGTTGCTTTTAACACCTCTGTCACGGTGGTCTGGACAGACAGACAGTAATAGCATGTGCAGCCCTTCGCAGTTCTCAGAGAGGTTTCCCATCCTAATACCTGCATTATTTTATAGCGTAGTTATTCCTGTCCCTGTGCAACAGGTGAGAAATTTGAGGCTCACGAGGGCAGCAGCCCACTCGAGGTCACAGCCATGTCAGGACAGGGAGCCTGGGCTTTAGTCCACGCCTTTGGCTTGTCGTCCGTCCCACGCAGCAGCTGCCGGACGCTGGGACCTCTGGATGACCAGGGCTAGCGAGGCCATCTCTTCTGGCCTCACCTATGGTAGGAAAGCTTGTGCCTTCGGTGGAGAGAAGATTCCTTGGTTTATTTTCCTGTCTTGGCTCTTAGCCCCAACAGTGGGTACATGGGTTTTGTTTTTTTTTTTTTTTTCTTCAAGGAGGGAGGTTACAATTCTAACGAGTGGGGTTCCCCCACAAGCCCCCGACACCACCACGCGATTGTCCAGCGCTAGCTGGATGTCCTACCTTATAATTCACTTCTGACACTTCACCTGGATGTGCAGGTTAATGATTCAGCCCACCAAGGCCGACCCTCTACTCCCACCTCACTTCTGAGGGCTGTTTTAAGTTTCAGATTGCCACGTGTGCTTTTTGGCCCACTGGGTAGAAATCGGAGGTTCCCATGACCTCCTCCTCGGGGTTGATTAATTTGCTAGAGCATCTTGCAGAACTCAGAGAAACATCTTATTGACTAGGTTAGTGGTCTAGTGGTAGAGATGGACAGGGCAAGGGACACGGGGAAGGGGCGTGGGGCTTCGCTGTCCTCTGGGAGCCGCTGTCCCCAAATCTCCGTGGGTACCCGCAGTCTGGAAGCTCTCCTTCATTGATTCAATCATTGGCCTTTGAACTCCATCTCTAACCCTGCTCCTTTCCCTGAAGGTCAGGGGGCGGGGCTGCACGTTGCAACCTTCTAATCACAGGGTGGTTTCTCCTAGCAACCAGCCTCTAGCCTTAGGTGTCTTCTAAAAGTCATTCATTACCATAACAAAAGACACCTTTCTCACTCTCACCACTTAGGAATTTTTGTTTTGTTTTTTGTTTTGTTTTTGAGGGAGCGAGCACAGGAGAGAGCGAGCTCAGGCAGGAGAGGGGAAGGGGAGAGGGAGAAGCAGGTCCCCGCTGAGCAGGGAGTCTAACCCGGGGCTCCATCCCAGGATCATGACCTGAGCTACCCAGATGCCCCTTTCATCACCTAGTAGGAAATTTACAAGAGTTTTAGGAGCTCTGCCAGCAACCAGGACAGACCAAATATATATTTATATTGATTATAAATCACAATATCGCAGTTTGTTGTTGTTTTCAGAAACAGGCAGAGCATTTCAAAAACCAGAGCTGCCTGCTGAGGTGAAACCTGAGAGGGGTTTAGGGGAAGTCTGTTCTCAGCCAGCAGATAGTAGTTAAGGCCAGAAACCCATGCTCCCCAAAGCAGGAGCCTCCTGGATCCTAAGGCTAGAGACACCTCTGGGTTTGGAGGGCTGGCTGCCCCAGGGAGGGTACCCTGGGGCAGTATGCAGACCCAGCTGCCCCCACGGGTCCCCCACAGTGCTGCCTTTATCTACCGACTTCTCTACCAACTTGCTGGGGGACCTTGGATGAGTCATTTCCCTTTTTTGGACCCTCATTTTCCTCACACGTAAAACAAGGGTCTGGAATCATTTCCCCAGGGAGTTCCCGGGGTCTCAGCTTTGGACATGAATCTCAGCTCTGCCATTTAGGAGCCAGTGCCTGCTGTGATGGTCTCCCTCTCTGGGTTGGGTCTTTTTTTTTTTTTTTTAAGATTTTATTTATTTATTTGACACAGAGAGAGAGATCACAAGTAGGCAGAGAGGCAGGCAGAGAGACAAGGAGAGGAGGAAGCAGGCTCCCTGCTGAGCAGAGAGCCCGATGCGGGCCTCGATCCCAGGACGCTGAGATCATGACCTGAGCCGAAAGCAGAGGCTTTAACCCACTGAGCCACCCAGGCGCCCAGGGCTGGGTCTTTATGAAGCAGACAGAAGTGCATGCGCCTTGTAGGGTCTGTCATGTGCTTGGCAGCCAAGAGGCACACACACCCTCTCTGGGGCTGTATACTTGTGCGCCTCAGCTTCCCATAATAGAATCTCACCCCTCAACCTGTGGTCTTTGCAACCTGTAGCCGGAGGCAGTTTCGAGTCACTGGCCCCTCTGCCCCTCATCCCCAGCCTGACCGCGCTCCCGCATTACCTTGCACCCCCATATTCCCCCATCCTTATTCCTGTCATCACCCCCCGAGCTCTTGCTCTGTGGGTCCCATCAGGGCTGCTGGGTTGTGAAGGGCCCATGCCTCCCTCCCTCCGTCCGTCCTGCCACAGTGAGGGGGACATGGTTCTCATTTCTGTTTTCAGGTCGAGTGGTGCTCTGGCCTTCTGTCTGAGTCCTTTCTAGTCTTCTCTGAGCCTCCTGCCTGCCCCCACCATGTCCCTGACCTGAGAGCTTTCTCTCATCCATTAAGTTACAGAAGCTTCCCATCCAAGTACTAACCGGGCCTGACGCTGCCTGGCTTCCAAGATCAGACGAGATCAGACAAGATCGGGCCCAAAGAGAGAGACCATGTTTTGATAGGGACTCCTGATCTGGGAGAGGGATGCCACAATCAATTAGCAACGTCTGTCAGGGAAGCAGGATGGGTGGAGGCAGCAATCCAGGTCTCGGATGAGGTACAGACTCCTGGGATGTCCTTGGGAGTGGATACCTGCTCTGCAAAAAGTGGAAACAGGGAGGAGCTGAGAGGACCCCAAAAGCTCTGTGCAGCTACGGGGCAAGCAGTTTAGAGCATGCCTGTGGGAGAGTGTGACCCCGAAGTCCTAGGATCTTTAATTTGTACTCAGGTTGAAGTTTTCAGACCAGGAGGCCAAGGTATTTGATGTCTCTTACGTCCTGTGTGTCATATTTTGTGTGGGATGCCAGGTGTGTGTGTGTGTGTGTGTGTGTGTGTGTGTGTGTGTGTGTGTAACGGGGATCCTTCCAGACGCTCTGAATAAGGTTGCTAGGTGAAACACAGGACATCTGGTTCGATAAGAATTTCAGATAAACTGAGTCATGTTTTGAGTTCAGTACGTCCTTCGCAGTATGAGTACCAGCGACAAGCTTACCTCTGCAGCCTCATTTATCCAGCGGCCCCGGGAGGTCGTGCCCGCAGGCCGGGTTCTACGGCCGCTCGAGGTCGAGGCTGGTCCCCGTGAACCCGTTGCGGCAGTGTCTGTCCCAGGCCTGGCTGTCCTCGATGGGAGTCCCGGGGGTGTTGCCGCCTTGGGCATCTGTGCCCTCCTCCAGGCAGCCAGAGGGGTCAGCCTAGTTGACTTAACACGAGGTCTGATTTTGACCGGGAGATGCCTACGAAGCACCTGTGACACCCGAGAACTTGACGGTCCTGTCCTCATCCCTGCCATGAGACGGGCCTGGGACAAAGTTCGGATGTTCTCTGCCTCATGGCTGAAGAAGCCAGGCTTAGGGAGGTGCCCCGCGACACTGTCGCAGGAGACAGGACTGGTCAGTTTCTGGGCCCAGGCTCCCCACCCTGCCCTCCTTCCATGGCGGGGGGCTGCCTGTGGGATCCTGCTGCTCTTTCTGGATTATTCCCTCCAGACCTTCTGTCCTGTGAGGAGCTCACAGCTGAATGAATTGAGGCATTTATTCAGCATTCAATGTGTCCATTCTCTCAGGTGATGAGTATTTGTGGAGCACCTGCTGTATACAAGGCCCAGTACTGGGCAGTGGGGATAGAGGGAGGAATGAGGTAGGAAGGGAAAAATGACAGAAATGATCACACGAACCATTGTTGTTCAGTTACAAAATGAACCAGACCCCCACCCCCACCCCCAAATGCAATCGGTGTGAACAACCAGGAGGCCAGAGCTTGTCTCAAGGTGGAGGAGGGAAGCAGTCTGGGAACATGAGCCGATTCTCCTCATGAGCCTATTTGCCTCCACCGTCTTTCTCCAGCCTTCTTCCTGAGGACGGTTCTGGGGCTCAGAGAAGTGCATTAACGTGCCCAAGGTCACACATCACCTTAAGACACCTTAAGCCTCCACTCCTCCCATAACCACCCTTTCTGTCCTGGTTCTGTCGAGAGAAGTCTCTGCTTCCGGCCAGTGCCATCTCCTGCCTGGGCTCCAGTGGCCCCATTTGTAAAGGGGGGGCCCGTGATGCCCGCTGGGCAAACAGCAGGTAAGAGAAGGCAGTTTGGTATATTGAAAAGCTTGATATGAGTATGTCTTATTAATGAGTTTTATTAATAATGGCTGTATTAAGGTGTTCTCAGGGATGATTTAGTCACATTAAAAAGTCCAGACATCGGGTAAACTCTTCATCCTAAGAAATAAACTATAATAGCCACAGCTCTGGAAGGCCCCTGGGGTTAGGGGCTGCTTCGAGGTACCGATTCCCATCCACATCTGTGGCCTTGTGTGGGTCAGCTGAGCCGCATGTGGCCAGGCCTAAAAGCTTCGTGGCTGAGGGGGAGAGGGGTGCTCCCAACTTTTTAAAGAAATTTTTTATTTCACATTCTTAAAAACGATGACAGTTGCTAGTGAAAGAAACACAAAAGGTACAGTGTCTATTTTTTAGAATCGTACAGTCTAGTGAGGGAGACATAGGTGAACATATGAGTCACATTATAATTTACTGTGAGCTTTTTTCCCCCTGTCTTATTGAATAACGATGGGCATACATCACTGTGTGAGCCTCAGGCGTGAGAAATGATGGTTTGCTGTAATACGTCGTGGGGTGATGACCACAACAGGTTGTGTTCGCATCTGTCTTCTCATAGAGAGAGTAGCTCCCAACCCCGTAAGGTCACGGAGGGGCAGACCTCTTGTTTTCCCTTTGGCCTTTATGCTTCATTTGAGAAGTATATGTGTTTTCAAACCCCTTCCAGCCCTGCTGAGTGGGGGAAGGCCCAGGCAAGAGACTTTGATGTCTGGGGAAGTTTGGGGAAAACCTGTAAGCAACTGCAAACTGAGAATTGAAAGTCTGTTCATTCAGTCATTAGAGACTTACAGACTTTTCCTGTGGCCCAGGCCCCGGCCACGTCCTGGGACCCAAAGTTGAGCCTCTCTCTCAGTCTGGCCTAGAGCAGCCAGGCCAGTGAGTGAGGGGACAAATCAGCTTGCATCGGTGGGATCTCTTGAAGGGGCTTTGGGCACACATGGTTCACAGAAGTTTCCCAGAGGCCTTGAATGACAAAAGCATGCCAGGCAGACACAAGCCGGGAAGGGCATTTACTGGTAGAGGGAAGCGCCCCTGCAAAGGGAAGGCAGAGAGTTCCAGATGCTGTCAGTAGTGCGGCTGGGCTACTGTGTCTCACTCTGGGGCAGGGGGGAGAGGAGAGGAGCTGGGTGGGAGGTCTTGGCTGCTGACCCTGAATGCCCTGGTGAGTGCTGGAGTCTTGATTCACTTCAGGGAGCCGGTCTGGAACCCGAAGTCCTTAGTTAATGCTGCCAGGTTCCCCCTTAAAGGTAGTGACTGTTGTCTTGACAACTGGCTTCTGCTCAGGAAGAGAAACAGCCCAGCCCTCCCCTCACCCCAACAGGCTTGCTGCCAGAGGTCCCAGGAGGAAACCCACTCTAACGAGATGTCTAACCTAGTTTTGATGACTCACGTGGTTTGGGGAGCATGTGAAATGCCTTGGGAGGGGGTCGCAGTGCCAGCGGACTGGGCCACTCATGTGTCACAGAACACCGGATGGAGGAACTGTTCATTTGGCCTTTTCCCTGTGGGACAGAAGAGCCCTGAGAGCTCATTTCTGTCCCCGGTCGGTGTTATTGTTGATTAACCGCGTGAAATGAAAGGCGGCTGTCCAGATCTGCTCCTGAAAGGCGGCTGTCCAGATCTGCTCCTGTATTGAGGCACTTCCTCCTACCTTCCCTTGTGTAATTTGGGGTGGCCCATTTTACAGATGATGCAACTGAGGCCCCAAGGGAAAGGGACATTCCTGAGGTCAGTGCTTGCAGTGGACAAGTGACAGAGTCAGGCTCCAACCAAAACCTTTTAAGGTGACGCAGCAGAGGCAAAAGTGGAACTCAGCAAAGGGGATTTGGGGAACAGGGCCTCGCAGGGGGTGGTGCCCGTCGGGGAATTCAGAGAACAAAGTTGGAGAGAACAGGAGGGCCCCTCCTCTGGGGAGGAATTGTGTAGAATTCCACCATCTGGGGGTCAGCGGGAACCAATTGGCCAAATAAATAGATGTGTCAATTTAAAAGGGCGGATTTCTTGACTATTTATAGTTGTGGCCTAAATCTCAGGTATCCTTGTCCCAAGGAGTAAAAGGAGACTTTTTCTGATCGGCCAGGCTATCTAAAGGGTGAATAAGCTGATTAAGTCCCCGGGCTGCTGCAGAGGATGGGACAATGCCGGAGGGTCAGGGTAAGAGGAGCTCAGAGGAGGTGGGGGCGGGGAATGCACCCAGGGCTCAGTCCCTTCCCTTGACCAATTCGTTATTAGCCACCTGATTGCTCGAGGTAGCCTGAACTGAAATGGCTAACATTCTGTCTAGCCTGAGGGGCAGTATTTAGTAATCCCAGCAGGTATACATAATGAAATAAGGCGGTCCTTGCACATAGCTACCTCCCTGGAGGTGGATTTTTTGGTCAGCTGTTGCAAAGTTGGGGCTGGCTCCAGGACCTGTGATCTGGGCCTGCTCGAGAGACTGGATTCCAGTCCTCGATGATTAATGTGCAAAATGACACCCCTGCCTGCTTCTGGCCTCAGTTTCCTCCCGTGTCAAGTGAAGAGGGGGACTTCCTAGCGTCAAAGGCCAGAGCCGATGCCCCAGAGCACAGTGGTTGAGGACCCAGAATTCTGGAATTTTCCTGGCTTTTCCTGGCTGTGCAGCTTTGGTCAAGTCACTCAACCCCTCTGAGCCTCAGATGGGGTAAGCTTCCTCATCTCATAGACGGTTGGTAAGGACTGGGGAGAAATTCAGCACCCAGATGTCAGGCACTGAGCTGGGCACACACAGTTGCTCAGCCCAGAGAGCTGATGTTCCTCTCCAGAACCGGCTGTGCCGTTGGAGCACTTTCCATACTTTGAAGGTATTTAGAGTGTGTTTTTCTGTTCCGTGAGAGTCTCTGAAAATGTCATAAAGTCTCATTACCTTTGGACTGGTTATAGGAGAAAAGCAAGCAGCCATAATCAGTGAAAAGTGACTTAAAATGCAATAAGAAAAATATTTAGTATGATTAAAAAATTACTACCAGCTAGAATTATATCAAATACCCAACAGAGGGCCAGGCACATAATGTTAGCTGCAACTATTTTTGTTTCCAGGATGTAAGAACAGTTGGAATTGGAACAGAAGGTTGCTATGACAATGATACACCAGGGTCGTCCTCATTCGCTGTCTCCAGGGAAGAGGCCCACCCTCTGCGCTAGAGCATCCCCTGGGCACGTGGGAGGAAGAAACTAGGACTACAGCTGGGGAATGAGCAACTTGTTCTATGGGGAGATGGACAGGGGATGGTCAGGGAAGGCTTCCTGGAGGAGGTGTCATTTGAGAAGGGAGGAGAGCAGGGATGTGCATTCCGGGGGGTCTGAAATGGCCTGTAAAAATGCACCAAGCTGTGAAAGCCCAGGGCTTCCCAGGCAATGACATATAGAAACAGTAAGTTCTGTGACCAAAGAACCTCCCCTAGCTTTAGTTCTAAGGGACTTCCTGATCGCCGGTGTTTTTCTAGAGTACTACATCTCTGGGCACCTGGGCTGTGTTGGAAGGGGCATTGTGACCTCGTGAGCAGATGTTCTGAGGCCCATAGCCAAGGTGCTGGGCATCTTTTATACTCTCTAGGGCTTCTGATCCCCCCCCCCCCCCCCTTCCCACAGTCTGGGGGAGGTGTCGTTCTTAATCCCCCTGTTTTTTCTTTTTGCATAGTGCCTGGGGTAAGTCATGTTTACATGTCCACTTGTGTTCCTTCTTGCTCACAGAGCCTCGGTCCCCTTACAGAACTGTACTGGGCTGCCTTCTGTGATTCAAGCTTGGGAGGTCCCCAACAGCTGCAGTTACCTAGGAAACAGTGTCCAGGGAGTCCACTCTGGAGAGTGGGAGCAGAGGGCAAATGTGGGAGCCCTTCACTGCTCTGACCTGAGTGGTCCGGCCGGAGGCCTGGTGGGAAAAGTCTTTCCCAGGGGCGTCCAGCTTGGAGTGGGCCATGGCTCCCCTTGCGGAGAACTATTCACCCAGGCCCCCCACTCCAGACCACCAGTGGGACCATCTGTTTACCCACTGCCTCCGCCCAAATTCTCGCTTGATAGAGCCTCTCAGCCCCTGAGCTGACCGGAGGTAGGTTGCCGGGTAAACAGGCAGGGCATTCCCTTGGGGTCAAAGACCCCTGTGGGATTTGGTGCTCTGCGTGGCCTGGGCCTGGGAAGGAGTTCTTCAAATAAGGAGTTGAACTGGTTGTAGGCATCCAAATAGTAGGAGAGGGCCGGGGAACTGGAGCCCTAGAACTCAAATTGAAACACTGGAGACCTAAGCTTTTGCACCTCGGCCTCAATTTACCCACCTGTGAAACGGGCACATGAGACCTGATGACAGTGTCGACTTTTCTGAACTAGTACACGTCCACAGAAGAAATTGGGGTTGAAGATGGGAGAAGCCCACCCTTGGGCTGGCAGACTTTTTACCGTAGTTGCTGTCACCTTGCCTTCCTACTAGCAGGCAGTTCCCGAGAGTGGCTCCAGCATGAGTTGAGTTTGTCCTCAGCATGACGTCTTAGCATGACCCATCTGCGCACCTGACCAGGTACTAGGTAGTTGACGTGCATGAGCTCATGTGATCACCCCTGTGCCCCGAGGGGGTGGTGCCGTTATTGGCCACATTTCACGGATGAGGAAACAGAGACACAGTTGGCTGCCCAGAGCCCCACAGCAGGGCCCGACTCGGGGCTTCCTGGAATGCCCCCTCCTCTTTTCAAGCCTCAGCCTGCTTATCTCTAAACCCTGCGCATTGGGGGTTCGGAGCTGATCTGTCATTCGTTGATGACCAGTTGAGGGGTCTCAGGCACCCAGGGACCTCCAGCGAGGACCTTTGGGGTTTTGATGCTGCTGGGAGTCAAGGGGTCCCAGAATCTGATTTCTGTAGCTGCACATAATCTAGGGGGTACCACCAGGCCATTTCTCCCAGAGGTTTTCTTCATAGGAAAGAGGGAGGCTGCTGGGCCACTCTGCTCCAAGTGGCTAGTCTGCGCTTCCCCCATGGGGCTGCTCTGCAGCCCATTTCCCAGCAGTGTCTGTGGCACGAACTTGGCTATCATGGCGAGGCCCCGGGCCCTATAACTTCCGCCTCCCCAGCTTGGCAGGCACCACTGCCCGTGGGGTATGGACACCTGGTCTGGGGAGCTGCAGGCCTAGGTCTGGCTGCCTGGCTGGGGGCAGCTGCCTGAGCTGTTCTCCAGACCCTACCCCGAGGCGAGGTGGGGAGGTGACAGGGTGACACCAGCCCACAGGACCTACATCATCCCATAGTCAGCAGGTGTCCTGGGAGGGTCCCCCAGGTCCCCAGGTTTCGCCCACCGTGGAAGAGGAGGCTGGGTAGAAGGGAAGAGGCAGGAGTGTTGGGGGGTTGCCCCACGTCTCAGAACTGGCTGACCCGCATTCGAACCCTGGTCCTGACTCTGTGAGGGGATCTGGAAGGTGCCCAGCAGGGCCTTGGCTGGGCATCCAGGCTGTCACCGGTCTTGGGGTCCTCATGCGGATAGCTCATGCTTTGTTCAAGCACTAAGTGGTCTGTACCTGTTAGCTCACCTCATCTCTCAGCAGCCCTAAGAAGTAGGTACTGTTGCTGTCCTCATTCCGTGTTTGAGAAACTGAGGCACAGCCAGGTGTATTTATGGTGTGTATTTTCTTCCGTTGGAGAGGCGGCCTTTGCAGAGAGAGTGTGTGTGCGCACGCACGCACATACACCTGTGTGCCCGTGTGTGTGGGAGGGGATGGTTGGGATCCTGTAGGCGCGAGCCCGGGGAAGGTCCAGTGCTGTCTTGGTCAAGCAGTGGTCGCTGGCAGAGCTGGGGCCTCTCCTGGGCCTCCTGGGTCCTTTCCTGCTGTTGTTCCTTGGGTTTGGGGAGCTGGCATTTTAGGGACAGGTGCCTGCTTCTCCTTTTGGGAAGTCCCCACCTGTTGCCTCTACTTTAGGGGAAAAGTGACCTCCACCATGCTGGGGTGACAGCCGGGGGCCCCCAAGTCCCAGGCGATATGCCCTGTACTTTGTGTCTCTTGGAGATGCTGCCTGAGGTTCACTGTGCTGGATTTTGTCCCCTGGGCAGGGTGGGGGAGTCTCTAATGTGTGTTCCCCCAGGATCACATACCCCACTCAGCCCCCTGCCCCAGAATTCACAGGTCATCCACCTGCCAGCCCTAACCTTGATTTCTCGCAAGCTGATAGAGGGAGTATTGCCTTGTCCCTGGTTCACATTCTGTCACCTGCTCACTGGGTAACTTTGGCCAGGTCCTGTTTCCTCTCTGAGCCTCAGTTTTCTTACCTGTAAAGTGGGCTGCTGCAAGGAGCAGTGGCCAGAGGGAATAGGGGAGCCCCTGGCAGATTGTCAAGGCTGGGCACATGGTTCTGGGGTCATCCCTGGACTCACTGGGGCTGGCAGAAATGAACCCCAGCCGGGGCCGGCCCCCAGCTGCTCCCAGTCCTGGCTATGTGGCCAGAGGCTATGTGGATGGTGTGTGCACACAGTCATGCCTGCTCGGTGCCTTATCATCAGGCAGTAATTGTCTCTTTCACTGGTTGATATTGTTTTACATGTTACCAGGCATCTCCCAGTTCATTAGCACTGCACTTCCCAGCCTTACCTGATTCTAAGAGTCACTTGGGGAGTTGGCTTAATAACCTTGGAGATTCAGAGACAGGAGGTCTGGGGTGGGTCCAGACGTCTGGATTTTTAGCTAGAGTCCCAGCAATGGCGATGTTCAAACAGCTGGGGTCATCCACCAGCTCGGCCCAGAGACTTGGGCAGGGAATGGATTCACAGGTTATGGGGACCACTTTAGAGATGAAGAAATTAAGCTTTCCCAAGAAGGACTTTGAACTTTGTCTAGAATTGAAGTCTGAGCAAGAGCTGAGCACCCGGTGAATGGTGAGGTGACACAAGCCAGAGGTGGCAAGGGGGAATTCCAAAACATAAGGGAACCCACAAAGTACAGCATTGGATGGGATAGTGAGAAAAACTGAGGACGTCCTGAGACTCAGGTGGGAACAGAGATTGGGGCCAGTGACAGTGTCAAGGATCATGAGCTTTGGATTCCAGGTGAGGAAATAGATGATTCTCCACGCACCTGTGAGCCACCGATAGTTCTTGAGCTGAAGGCGACGTGGTAGGCAGTGAGGTGGGCTACAAACAAGCTTAGCTGAGCGAGGGGACATGCCTTTGGGGAGTTCCCAATGCTTGAGGGGGCCTAATTTTATGTCGCCGCCTGGGTGACTAGCCATATGGAGGCACCGTTCTTACAGTGGACACGATTGGGCTTGGATGGAATTACAGTGGGAGGTGAAGGGAGGTGGAGGCCGTCTGGAGGTTGCCCTGGGAGATGGTCTGCATCATGTAGAAATGTCATTCTTCCCTTGAGCCCACCCCACCCCCGGTATGGATTTTAATGCTGGATTTTCATCTAGCCGAGCAGTAGCTGTTGTTAGGCACCGTCTTGTAGCCTGGGAGTTGCCCCTGAGGCCACACCACTATCCACCAACCCAGCGGGTCCAGCCAGGTTGGGAATAAGAGCTTTAGTTTCAGCCTCTGGCACCCACTGTGTGTTCCACTGGGTTGGGGGTGCTGGGAGCCTCCATCACCTCCTTCCGACCTCGCTTTTCCCTCTGAAATGAGGTTCCTTCAGCTCCGATGGCCCAGCTGTGAAAGAGGCTGGTGGCTCTTGTTTATCTGCTATGGGTCCGGGGCCTCAATTTGGGCATCTGGAAAGTGGGCTCGTGTTTGCACAAGCCAATGACATAAAGCCCCCAAATTGCCTGTGCACTTTGCACCTGGCCATTTTTGTGTGGGATCCACGAGGAGCCTCCAGTAGTACTTGGCAAGAACGAGGAGAATTCACTTCAAAGTCAGTCTGGGAACAGGCTCGGGGAACACGTCGTTTCATGAAAAGTGATTTCCTGAAGATTTAGTGCTCATCTATCAAAGGAGAGCAAAGCTCTGTAGAGTCACGACCATTTCGGGGAGCTATGCTCAGATGCCGGGTACACATCTCCTCTCCGTCTAGCAGAGGAGCTGTCTGGCTCATCCTTAACTCTGTTGGCAGCCCCTCCCGGTCCTTAATCGTCAGCGGCTGTTGTCCTGTGCGCTCTCCGAGAGCCGAGGAACCCTCACGACTTTGAGGTAGTACATATTTACCCTGTGTTGAGTGTGCCCCCGGGTTGTGAGCCCTAAAGGTTCTGTTTGACAAATATATATATATATTTTTGATATGTTTGACAAATATTGATAGAGCTGGGCCTTCTCCTGGGTGTCAGGAAGCTGGCCCTGGGTGACAGCAAGCAAACAATTACAAGATGGGCTGGTGAGCTTTGGGGCAGAAGTGGTGTGAGCCGCAGAGCCCAAGGAAGGCACTGGGGCATCCTCAGGTCCACTGTCCTGGGGCACTGCTTGAGGATTGCCTGTGCATTACTTGGGGAACAGTGTGCTAGGCTAGGGGAACAGAATGAGGCAAGAGCATGGAGGTATGAGAAAGCCTGGGGGGGGGTGTGGTTCCGTAGCCCCTGGGGATCTCAGGTGGGCTTTGGATGGTGGAGGACGTCTGAGACTTGACTTCCAGATAAATGAAGGATATTCAGGCAACAAGCCCCTTTACTGTGAAAGGGAACGCCGGCAGCAGACATGACTAACTGATCACCACCGCCGTCTTGCTAAATTACCAATCTGCTTTGTTCCACAGGCACCAAACTCCCCTTGAGCTAAATTTCTAAGTGAATGTGAAGTATGGGTGCAGCCAGGAAGGAAGAAAGTCCTTCCTCATTGAGTAGAGACATGTTTAAAAGAGGAACCATAACAGGGACCTTGTTTATATACATTTAATGAGCGAGGAGCCTTCACACAGTGCAGATGGGCGATTATGCCCATCTTACAGACGGTAACACTGAGGCTGAGAGAGGTGCCTTCCCCAGGCCGTTTAGCAGAGAGTGCTTTGGCTGTTTCTATGGAGATGTGACTTCCGGCAGAGCCCTGGTGGCAGAGTTGGAGGTGGCTGGCTCTGAGTGGGTGTCGGGCCACAGGCGTGCCCTTAGCTGGCCTTGTCACCGAGGGCCTATCTCTCCAGTTTCTATAGAGCTAGGGAGGGGCCGCCCTGTTTGCTTTTCACTGCCAGTGAGAGGAGGGCGGCTTTAGGGTTCGTGCAGCTTAAAAGGGGAAGTCTGAGGAAATGGAAACTGAGCTTTTCTTTTTTTCTCATGTCTCTTTTTTTGTGACCTCCAGAAATAATCCTGCGTTCTACAGAGCCTGCCTCAGGACCATGGTAGACCCTACCCCACCCCCACTTCCGGCCAAACCAGGCTGAGGGCTGGGGTGGTGGGGAAGCTGACGGGAGGAGAGTGACAGGCTGTGGCTGGTGAGTCAGTGCCAGGAGACCGTTGCCTGCTGACTCACTGCCCCGTGCACCAGCACAGGCCCTGAGCGCCCCCACTAGCCATCATGGCGGCCGTCCCCTCTCTCCCTGCTTCCTCTCCACTAGTGACGCTTTCGTCGTGGCAGCCTATGCTGGAAATCTAGCTGCGTGGCACTTGGGGTCTGAGCCTGCTCAGACAGAATCCATGAGGCCAGTCTGTTCCTGGACTCTGGCATCCTCCAGGAGTCCAGGGCCCAGCCTGGAGGGTATCAGGGGCCTGCTCCTTGAAGCTCCTCTCATTTGCCCTTGACCAGATGCATGAGTCCCATCCTCCTTCTGAACTTGCAGGATAATTTTCATGTTGCTTTGGCAAAACGAGCCCCTCCCCTCTTGTCCCTGGACACTAGTACCGTGAGGGCAGGAAGGTGACCTCAGATCCCCCTGCAGTGGCCTTGGGCCAGAAGGGTAGTTGGTGCTCGGTTACTATGAGACAGTTGGGGCTTTTCCTTGCCCACTCCCTGAGGTGAGTAAACCTCTGAGGGCTCACCCTGTTCTTCCCAAACCCATGGGCTTCCCCCACGGAGAGATGAGGGTCCTGACTCGGTGCACAAGGGTATTTTCTTGGTGGCACTGGTGTTGTGGCCCTTAGCCTGGGGGAAGGAGGTCCCACCATCATCCTTGGCTTTTCCCTCTTAATTCAGCCAGTTCTGCAGGTACTCAGCACATGACAAGGGGGCTGCATGGCCCCTGGGTGTCGGGGGTAAGGACTCAGTTTCCCCAGGCCCCCGCTAACAAGTCCCCATTAGCAGCAGCTTACAGGGAAGAGCCCAGCATGGGCCCTTGAATCGCCATCCGGGGCAGAAGGGAGAAGTTAGCCAGACAGTCAGGAAAAACCAGGGGCCGTAGCCACATGGCGGAGTCCTCACTGAGCCCAAAACTCTCCAGGGGCTCCCACCAGCCTCTGGCTAAATCTGACTTTTTAATCCTGGCCTCCAGACCTGGCCTCCTCTCTGGGTCACCCCATGCCCTGTTTCCCTTTGCTCTCTGTCCCCCGCTGGCCTTTGCTCCGTTCCTTTACCATGGCCAGTGTGGCCCTCTTGGTACACGCTGTTCCCTGCTGAGAAGACCATTCCCCCAAATGTTTCCCTCGGAGACCTCAGTTTCAGTGTGGTTGAGAGCACGGACCCTGAAGCCCATTTGCCTTTGCTCAGATCCCAGCTGTGTGACTTTGGGCAAGTGACTTCCCTTCTCTGGGCCTCATTCCTTCATGCAGGCTGCTGAGAAGAATAAATGAATTGTTGCCCCAGGGCCAGGCCTGCCCTCTCCCTGAAGTCTTACCTCCTCAGAGGGGCCTCACTGGCTCCTGGGTCCCTGTCACCTACATCTCATTCTTGGTTGTCTTCTACAAGCTGGTCCCATCTTGTAAATATTTACCTTCCCTTCTAGAACTTAAGCTCCTGGGGGCTCAGCTCCATGCCCCCAGTTCCTAGACCGGTTCCTGGCACCTAGTCGGGTAACTTCTCAGTAAGAGTTTATTCAATAGTCCCTGCTTGCCAGAGCTACCCTTGCTCTGTTTTCGACCCTGGACATCCGAGGTGCAAAGGGGCAGTACTTGGCCTGCGTGACCCAGTGGAACCGGAACTAGGCGCAGGCTTTTGACCCCGAGTCCAGTGCCCTTTCCCCTGACTCAGTGGCCTGCTTGGCCGGTGCCCGGGGCTCTT
This sequence comes from Ailurus styani, assembly GCA_002007465.1. Lineage (NCBI taxonomy): Eukaryota > Metazoa > Chordata > Mammalia > Carnivora > Ailuridae > Ailurus > Ailurus styani. The sequence goes on from LNAC01000178.1 coordinate 3,067,671, forward strand.
CTGTGGTGCCTGTGGTGGGTGCCCTGCTCGCCTTCACTCCCCGGGGGCCACTCCTGGCTGTCCTGTCCCCTCCGCTCCACCCCTCCCCTCCCCTGGCCCAGCCTGGTGCCTTCTTCCTCCCCACCCCCACGCCATTTGCATGTCCTCTTTTTTGTTTCATCTCTGTTGACTGCCTGTGGTTCTCTGGGCTTTGGGTCAGCGCCTGCCACCTCCAAGGAGATAAGAAAAATATTTGGACCAGTCCCCAAGACCTTTTACCTGTAAATGTTTTTGTGAGAAGAGGATAAAGTGGCAGGCAGTACGTTGGGCCCACATCCTGCCCGCCACCAGTGTTGTCCCAGAGGCCAGTTCTATGCAAAACCTGTTCACTTTCCCCCACCTTTTCCTCTGTAAATCACAGACGGAGGAGCAGGACTCATTCTGGTAGGTCCCTGTCCAGAGGTTACCTTTCTTCCGGGGACATGGAGGCAGGATCTGGGTGCAAATCCCGACCCACTGCCTCGTAGCTGTGTAACCTAGGCCAGACCTTTCCCTTCTGTACACTTTAGCATCTGGACCTGTGGAAAGGGAGGCTCTGTGGAGGCTTGGGGAGAAGTAGACACTTGGATGTGGGTTCAGGGCTGATTATGTGCCAGGCAAGGTGCCGAATAAGGGGTCTCTGAGGGTAGACCTGAGTTTTTGTGGGGCGGGGTATTTGCAGTTAGATCAGGAAAGGGGAAGGCCTTGCCCCCAGACACTGAACCCCAGGTAGGTCACAAGCCCTAACTTCAGAGATGACATGCTAAAAACAATTCCCCAAACAGATTTCACTTTCACTAGGACCAGAATGTGGTTGCTCATTGTTCGGCTTTGTTCCGGGCAAAACAATGCCGGGCTTCCTGGATGACCTCACTGGGGCGAGCCCTTGGGCCTGTGAAGCCGGGCTGGTCAGCATCTCCAGGCAAGCCTGCCTTGCCCTTGGTTGTGGCTGCCTTGGTTGACCTGGGGTAATGGTGTGACCAAAGAAGGCACACTGTTTGTGTTTGGGCCAGGCAGTGTGTTAGAAATTAGAAAACGTAGGTAAGGCAATGGGACCTGAGGAGAGTTGCCTGTGGCTGGAACCTGGGCTCCTGTTTGCCACAGACCCTACTCCTCTCCAGGGCCTCTCTGCTGTACCCTGTCTTTCACCTGTCAGGCCCTTGAAGGCCTTTGAGATTTTTAGGCATGAGTGATCCCGAGATACAAACAGATAAACAAGACAGAAGGATACAGACCCCATGATTCAAGCCAATGATTAAATCTTTTAAAGATGTACCTTTTTATGAAAAAGACGAAAAGCCTTTCTTTAATTCATTTCTACTTTCTCTTCAAAAACAGCTACCCTTAAGGCACAGGCTAAAATAGTGCTCTCACCATACCTCATGTTTTTGGTTGGTTGATTGGGTTTTTTGGCGCTTACTTATTTATTTTTGTGCTCAATTTCTAAATGCTTCCTAAGTCTGGGATGGTACCTAAGGAGCCCTTGGCAGATGTTACTGATTGATCCCAGCCTTCCTCCCTGAGCCTGTCCCTTGCCTGGAGTCTGTGGACTTGGATCAATCAGAGAAGTCTGGGAGGCTGTCCCTGGCTGCTAGAGGAAGCCTCTGGTCCTGAGCGTCTTCGTCCTGGCTATTGATGCCACTTCCTCAGCATGCCCAGCCCTAGGGCCCGAGCCCTGTCCCCTCTGTGTCCTGTGGCTCCTCACTTTCCTGTCCACCAGCCCCTGTTTCTCTGGCGTGTCCAGTCCAGTGGCTTGAAGCTGACTTACAGGCACCAGGCCTGATGTTACTCTGCCTGCTTGCTAAAGCAGATGATCCAGAACAGCCGAGCGCTTGAGAACATGGAATTGAGGCCGAAAGAGACCTGGAACGCACTGAAGCTCCACAGACCTTTTACTTGCTGTGTGATTCTGGACAAGTGACTTCACCTCTCCAGGCCTCGTCAGCAGAACAGGGATGGCAATGGCTCCCAGAGAGGAGGTTAACTAAGAAAATGCTTGCAAAGCACTTAGCCCAGCGCTAAATAAACGTGCCTGTAGTCCTTGCTTAACTGATGCAGCTTGCCTTTTTCTTCTTTTTCAAAACCATGAGGATACGATGTCTGCCACACAGTATTATAAAATTCCAATGTGGCCAGCTATTTTCTTCAATAATTGCTAATATTTATTAATCACTTCATCTGTACCAGGTCCTGTGCGGGACATTTTATAGGCAGCGCCCTATTTAATCCCTGTGAGGTGAGTTCTTTTAACCAGGAGGCCCAGAGCGGTGGTTATTTGCTCCGGGTCACACAGCTGGGTCGTGGCCTCAGTGAGCTCAGGCCTCTGGCTCTGGAGTGGAGTGGACAGAGAAACGAAAGGAGAGGATAGTGCCCTGCTCTGGAATGCTTGATTCCATGGAGAGCCCAACAGGACGGGGCTGTCCAGGCCCCCGGTTTCCCCAGCTGTGAAGTGGCTGGGTCCTCCAGCTCTCCCCTGGGGATTCTAGAAGCCACTTAGCTAACCCCCGGAGGTTTGCTGAGAAACGCTGTCTAGTGAGGCCCAGAGGTGGATCTTAGAGGCTGACTGTGTGCTGGGTACTTAATGAGATGGGAGGTATTCTAAAGAGGAAATGCAAAGTACTTGCCTTCTTATTTTGAAAACCTTGTAGAAGCTCATGAGTGGATAAGTCAGTGACAGTGCGAGATGTAAATCATTATTCCTTTCCAGAGAGATCCTTGTGGGAAGCTGATTGCTTTTACTCCAGAAGGTTCAATCAAGTTCTGGAGGGGAGGGGGAGGAGTTCCCAGCTTCTGGGCAACTCATCCAGGAAAAAAAGAGGCAAGGGCTTGGTTTTCCCTCAGCCTGCGACCGAGGGGAAGGCAGCCACAGCAGCATCTGCAGCTCGATTCAGGATCCAGCTGGCTGGTGTGTGGGCACCTGGGGCCAGAGGGGTTGGAAGGACGTGGGATGTGGGCGGGATACCCAGTCCCTAGCCCTACCCTGCTCTACCTCTGCATTCCTTTTCCCTCTGGCTTTAGCATCCCCATCTGCAAATAGTGCAGAGGGCTCCTCCTTCCTAAACTTTGCTCCTGTGCCCTAGGCACTGGGCAGACCAAGACGGGGCTTCTGACATCGATCTTCCCGGGTCCCTAGCCTCAGGCGGGCCGCCTGCTTCCCTGCCCGAGCTTCAACTTCCTTCATTGGTGAAACGGTACAAAAAAGAAAAATCCCCTCCACAAGAAGGCTGTTTGAGGAGATGGAACACTGTTTATTGACACCTCAGCACAAAGTAAATACTCCAAAATCTGGTAGTTGTAGATCGAGGAGAAGCAAAGGCACATCTGATAAATCCACGGTGTTGCTGGCTTGCATTCCTGGCACCAGGTTGGATCTGCCCATGGACGTGCCAGAGCTGACCAGGTGATCTGCAAGTCGGTCTTCAGGCACAGCCGGTTCTGGCCATGACCCCTGGAGCAGAGAGACAAGGAGAATTTCAGCTGGCAAGGAGGGAGCCTTCATCCTGGAGCCTCTGTATCAGAGCTGATTCTAGTGCCGATTCTAATCGCTTCTCAATGTAATAACCAAAGAGGAAGCTCTTAAAATGGGGAATTATGTATCACGGTCGCTACAAAATAGCCCTGGGCCTGGCGCCAAGGGAAACAGCTCTTGGCGGCGGCCGACAAGACAGCGGGCTGCTGGAACGCCTAGGGGGGCTTGTTCCTAAGCGCTTATTGCACCGTGGGGTGGGCCGCCACGGGGTGACAGCTGGGAATCGGGGGGCCTCATTGTGACCCCGTGGAGGTGGGTGGAAGTCCTCCAGGGAAGGTGGCATCTGCCATGGGGCTGGGCTGCCAGAGGGGTAGGTGACAGAGCTGAAGGTTCGGGCACGTGACGGTTATTGTCACTACCAACTGTATGACCTCAGGGGTGTCGCTTGGCCTCGCTGATCTCACTGGAGTAGAACTAAGGCCTTACACACCCCAAGGTCAAGGTGGGCCCGAAAATTACGGCAATAACCACAGTAATACAGCAGCTACTATTTAAGGAGTACTTGCCATATGCTGTTCTAAGTACTTTTGGTGCATCCCAGGCCCCCATTCAGTCCTGACATCATCCCTGTGACGTGGGCTTGATTATCCCCATTTTACAGATGAGGACACTAAAGACCAGAAAGGTTGGGTAACTTGCCTGAGGACACCCAGCCAGGAAGTGGCTGTCAGCTTCTAGGCCAGGGCTCACACACTCCTTCCTACAGGGGTCAGGCTGCCACCAGAGGGCCCGGAGTGGCTGTGTAGGGAGACTGAGGTGTGGGATGAATGGAAGCAGTTCTGTGGAGCCAGTGTCCCAAGGAGAGGAGAGAATGGGGAGATGGGGGCCACGCTGTGGTGAGGAGTTTGTGTTTTCTTCCAGAGTGATAAAAGGTTGGGGGTAGGGGTGCATTCTGGTCTGATTATGCTCTAGACGTTGACCTCAGCTGCTGTGCTGAGGACAGTTTGGTGGGGAGGGTGTGGTACGGTGTTGCAGCAGGGAGACCTGGGGGGAGGCTGCCATGGATGCCCAGGTGGGAGCTGTCACGGCCCCCCACCATGGTTGCCATGGCGACGGAGAGATGTGGGTGGAAGCTGGGAACGTACAGGAGGCAGAAGCCAAAGGGCTTTCTGCAGTGGACTTTTATAGGCACGAGGCTGGTCAGACACCCCAGAGGAGCTTGGAATAAGGCCCTCGAGAGGGAGGTGGGATGCCTGCACCTGGATCTGGCCTCATTGAGGCATGAGTGAGTCTTGGGTGAGGCCATGGAGCGTGACCTGGCAGGCGGGAGCCAGAGGCAGGGCTGCTGGCTGTGTGTTCTGGAAGGGCATGTGGGCTTGTATTTGTGGCAGCCGTGGATGAGACAGGTAATGTGACAGAAGAACCCACCCCTGGATGCACTTGGGGTGAGGAGTGACAACACCCCCATAATGCCAGACTCGTGACAGGCCCCAGTTCTGCCCTATTCGAGTCCCACCCCACATCCCACCCCGGCTCAGCCACAGGCATTAGGAAGATGGGGTCCTGAGTGGAGAGGGGGCTGGAGGTCTCCCCTGGTGGGAAACCAGAGCCCGGAGCAGAGGGTCTCAGGGAACTTGCTAGCCGCATCCCCGGGCTTCTGCAGGGTTCTCTGAGCACCGGCCCAGCTGGTGGGTTTCCGGGCCCACAGAGGAGAGTCGGGACTCTCAGGGTAGCCACAGGGAAGCAGACCCTGGCTCCTGGTGACCTAGCGGGGAAGAACTTTGCCATTCCCAGCTGCCTGTGCGAGCAGAAACCGGCTACCTCCCCCCATCGTCCTGGCTGACCTTGTGAAGTGCCTTGCAGCCCCGACATGCAAGGAGAGCCTGAAAGGGCGGAACCGACCCTCTTGGTGAGGAGGTTCAGGGGTCATTCCCTGAAAAACATCTTCACTAGGAGGGACTTGAGTCCCACATCCTCCAATTATGCTCCCATCCAGCCGGCCCACAATGGGCCGCTCAGATAACCATCGGGGGCTGCACAAATTAATGCTGGAACAATGCTGGCCGCTGGGGCTATTTTTACAGTACCCCTACGCCTGGCCTGACCCCCACGTCGCCTCGAGGGAGCAGGGCAAAGAAAGGCTGTGCGGATGCCGCCGCCAGTCTGCGCTCCAGGAGACAGAGGAAGGGCTCAGCGAGCGCCCGGCGGCTCCAGGAAGCCTTTTCTTGGTCTGCTCATGGCCAGATAGCGAAACAATCGGGGTCCCCCACCCCGAGCCAGGGAGAGGAAGGAGGCGTGGGGGAAATGGGGATTCTGTTGTGCTTTTGTGTGTCTGCTCCTCCGAGTAAGGCCCCCGTGGGCCCGGCTGCTGGGGCGAGGCCAGTTCATCCTCCCTCTGCACACCCCAGGCCCGCAGGCGGCCACCAGGGCTCCCTGCCCCGACTGCCACCTCCGCCGAGCAGGGCGCGGAGGCTGAGGCATCGCTGGCGTCTGGAGTTTGTACTTGGCCGCAGCTGCTTGCGGGCCCCACCGTGGGCACCATCCCCGCATGGGTTCTCCTCCTGCGCCGCAGGTTCTGGGCACAGCAGTAGATAAGACAAGTCCCTGGCCCCACGGAGACTCTGTTCTCGTCGGGGCAGGGGGAGGGGGAGACCGCTAACAAGGAAGCAAGGACTTCAACAAGACGTGGTCCGGTGGTGCCAAGCACTTTGACAAGGCAGACTCAGATTCCCGGTGGAGACGTTCTGTGAGCCGAGTGGCAAGCTGGCCCACGTGTGCCCGGATAATGGGGCTGTGTCTGGTCCAGCCGATGGTTTCCCATAAGGAGTGTGAACCCAGGGTGGCCCGACGCCCTTCACATGTTTTGAGACAACCTAGGAATCTCCACTTTTCTCTGTTATTTTGGTGTCGGCCTCCGGTGTGGGCCATGATGGTAGTACCCCAGTTGTACCCCAGGCTGTTTGGCTACGAGTTGGTCACCTTTGCTTTCAAGCTTTTATTCTGCAGATAAAGAAGCTGAGGCTCAGAGAGGGGTGGGTAGGCCCACCAGCCCTGGCTTCCCCAGTTCAGCTGTCTTCATGGCCATGTGGGGGTAAAGCCTCAAAGGCACCCTCTCACCCAGGGCTGGGACTCATCGTGCTCTTGCCCTCAAGATTGAGGTGGGGGGGGGGCTGGTTAGGACTCAGGGACCTGAGAAGTAGAGAGAAAGATGTTCTGCCCTGGCTGGTGGCAGCCTTCCTCTCGAATGGGGACCAGTCAGGGGCGGGCTAAGGGTGATCCTGAGCAGCTCCTGGGGGCTTGGAGACTTGACCTCTCTGGGGCCTTCCATTGTTGAACCCAACAGGGAGTCAGAGGGCAAGGGAGCCTGGATGGCACAGGGGTTAGAGCAAGCCAGAGAGTGGACAGAGAGGACCATTGGAGATTCACCTCCATTCTTCCATAAATGCAGAGATGTGACTGGTTAATGAATTGCAAATATATTTCAGAAATATCCGTTTTCTGTACTTCGATGGAAGCCTCCTTTTCTAATACTGCTCCCATTCTACCCTGAAATCCCATTCCTTATTCATTTACGTTTATCTGTTCTTCAGAAGCTCAGAACAAACACCCGCTGTGGCCAGGCAGGGTGCTGAGCCTTGAATGAAACAGGAGCCATCATTTTCTAGGCAAATGTGAGATGTAGAGACGGTGTCTGCTCACTGCTAGAAAATTCAGGCAGGCTGTTTTGGGAGCAGTTACCTTAGAATGCTTGGAGTGTGTCATATTTCATAGAGAAGATACCAGGGTTGGTGGTGTTGGGGGGCGGGGGGTAGGTGGCTTCATGGCTTCTCTGCCTGTGTGGAATGAGGTATGACATTTGGAGATGACAGGCCTGGGGTCCCTGTGCTTCTGTTGAGCAGGTGCCTGGGGAACGAAACCTGTCAATTTCTGACTCTTGAGGTCCCTGGTCACCTAGAGGGGTCCAAATCACTCAGGTCCTTGTCAGAGCAGTGGACAGACAGGACCCTCGCTGCAGGCCCGGTCTGGTCAGAGTCCACCAGCCCATGGCTGAGAGACGAGATGTGCCGAAGATGAACAGGTCATCCCTTACTGAACGCACGTTGGCTTCTGTTCTGTCCCCCACAGAAGGCGAGGAGGACATGGCCACCAAGGAGAAGCTGCAGTGTCTGAAGGACTTTCACAAAGACATCCTGAAGCCATCCCCGGGGAAGAGCCCAGGCACTCGGCCTGAGGATGAGGCCGAGGGGAAGCCCCCTCAGAGGGAGAAGTGGTCCAGCAAGATCGACTTTGTGCTCTCCGTGGCTGGCGGCTTTGTCGGCTTGGGCAACGTCTGGCGTTTCCCGTACCTCTGCTACAAAAATGGTGGAGGTAAGCCTGGGCTGGGCAGGGAGCGGCCATCGAGAAGGGGGTGGGGCCAGAGTGGGGGGGCCTCTCTGTGCCCCGCTTTCCCAGGCCCCTCTGCGTGCCCACCCCATCCCACCCCACTTCAGAGGCAAAACATGAGCGTGACTGCTGTCCTTCTGTGAGCGAGACCTTCTCCCTGGTGCAGGAGAGGGTTCGAAGAGCCCCACACAGGGGGGGAGTGGCTCCGCCCTTGTGACGGCCACAGTCAGAGGCTCAGTGGCAGCAGATGGCATGCTGCGGCCGCCCAAGTTAGAAGAACCGCCTTTTGGGAAATTCTGCCTTAGAGCCTGGTTTCTTAACCTTTTGTAGGTCTCAGGCGCCTTTGGGACTCTGAGGAGTGCCCTAGACTCTCCCCAGAACAAAGCACATAGCCATAGACCCAAGTTGCCCACAGTTTCAAAGGGTTTATGGACCTGCTGAAGCCATTAGTGGACACCAGGTAGGAACCCTCACCCCAGCTCTTGGCCCTCACTCCTCCCCCGGCTCCTACCCCCAGCTCCCTCTTGCTTCTTGTCACTGCATCCTTCCTCACTAGTTCTTCTTCGCTGCCTGCCCTGGGCGGGCCTGGGGAAGGATGGGTGAAGGCTTCAGTGAGGAAGCCATACCTGAAACGGACGGATGTGGGGAAGGCAGGCAGGTAGTTGGCACAGCATAAGCAAAGGCTCAGAGGCTTAAAAATCTCTTAAAAACTTGGTGCATCTGAGGGAGGTAGGAAGGCCCACTGGAAAGGTGATGTCAGCTGGATAGATGGGCAAGGCCTTGAGAATTTTCAACCAGGTCCAAGGGTTTGGCCTCTATCCCTCATGTCCCTCGCTCATTCTCTTGGATCTCATTGGCAGGGAGGCCTCGGGAGTGGCCCCAGGACAGCCACAGCCTGACCCTCACCCCACTCTGCTCTCTCTGCAGGTGCATTTCTCATACCGTATTTTATTTTCCTGTTTGGCGGCGGCCTGCCTGTGTTTTTCCTAGAGGTAATCATAGGCCAGTACACCTCTGAAGGGGGCATCACCTGCTGGGAAAAGATCTGCCCCTTGTTCTCCGGTGAGTATGGGACAAAGGTCACCCAGGGCCTGGTGTCCATCGGTTCAGCACATTTTTATTGAGCGCCTCTTTGCCAGGTACATTGGAGCCTCATGCAAGTCTACTTGGCACTGTGCCTGACCCAGGGTAGCAGTCAGTACATTATTCCCGTGATGCTGCTGCCCACAGTAGCTGCTTAGTCCATCTTGGCTATTCCCACCTCTCTGGGTTGGTGAAGGATTGATGAGCTTACACCTGCTCAGCAATGTAGCGCAGAAGATTAGGGCTCAGAATCAGCAGTCTGGATGGTTTCAAGTCCCACTTCCTCCCCTTGCGTGCTTATTACTTCATAGGGTTGCTAAGAAGACAAAGCGACAGAGCTATGTAAAAGTGCTTTGTATACCTAGTAAGCTCCAAATGAATGGTAGCTTTATTATTATAACATTCCGTCCTGTGCCTGATACCTAGTGCGCACCCATAGAATAATCACTGTGATGATTATAATTGGCAGGGAAGGGAGGATGTGTGGGTCTGTTCATTCATTGATCTGTATAAATCCATGCGTCCATCCAGTAAACTTTTTTCCATTAGTCAATGGTTAGGCCAGCCATCCATCTTTGCCAGCTACCCATCCACTCATTTATCCATATATTCATCTACCTCACCTTCCAACCAACCACCATCCATACATCCATCCACAAACTGGATACCCATCCATCAATCCAACATCCATCCATTCAGCCCTCTTTCCAACCAACCGACCAACCAACCAACCAACCAGCCAGCCAACCATCCATCTACTCATCTATGTGCCTAGCCATCCTTTCATTGAGCTGTCCCTCCTCTATACATCCTTCCATTCATCCAGCTTATCAGACCGTCCATTCTTTCATCCATCCATCCATCCATCCATCCTGCAGATAGCTGCTGGTCCCTCTGACCTTTCTGGCCCCTCCTGGCCCCAGGCCTAGGTATACTGGGGTTGTCTGTGTGGCCGTGGTGGGTCTGGCCTCCCTCCTGATGCTCCTCTTGCTTGCCCACGCCCACAGGCATCGGCTACGCCTCCATCGTGATCGTGTCCCTTCTGAACATATACTACGTCATCATCCTGGCCTGGGCCACATACTACCTGTTCCAGTCCTTCCAGTCGGAACTGCCCTGGGCACACTGCAACCACAGCTGGAACACGCCCCAGTGTATGGAAGACACTATGCGCAAGAACAAGAGCCTGTGGGTCACCCTCAGCGCCAACAACTTCACCTCACCTGTCACCGAGTTCTGGGAGTAAGGCCAGCCTCGTTGAAGGCAGGAGGGAGGGTGTGAGTGGGGGGCAGAGAGGACAGCCCACTTCCTCAGCTTCTCCCCAGGGATTTGGTTGTCACTGTCTTGGCAGGGGTGGTGGGGCGGGGGAAGGAGGGTGAGGATTTGGAGATAAATCCATGCCTTTGGTCTCAGACAGGCCTGGAACCGAATCCCAGTTCTGCCATTTTACTGGCTGTTTGACCTTCGGCAAGTCACTGCCCCTTTCTGAGCCTCAGTTTCTTTAACTGTCAGATGAGGGGAATGAATCGTTCCTACACCCGTACACAGGTATATGCACTTCTGTTGTCTGCAAATGATACAGTTTTCTTAATGTATTTTAGAAAAAAATATAGTTAGCTCATCAAACCTATTACTGCCCAGAGAAAAATGCATATATAGAGCTGATGTAGTTACTCAAGTGAAAAGGTGAGTCGATAGAGTGAAAAATATGTATCAGTTAGCTTTTGCTGTGTAACAGTCGCCCCCAAACTTGGCTTTCAACAATGACCATTTATTTGGCTCCTGGGTCTGCTGATTGGCAGTTTAGGCTGAGCTCGGCTGAGCGGTTCTTCCTGTTTTTGCGGGGCTCCACCCGTGGGTCAGTCAGCTGTGGGACATCAGGATAGCTCTTCTGGGGATTAGCTGTCTATTGACTGGGGGGCCAGGGGCAAACTGGTCCATAGGGGCCCATCACCCAGGGGGCCCACCTGGCTTGTTCACAGGCGGCTCAGCATTCCACACACCACAAAAGAGGGAGCCCCCGTGCAGGAAGGAGTTCTTTCTAAGCCTCTATTGACATCATTCTCGCTCATGTCTCATTGGCCAAAGAAAGCCACAGACTAACCCAGATTTAGGAGGTAGGGGGAGAGGCTCTGTCTCTTAGGAGAGGAGTGGAGAACTGTGGCCTTTCTACAGTCCACCACGATGTCGTCAGCAGCTAAGGGAGTATAGATGTAGGACAGACATCGGGAAGGTGGAAGGTGGAGACTTGAAGTTTGGGTAACTCTTAGCTGACGTATGGGGGAGTCCTTCGAACACGGTGCTTGGAGGCCAATGCATCATTTTCCCTGATCTTCATGAGCTGTGAACTTGAGGTTCGACACCTGGGTGCGGCCCTGATGATCTTGGAGATGAGGTTGAGAGCCGGGAGGCAGGAAACAGTATTAAGGATGGGGGCGGTCCCTCATTGTCAATTGGCTTAGCTTTGCAGCTCCCAAGGGTCTTCCCACCTCTAAGAACCCGGCCCGGGAATGGACCCACAGGAGAGGGGTTGTCGTGCTGACTGGTCTCAGCCACACTTGAGGGCCGGGGCTGGGAAATTGAAGGCAAGCAAGGGTCAGGTGGCCCTCGGTCTGGGGGGGTCCCTGTGGCCCTGTCATTGAGCCTGTGGTCGATGCTCACAAGTCCCTAGGCCTGCTTGAACAGGGGCTCAGTTCTTGGTGTAGATATTTTCCACTCGCAGACAAAGAGCTCATTACAAGCACATTCATCACCCCCTCCATGCCACACCCTCTGGAGAGCTGAGTTTACAGACAAAGAAATGCGGGCACCTCATTCTTCTCACTTGAATGGGTCCCGAAACCACAGCCCTGTCTGTCCTAGGCTGTTCCTGCCGCAGCCTGACCACCCTCGGCCCACCCCACCCAGGACACTGGCACTCAACGGGCCACTTGGGTCCCCGCTGGGGCCTCACTGCCTCAGGCCTGGGTGGGTTTCCTGGGCTTGAACCCTTGGTCCGTCACTTCTGGCTTGGGTGGGTGCTGTTGCCCCTCTGGGCCCCGGTGGCCTCACCTGTGCTTGGGGAGATGCTAGCACAGGATCCCACACCGGAGATCCGTCCGGCCTTGTGGGGCTGCTCTTCCTGAATGAGACCGTGTATGGCCAGGCCTGAGAAGCTGCTGGAGAAATGTGGGCCGTTGTTATTGATTTATGCCCTCATAGTGGATCCAACTGCCCTCTAGGGGCATTTGGAACTCAAGTGATCTGACCTTCAGAGGGCCTAAGGAGTGGCCCCTCTTAAATGCTTGTACCCTCCCCCTCTACCCCCACCATTGCAAATGGGGCTGTCCTGCTGCCTCATCTCTGCTCTCCTAGGCCTGAGGGCTCTCGGGAAGGGGCACCCGTGAACCATGAGATCCTCGGGGGATCCGGTTTTCCCCATGCCTTCTCACCCGCCTGTCCCCTGCACTCATTCCTCCTGGGGGTTCTCTGGCTCCTGCCTTCCAGAGTCCCCATTCCGAGTTCCCAAGGTGCCATTCCTGGCCTGGATGCCCTGAAGACAGGATTTATCTTTGAAAATGTCCTGGGGCTGCAGGCAGCTTCTCAGGGCCCACACGATCCGGATGGACTTTCTCAGCCCACAGAGCGCTGGCCGCCTGCCTGGTGCTCACCTCACACTCCAGCCTTTGGGGCCTCAAATAACTTGCCCTCTTTCTGGAACCCCGGGGGAGACTGGGGTCCATGGAGTAGGAGCCTGGAATGCAGGCTTAGTTGAGGAGACCAGACCCACCGCCTGCAGGAGCAGAGACTGAGGCCAGCGAGTGGGGCGGGGGGCTTCTGTACAATGCAGCCCTGGGCCAGGCCCTGCGGATGAGAAGGGCATGGTCCCTGGCCTTCCAGAGCCTTCCCTCCTCCTGCACATGAAAAGAGGGGGAAGGAAAGAGAACTAATGTGGAATAACTAGTTGGCACAAGCGTTGTGCCAGGGGCTTGTCCCTCTCATTGGCATTTCATCTTTGCAGAGGACTTTCAAGTAGGGAAGAATCCACCTGAACTCCCACCCACCCCATATCTCACATCCAGGTCCCAGATGCCCTGGGCTCTTCCTTTCGAGTATACCCAGACTCCGACCCCTCTCCCCACTTGCACTCCTCCCCACCCTCCGTGGGACCCCCAGCATCACTCCCCCTGACTCCAGCACTGGACTCTCCTCTCCCTGCCTTAAGCCCTTGCCGCTGATTCCAAACATGGCATTTCTCAGCTCAGAACCCTCTCGTGGCTTTTCCCATACTGTGATCTCAATCAGCCAGGGAGGATTAAGTGAGAGTGTTTCAACACAGTGAGTTCTCACTGGGTGCTGATTCTTCTTACTAATTCCGTGTCTGCATCCACTTGGCTGTGTAGCCTGGAGCAGCAAGTTAACTACCCCTCTCTGGCCTAGTTTCCTCATCTGCAAATGGAAGGGCCATAGGAGCTGGGCTTTGAGGCACGAATAGGAGCTCACTGGGCTGAAAAGGAGAGCAAAAAGACATTCCAGGAAGAGGGAACAGCCCACGCAGAGGCATGGCATTCTGAACACGCACAAAGTGTTCGGGGACCGTAAGTCATGAGTCTGGCCAGAGGATAGGACACGTGGGGCCAGGAGAAGTTTTGAGGCCTTGAGTGTTAGCCTGGTAAGTTTGAGCTTTGTTCTCTGGAGGGGGAACCAGGGAAGGTGTATGAGAAAGGGAATGACATGACTGAATCTGCTTTCTGGATACTGCTCAAGGAACACACTAGTGGGAGAGAGACTAGGACATACAGTAAGCACCAGCTGTATACAGGGCCTCAGAGGCTTCAGCCATCAGTGGGTCTGGGTTCCCTTTGGGGTGAAACAACTTATATGATTTCCCCCCAGAATAGCCACGGGCCCTCTAGTGGCTACCTCTGGGGTTTCCATTAGGAGAGGCTCCCCAGGACATTGTTAAGGTGTTGTTGATTGGTACCAGGTTAGGCTGCAGAGCCGTGAGGATACTCTCAAAAGGCTGGTCTCCACACCCCTCCAGCCAGAGCCCAGCCCCAGCCATTGTTTCTCTCCACTTCACTCACCTGTGTGGGTCCTTGAGGTGGACCGATGGCTGACGGGTGTCTGGGAGCTCCCCAGGAGTCAAGTTCACAAGGCACTGGGAAAGCTGAGGCTTCCTTATGGCCCTGGACAGGGAAGGAATTTGCCGATCATCCCTGCCAGCCATCGTCCCCCTCTCTCGTTTTACTAGCAGAGAGAGTTGGGAGCATGGGCCATGCCCTGGTCCCATGGAGCAGGGAGACTGCCCAGCTGCGTGACATCAGGGCAGTCACCTCACCTCTCTGAACCTTGCACAGTCTGGTACAAGTTAAAGAGCTATGACAAGTGACGTGGCCTCTAGTCATGGCTCATTTGGTATGACACTGGGCACCAGAGAGGTGAAGTGACTTGCCCAAGGTTATACGAGCAGCTAGATAGAACGGAGCTCCCAACCCTCACCTCCGACACTGGCGTCCCCACCAGCTGCAAGTCCACGGTCACAGGTAACATTGTGCCGCGTGTGCGTGACCCCCTCTCTGGTCATGGGGGGGGGGTCTCTTGGCTTGGTTTCCCTCCCATCCCACGCCCACCCCACCCGCAACTCTAAAGCACCATTGTCAGCAGGAGCCAGTGAGATGACATCTTCCAGAGCCCCGTGAAAGCCACCGGGGCCCTGGAGACAGTCATTTCACGCTGGCTTTATAATTTGACTCGGAGTTGCTCTGTGATGGAAAACAGCTTCTGCCCCCGGTTAACCTCATCCTGCTGGTCCCTGCTCTGGGGTCCTCGCTCTATCCCGAGGGTCCTGCTTCACCCCAGCCCTGGAAGACAGGCGGGCCAGATCTGGCCACATGCCCTCCATCAGGCCGGAGCCATGCCTTCCTCCCTGGTTCCTCCCGAGCCCCCCGGGAGCTGAGCACGTATCATTAGACTTTATTAGAATCAAAGAAATGAGTCATATTTGCAAACAAGCCGTGCTCAGCCAATCTTCCCCTGCAGCTGTCGGAAGGAGGAGGCGGTGGAGAAAGCCTTGTGTGGCCCCATGCTCAGGGCGGACGGGCTCTTTTATAATTGTTGCCTCCGCCAGTCTCCAGGGAAGAGCCAGGGCCAATAACGGGCTGGCCGGCAGTCAAAAGGAAACGATTTGGCCCACTCGGAGGACGTATTTACATCTCTGAGTGCCGGCTGGACGGCAGCGGGGCGGCCGACTCACAACAGACGTCCAGGCGATTCTTTTTTGGATCCCACCCTGGAATGATTCATTACTATTCTTGGACAAGAATGCAGCTCACCTCTGGGTCTCCTCCCTCTGTCGGAGTGATGCGGGGAAGCCTGGGATTCTGGGGGCCCTTGTGGAGGGCAGCATAGGACCAGGCACACGGGTGGCATCAGAAAAAGGGATCCAGACCCAGGGTTGAATTTTTTTTTTTTTTAATCTGGGTCATTTAGGTGAATTCCTGAACCTCTCTGAGCCTCAGTTTCCCCATCAACCAAATGGGTATGATTCATTTACTCAGCTAATGTCTGTTGAACACATCGTCTGTACCAGGCACTGTTCTGGATCCAGCAGTGATCAGACACAGGCCCTGCCTCCATGGAGATGGCCTTCTAGTAAGACCCACGGACATTGAATGGATAGCACAGATATAATTGTAATAGAAAAGCGATGATAAATGATGAAAAATAAATCCAGGGCAGGGGAAGGAGAGTGACCATGGATACTTTTTATATGATGGCCAGGAGAGGCTGCCCCAGCGAAGTAGCATTTGAACAGAGACCTGAAATGATGCAGGGAGGCAGTGGGCATGTCATGTAACAAGTGTCTGACGACACAACCTGTTCAAAGGTCCTGAGGCAGGAATGTGCTCAATCTAGTCAGAGATCATACCATTAGACACTGTGGCTGAAGGGGCCATGAGGGGGATGAGGTTTGAGATGGGACTAGCATTCATGAACTTGTCCTGGACATGTCCTATCTATATACCTGTGGTCCCAGTGTCATTATCAATAGGTCTGAATGATAAGAGTGTTTGGTCACCTTATTCAGGGGGCCAGAAGGGATGGGGCAGGTTAGGAGGGCCTTTTAGCCAGGTAGGTGGGAGCCATGGGAGGATGTGGGACAGTGGAGTGGTGTGACCTGTTTTGGGTCTGGACAGATTCTCTCTTGATGAGAACAGACCTGGGGGGAGGGTGACCGTGGCGGCAGGAAGACAAATGGGGAAAAAGCTGAAAAAGCTCTAGGAAGCAGTGGGGGTCCAGACAGGAGTGGTGACAATGCTGGGGACATGTGGCTGAATTTGGGGTACCATGCAATCTCCTGGGGTGGTTAGGGGACCGCTGAGGGGCAGTGCACCATGGCTGTCCCTCTGGGACACAGCACTCTACAGTTTATTGAGCCTTCTCACTCACCACTACAGGAAGGCCCAGCACATCCCTGTCCGCTGCTCTGTGGCTGAGGCTGTGGGAGTCCCACACGGGAGGGACGGGTCCCTCACATGGGGTCCCTTCTGAAAGGGATTTGGGTGGCAGCACACACTCTCCAGCCTCCACGGCTACCCAGAGCTATCTTTGGAAAGACTGTCGGTCACTTTGGCCCTGAGCCCACATTGGGCTCTGTTTTGACAACCCCTGACTGATGAGACACATTCATTCCATTCCTAGAACGTCTGCACAGCCCATTACAAACATTTTCAAGACTTTTAAATAATTTTTATAAAGGTGCTATTAAAAACATTGAATCATTCGTCTAAAAACATCAAACATCCAAAGAGAAAAACATTCAAGTAGAAAAAATGATACCCAAGGCCAAGTGCGCGCTCCTCCCCGGCCTCCCCAGCACCAGGTCCCCCTCCACACAGGCAGTGGCGTCTTGTGTGTCCTGCCAAAAATAGTCTGTGCGCATTCAAACACAAATGTACATCCACCCCCTTCCCTTTTTAACACAATCGGGCGCACGCCATAAGCCGGGTTCACCTTGCTTTGTTCACTTATCTCTAGGATATCGTTTCTTATCTGCTCCCAGGGAGCTTTCCCGCCGTCTCGCGGGCCCCGCGGCATTGGCGGTCCACCTTGTGTCTCCTCTGCTGCCGAGCTCCTATTGATGGCTGTTTGGGTAGTTTCCAATCTTTTGCTCCTACAGACGGTGCTGTGATGAATAGCTTGGGGTGGACCCCATCGCCGGCCACCCATGCAAGAGTAATTACGGGAGAGAGGCTCGGGAATGGACTGTGGCTGGGTCAAGGAGCACTTGCCTTATAGTGTCACTGGAAGGTGTCATGAACCCCTACAAGGAGATGCCCACTGGTCGTGGAGACTCTGCTTCCCCCTTGTGGCTTCCGGAGCTGGTCGGCTGCCCAGAGCCAGCCTGTCACTGTCGCAGGCCCCACTGGTTTACCCAGCACAGGGGTAGAAGGCAGAAAGGGTGTCCCTGAACTGACTGGGCTTGGTGTGGTCACACTCTGAGCTCTGGGGTTTCAAGCTTCTCAGCCAACTTGCCTGGAGGAGAAAAGAAAAGGCTGGGACCTTCTCAGTGTGCCTGCCTGCGAGATCCTTATCCTGGGGTTGTCTGGAGGCTGGTAGGCAAGCCAGACCTTTCACCCGAAGGTGACGTTTGGAGTGAGCGGATGGCCGGGGAGGCGGACGGGGACTGCAGTCAGTTGTCCGCGGGGCAGCAGGAGGACGGTGTGCCTGGCGTTGCAGCGGGTGCAAAGGTGTGGAGGTGGAAAGCACGCTCTCCCCCTGACGCTGCCCATTCACAAGGAAGCCTTGGGCCGCTGCCCAGCATGCCCTGGGCCTTCATTGAAGGCGCTGAGCTCTGGAGGCTGCGCGGGGAAGGGCTTTTTGTTCTAAAGCAGCTGTGGCCGCCAGATCCACGTGCTTGGCAGGGCCCTAGCCGGGATGCGGTTGGCTGACGGCCTGCCTCATGGGGATGCCCCCTGGCTTGAGGCTTCAGGGGACCCTGGCCCCCATAGCAGGGACCTGGGCAGATTCTTTTTAAGGTTTAGGCTCTTCTCTCTGCTTATCAGAGGAGCAGCACGGGGCAGTCCACAGAGCACTGGCTTTTGGAGTCTGACAGGCTTGGGTGTAGCCCTGCCACCTACTGGCTACGTGTGGGCACTTGAAGCTTCCATGCCTCAGTTTTCCCCATCTGTAAAATGGGGCAAATGATCTCTAGTCCTTGGATCAGAAGAGATAAATTGGAAAGGCCTGTGGATGTTCTGAGCACACACCACACCATCAGAGGTGCCCAAGGGGAGCCCCTTGATGTCAGGGTTCTTACCCAGAAAAAAAGGACAGGAATACTGCCCCTTTTTGAGGTGAATGAAAATACTTCATGACTTGGTTCAGAGTGCCGTGTGAACTTGTCAGTCTCCTCAGTTGAGTCCTTGGTTCATTCACTCAGTAGGTATCTATTGAGGCCCTACTGTGTGCCGTGTGCTGTTCTAGGTGCTGGGAGCACGGCAGTGACCCAAAGAAACGCCTCGCTTTGGATGCCACTTGAGGTGGGGATCTTGGATTTATTCAAGGTCCTCATGTTGAAGATTCTGGCAGGGGTGGAGGGGCAGGGGGAAGGCAAAGCAATGAAGTGTCCTGGCCCAGTGGGTGTTCCAAGACCCAGAGTCCCTGGCCACGACAGGCTGGGAGCTAGGGAATGGTCTGGAATGCATTCCTAGGCAGCAGCCTGGAGGCAGGAGCAGTTATCTGTGTTTTACAGAAGAGGAAACGGGGAGCACAAAGTCACACCCCCTCTCTGCCTCTTCTGCCGGAGGGTTGCCTCGAAACCAGGAGCTAACTTTGTTAGAAGGAATCCCGGCTTTTTCTGGGGGAGCACGAGCTCCTGTCTCCTGACGCTGACTGCACGTGCGCCCAGACCTTGTCGTTGGTACTTTGTGTGGGTTCTCGCTTAACAGCGCTCCCTGTAAAGAGGTGGGTAGGTGCTCTGTGGCCACATATAGAACAAACGCTTCGCCCTCTTGAGGCTTACATTTTTCGTGGAGAGCCGGATAAGAAACAGGGGTGAATGATAAACAAAAGAGGGATGGGACAGAGAGTGTTGGGTAGTTATCCCCATTTCACAAATGAGGAGACTCAGGTTCAGGAGGTCGGGTGACTAACCCAAAGTCATTGATTTCACATGGTAGAGCTGAGTGTGAACCCAGTGTTTGGCCCAGAGTGGGCATTGAAGAAGGGTCTGCTGAGAATCGATCACATGGGAATTAGTACCCATTTAACAGATGAGGAAACTGAGGCTTAGAGAGGTACTTAACTTGCCCGAGGTCAGAGTGGATTGAACCCAGGTTCACCTGACAGAGGAGTCTGAATCTGTCCCCTTGTTGACTTCTCCACAGCTCTGGGACCTGGGTGGGCACTGCTTCAGAGACCCGTAGGGATTCCAGGGCTTGGAAAGGCAAGGGGACTTGTGGAAACAAGACACCTGAGCCAGGATTTCAACGCCAGCCTGTTGGAGCCCTGGCCTCAGCTCTCTCTGCCCCGGTGCGGGGCCCAGCCCAACTGACTTGTGGCTCTGTTTGCTTGAAGGCGCAACGTGCTGAGCTTGTCTTCTGGAATCGACGACCCTGGCTCCTTGAAGTGGGACCTTGCTCTCTGCCTCCTCCTTGTCTGGCTGGTCTGCTTCTTCTGTATCTGGAAGGGCGTCAAGTCCACGGGGAAAGTGAGTCGTGTGTCTGTCTCTCCCCTACCTCAGGGGCGTGGGGTCTACCCTCAGGAGAATGTCCCCACTGCCCTAGGCCCTCCTGCTTGAAACTCGCCCAGACTGAAGAGCCTGTGTGTATTGCTAAAGCAGTCCTCTGAAAGAAAATAAGGCCCTGCTCTGTGGCATTTGCCCACTTCCTGGTGTAAATACTCCCGCCATGTCTGATTTCAAAGTACTGCTGGTACTTTGGTTTAACAACTAGCTAACAAAATTCCTAAAAGTCAGATGGTGGGCTCTCTGGAGCCTGCACTGGCTCCCATACACCACTGGTTCCCATATCCAGGTATTGGCAGTGCAGATAATAGCAGATTAACCAACACTGGTGTTGCGAAGTTAGCAGGTAGCAAGATGAGCTTATTGTTAATTTCCAGCAATTGACTTACTGTTAATTACCAGCCATTCACCCCCAACACGGACCCTTGCTTTGCCAAGTGTGCTCTGACGGGCAGCGTCAGCATCCCCCCCTGCAGACTTGTTAGAAATGCAGATCCAGGGGCTTGCCCTGCACCCAGAGAATCAGAACCAGCCATTCGAATGGTATCCCCAGATAATCCAAATGCACATGGAGGTTTGAGAAGCGCAGACTTCGAGTTTGACTGCTAAGTCCGGTTAACCGAATTACCGTACAACTGGCACCTCGGCTGGAAACGAAGATGTTAGTTATTAAGGAAAACTTTCACTGATGATTAAGTCATTTGCTCATAACCAAGATGTTAGCTGTTAACCAGAGTGTTAGCCATCGCTGAAATATTTGTGGCTGATTTAATAGGTTACACGATGACTAGGACATTAGCTATTAACCGGGGTTAGCTGATTATTAAAATGTTAGCTTATAGTTGAGGTTTTAGGTGTAACTGGTATATTCCCAATGATGAAAAGGGCAGCTTATAACTAAAAGACTACCTGGTAAGTTACAGCTCAACAATTACCGGATAACCAAGACACTGGCGGGTATCATTGTCACTGTGATGATGAGTCCGTGTGGAGGGGTCTGTGCTGATCACTGCAGGTGGGGCTCTAGCCCAGAGGAAAGGAGTTGGCAGTCCTGCCTTGATATGAACCCCACCTGTCATTTCTCTCCTGTCACTTGCATCTTGACGGGGGAACATCCCTTTAAGGTCTAGAAGCCCCTGAAAGTCCAAAGAGTACGTTAAGGTGGCATCTGAGGTACGGCGATGGGCAGGCAGTGATGTCTCCCCGAGAAGGGGCCTTTCCTGCCCTGGAATTTACATGAAGGGTCATGCTCTCCCTGGATGGAGAGCCCCTTAAAGTGAAATTGTGGATCGGAACAAATCCCAGCATTTACTTCAGGGCAAGATCTGGGTTCCCAGGATTGCAGAGGCAGAATGGGGATGATTCTGGAGTGGGGGGCCCTCGGCCTATTCCTAAAACCCGGTCTGGAAAGCAAGCAGGCCAGGCTGATGTTGAAGCGGGACAGGCAGGAAGACGGCCCCTCGAGCAATCCCCAGAGGGCCTTGGGGTGCTCGTCCCGCGCATCGGCCCATCTCCTCTGTCTTGTGCACAAACCGTTTCCTTACCTCTTTTCTTCAAATGAGGAGGGAGCTGAGCTGGGAGAGGTGAATGACTTGTTCAAGGGCACTCCCTCCCCTCGAAGCTGTAGTTTCCTCTTGTACAGAATGGGTAGAGGCGAGGGCTCCGACAAGGTGTGTTGTGCCCCCAGCACCCATGCTTGGTACAAACAAGTCAACACCAATCATGTCTTCACTGTGCCTTTCCCCACGTGGAGGGAGTTTCTCTGGAAGTTTCTATGGAGCACTCATCCAGAGCCATGCTGGAGACATGATCATTTCCTGATGCGCTCATACATTTTGAGCCTCTACTATCCGTCAGGTACTGTTGTAGAAATAGGACCAGGGGACACGCAGTGTTCCACAAAACACAGAAATCTCTGTGGTCCAGGAGCTGACAGATTTATTGGTGGTGACAAGGTCAATGTGTAAAATACATAGGAGTCAGGTGGGAATTGAAGAATAATGTGGCGAAGGGAAAACAGGAAGTGTTGGGATACACTTTTATTTTTTGGTTGGGATACACTTTTAAATGGGGTAGCCAGGCAGGCTCACCAAGAATGGTGACTTTGGGACACAGATCTGAAGGAAGTAAAGGGTAAGCCATGTGGAGGAGAAAATATGCCAGGGAGAACAGCCAATGCAAAGGCCCTGAGGTATATCTGACCCAGACCTGTGGGGGAGCCCCCAGTCTGATGGAGGAAGCTGATGTTTCCTAGAAACAGCAGGCAACTTCTGAGGTACAGTGGGGGGGGGGAGGGGCAGGAGTATAGAATCAAATCGAAACGTAGAGGGTACCGGGCTGCAACTGTGGCCAGTTGAAGACGTGACTTGACAGAGGTCCCCCTACCCTACCCCGCCCCTGGAGACAGACAACTCCTCACGCTCCAGGCCCCTGAGGGGCAGGCATGGCTCCCAGAACAATAGCAGAGCCCGGGCCAGCCCAGAGAAGCCAAGACAAACACAGTAAGGCTCTGTGGACTTCCTTGAGCTCCATGGCCTGCCTGCCCGCCCGTCACCCGCCGCCCGCCGCCAGCCATGGCTTCCAGCCCTGGCCACAGACCAGATTCACGGCCGCCGTGGAGGCTGGGCCCACAGGCAGCAGGACCGACCTCATCCTGGCCCTGGCCCTGCTTCAGTGGCTGACACTGGTCCAGCAGGGGGCGGATGGAGGGAGGGCCTAGGTAGCTCAGGACCCAAGTTCAAGTCACTTGGCCTCTCTGAGCCTCAGTTCCTTTTTTTTTTTTTTTTTTTGTAATTATCATCGTTCCAAGGGTCTGAATATGCCAGACCTCCTTCCTTCGTCCCACAGTGAGAATGGCGGCAAAGGCTGTGTTGCACATGTGTGCCAGGCCCTGACAGTTCTCAGCACTGACAGTTCTCAGTGCTGTCGATCACAGCTCATTCCATCAGCCTCATGTTCAGAGGTGTCTGTGGCCAGGCTGGGATTTGAACCCAGGCAGCCCAGCTCCCCACCTGGGTGTCCTGCGTTCCTCCCCCTCCTGACCATCACCTGCCGCCTGCCTTCCCCATTCAGCTAGCCGGACAGGAGGGCATGAGTCAAGCGTGTCCGTGCTCACAGCGCATGAGGCCAGGAAGCTGCCAAGTCGAGACCGTCATGTGGGAAGTCCAGTGCTGGGGATCCGAAGGGGGGTACGCTCACGGACGTCGGCACACACGTGTCCTGCGGCTGCACCCCTAGCTCTTTTGTCCCACGCTTGAAAACGAAGCCGGGGTGAGGCAGTCAGAGTCAAACCTGGTTTAGGATCTCAGTTTTGCTCCCACAAGCTGCATGACTTTGGGAATGTTCCCTTCCCTGTCTGAGCCTTGGTTTCCCCTTATGTGAGAGGAATTAGTGATGCCACCCTCACACACACAGGGCTGCTGTGAAGACCCTCGGGGCCTGCCTAGATGCTGGACACAGATCTGTGGCCCCACCTCTAGGAGCCTCCATCTCTGGGGTGAGTGACCCCTGCTGCCCAGGCCTTTACCCCCAAAAGGAAGTTCAGGGCGATGGGAGACTAGCTCTTCTCCCTCCTGCCTTGTGGGCCACTCTCTCCCCGCAGTCCCGAGGGGAACGAGGAAGAACTGTCCTTGCAAGTTTCCAGGGCAGTTGGGCCACAGGGCTTTTGGGTCAAGGGCTCAGAGGAGCCACAGAGGCTTGCCAGGAAGAGTGGAAAAATACCACGTCCCGTGGCAAGGCCTGCTGGGCCACCACCAGAGGCCCGCTGGCGGCGGCTGGCACCAGCCTCTCCCGTGAGGGTCCCGGGGGAGTCACGGAAAAGTTGAGAGAGCGGCTCTCAGGGGCTTGTCCTCAGAGCAGCAGATTCTGCAAAACAAGGGTGGCTTTCCAAAGAGGCGGCTGAGGTGGCGCGACTAGGTGCGGCCATGTGAGCAGGGGGGCCGGTCCCATCCTGGATCGGGGACGGACCGTGGTGACATGCACACGCACGAAAGACATGGGACTCTGAAGCCAGCTGCGGAGGTCACATCCCACCTCCGCCACCTACTCGATCTTTGACCCAGGGCCCCTGATGTCACCTCTCCGGGCCTGTTTTCTTCTCTGCAAAATGCGGTTAATACATGTTCCTACCTCTTCGGGTTGCCCTGAGGATTAAATGAGTTACCACACCTAGAGCTCTTAGCATAATACCTGGCATACAGTAAGTGCTCCTTCAGTGCTTGCTAAACAGATTTAATACATGAAAACAAGGGAAGCCACCCCCATCCCGGGTGGTTTCCTGTGTCCCTGACACAAAGCCCTCTGGCCAGAGCCTGGTTGCCCAGCCCAGTGGGGCCCGGCTGACTTTGAAGTGGCCGTGCTCTGGGGACAGCCTGCTGTCAGCAGTTAATTGTTCGCGGGCCCCCGGGTGTGGTCCACAGCAGGGCCCAGAGGTGGGAACCGGTGGGGGGCCTGTCTGCAGGAAGGGAGGAGCAGTCTGGGGGAGGGGGCAGCATGCTGGTTTTCTTTCTTTCACCCCTTCTGTGGGCTTCCTGACCTGCCCCCACCCTCCACGCCTGCCTTCTTGTCCTTGGCAAATTGGGAGGGTTCTCTGCCTCGGGAGGAGAAGATGGGGGGCCTGGGGAAACTAAGGCCCAGATGGAGAAAAGGCACTGGGCGCTGGGAGAGGTAGCAGCAGAGGCAGACGTGGGGCCCACGCTTTAGCCTAATGGGACGGGCAGGAGAGTCCTCACGGCTCAGGTTTCTGGAGGGTGGCAGGTAAGGGAAGCACCCTTATTTTCTTCCTCATACAGGTGGGAGCTGAGGCCAAGGCACCCAGCTGGGAGATGGCAGAGGCGGGATCCAAAGCCTAGCGGGCCCTCCCTGCCACACTGTCCCTCCCCCTGGTCTGAGCCTCCACTTCACCGGTGGGGAGATGAAGCCCAGAGAGGAACAGTAGCTTACTCAAAGCCTCACAGCAAGCCGGTCACAGAGCTTGAATTCCCACCTGCGCCCTTGGGGAGTCCATCCAGCCTTCCTCTGGTCTTTGGGAGGGTTGGATAAAGTGCCAGACATGGAAGGGTTTATACTGCTCTGCCACTGTCATCTGTGGGCACACTCTGGGCTCTTAAGTGCTGTGTGACCTGTGGGCAAGCAGTAGACTCTCTGGGCTTTGGTGTCTTCACCTTCAGGATGAGGCTCCTAATGAAACCTGCTTCAAAGGGTTATTAGGACAGGGCCCGCCAAGTACAACTAAGTAACCACTGCACCTGGAATAGTGCCAGGCATACAGTAAGCACTTAATAAATGCTGCTTGGTGGTGCTGGCCTAGGGCAGCTGAGCTCTGAGAGCTTTCTTCTTGCCCTTTTCCAAAGGCCCTTCTAGTTGTTTTACTCACAGGGATGTTGGCTGTCCCAAGAATTGTGCTCCAGTGAGGGTTCCTGTGCCAGATAGGCGGGGTTCAGGGCTCCGTCACCCTCTATCAGTATCTGGTACCTACGTGGGCCCCAGGAGTGCCCTGCAGTAACCTGGCCTCCCACCCCTAGCTCCCAGCACCATGGACACGTTCATCCTGCTCTCTGGGTGTCAGTTTCCTCACCTGCGAAATGGGTACACTGGCTGTGTAGTCATTCCTTTCTGGTCCCCTGGTCCCCCAAGGCCCTGAGGGAGTCAGGGGCTCTGCAACCCAGTCTTAACCTTCCAGGTGGTCAACAGAAACTTTCTGTATATGCTGCACTGGCAAAGTCAAATGCCTCATGCCTTTGCTCACAGCGAGGTGGTCAACCTCCAAAGGCCTTGGCTGTAGTTCCCATGCTCTGGGGATGACCCAGGCGAGTCTTCAAGCCCTACTGAGCTCCCGTTCCTCCTTCGTCAACACACTGGCCGGCACGCCAGTTTGCGGGGTGTGGTGAGCATCAAGTGGCCTCGTGCCTGGGAAGTCCTTGCTCGGCCAGCGCCCTGCTGGAAACACCA
This sequence comes from Ailurus styani, assembly GCA_002007465.1. NCBI lineage: Eukaryota > Metazoa > Chordata > Mammalia > Carnivora > Ailuridae > Ailurus > Ailurus styani. Next base: position 3,093,302 of record LNAC01000178.1, read on the forward strand.
GGATCTCGCCGTCCGTTCAGAGCTACGCACCTCTGAGCCCCTCCCAGGCACGAACCCTGCCAGGAAATGCCTCACGTTGAAGGAAAAGATGGGGAAAGACCCATTGGAGAGAACCGAGGACACAGGATGTTTGGAAACCAGCGCTTTTGGGACAGGAGAAGGAGAGGAAGTAGGGCGGGCCCTTGGCCATGGAACAGCCCAGCCTGGTCATCTCTGGTGTCCACCTCCAATTGACCTTGGGTAGCCCGGGCTGTGGTGTGTGATCTGGGGAAGGCTGTGGGGCCTCCCACGGCCCCAAGGAAGTGAGGGGCCTTCCCCAATCTCCTAGCCAAGGGGCATTAGAGGCTTCATTTCCTCCCAGAAGTTCTGTGTGCTTCCTGCAAAGTCACCGTCGACAACAGGCCTCATTTCTTGAGCCCCTATGTGCCAGGTGGTGGTACAAATAATCTCCTTGAATCCTGTCCTCACCTCTGGATGGAGGTCTTCTGTTACTCTTGTCTCCATTTACACATAAGGGAACGGGCCCAGGGAGGTGAAGCATCACTCACGCCCAAGGTCACAGAGCAAGCAAGGGGACAGAGCTGGGGTTTGAACCCTCACCTAACTGGTTCTTCATTCTAAGAGTCATACTAACAGTTGTAATGTTCGCTAATAACGTATGTCACATGCCAACAGTGGGCTAAACCTTTTACATAGACACTTGATAGTTGTATTTTGCATTTTTCTTAATTTGCGTTTTCCTTCTTTACCTCTGTTGCATGAGGGCAGGGATTTCTGTCTTGTCTACCACTCTGTTTCCATGGCCCAGGTATTCAGTAAATATCTACAATGTTGTTTCCTTCCTTCCTTTTTCTTTCCCTTTCTTTCTTTCTTTCTTTCTTTCTCTCTTTCTTTAAGATTTTATTTATTTATTTGACAGAGACACAGCAAGAGAGGGAACACCAGGAGGGGGAGGGGGAGAGAGAGAAACAGGCTTTTTCTGCAGAGCAAGGAGCCCAACTAGGGGCTCGATCCCAGGACCCTGGGATCATGACCCAAGCTGGAGGCATATGCTTAACGACTGAGCCACCCAGGAGCCCCCTACAATATTGTTTTCACTGAATCTCAGTAGATCTTTGAGGTAGGTACTGGTAGTCTACCCAGGTTCCAGGGGAGGCAACTGAGGCCCAGAGAGGTTAAGCAACACGTGCAGAATCACACAGCAAGGGAAACAGCAAGCTTGGCTCCAGACACCCGGCCTCAGAGAGGATGTTTGAATTTGATAGCAGCAGTAGATGCCGTGGGCCCTCCTGAATCTCTCCCCCTCCGCCCCACAGGTCGTCTACTTCACGGCCACTTTCCCGTTCGCTATGCTCCTGGTGCTGCTGGTCCGTGGACTGACGCTGCCCGGTGCAGGCGCAGGCATCAAGTTCTATCTGTACCCCGACATCAGCCGCCTCGAGGACCCGCAGGTACCGCAGAGCAGTCTGTCCTCCCTCCTACCCAGGGCCAGGCCGGGCAGGGCATGGTGCAGGAAAGCTAAGCGGATGCGCAGCTCCTTCCGGTTTTGGGGGTGCAACTCGAGTCGGGCCATCAGCCCCCAGTACTTTCCTGCGGGCCTGTGGCAGGTTGTCCACCATGCACGCCGGCCCTTCCAGCTGTGTGTGTATCTTTTCAAGTGGAGGACTGCTGAGGCCAGCCAAGTACAGTCTCAGGCACTGTGCCAGGGAAGGGGGGAGAAAGCTTTTGATGAGCTCGTCTCCTCCTCGGCCCTGGCCTCTGCCCGCAGTGGCCGAGAGGGCGGCATCGTGGGGAGAGTTGGCGGCCCAGGAGCGCTGCTGGCTTCCTTGGCTGAGGTTGGAATTCAGAGTTGGTGCTGAGCTCTGGGAAGGTCTAGGGGCAGATACTGAATGCCCCACCTCCTGGCGCTCAGCCACGTGACCACGGGGGTTGGAGGAAGTCCTGGGATGTTTTATTGGCCTATTTGAGGACCTTTTGTCACCAGGATCCTCAGTCTTCAGGTGACCTTCGAGGTTCTGTGCTGCATTGGTTCTCTTTCCCCCTGCCCTCTTGCCCTGGGCAGGATGGGGGGCAGAGAGGGGTGGCTTGGCCAACATCAGAGGGCAGCTTGGGAAGGCAGTTTTGTGGCCACCAGGAGCTGCTGGATGAAGGTTCTGGAGAGCAGCTTCACCTGCATAAGCCATTAGGGAATTCCTCCCCGCTCCAACTTGTGGGTCCCCAGACGATAGGAATTACAGTAACAATAGCAGCCTTGACTTAACAGACTTACCATGTATCTGCACTGTGCTTAATCTTTATTCTTAGAACCTGTGTAATAGTGCAGCAGAGCCCATTTCACAGATAAGAAAACTGAGGCTCCAGGCAGGAGACCTATTGCTTACATTCATTTCATAGTTGGAATTCATGTCCGTCTGCTCCAAAAGCCCTTCCTCGTAATCCTGATGCTGAGTGACTGGGGGTTTCTTCGACTTCCGGGCTCCTTTGCAGCTCAATATTGCCTTGAAAGACACCTTGCATTCCAGCATAAATACTTTGATTGCAGTCAAGAATCCACACATTTTGAGGTGCAGCCCTTCATGTGGCCAGGAACCTGCACCGACTCCTCCAGGAAGCTGTCTCTAATGTCCTTTTCTCTTTCCTTGCCACCCCACCCAAACCCCCACAGGTATGGATTGATGCTGGGACCCAAATATTCTTTTCCTATGCCATCTGCCTGGGGGCCATGACTTCTCTGGGGAGCTACAACAAGTACAAGTACAACTCGTACAGGCAAGTGTCACGCCAGCGGGCCTGGTGGACCTTAGAAATGATGATGTTTAAAGAAAAAAAGAGAAGAAGTAGGGAGCGTGGCTTCCTTGTGTTGTGAATTAACTTGCTCCCTGACATATGTGTAACTTAGGGACTGTATGCTGCTGGGATGCCTGAACAGTGGTACCAGTTTTGTGTCTGGCTTCGCAATTTTTTCCATCCTGGGCTTCATGGCACAAGAGCAAGGGGTGGACATTGCTGATGTGGCTGAGTCAGGTATGGTGGTATTGGTGGCAGTGGTGGTGGGCACTGCCACCTAGTGTGTAAGCCAAGTACTGCAGGCATGAAGCCAGACCCCAGGGGGCTTTGGGGGGGGGACGAGCCTGGTTACTGAAACGGACCCCCCCCCACCAAGATGTCCCCCAAGTATCAAAGAGTACAAAAGCTAAATTTTAAGCACTTTCATTGCAATTTGGCCCAAGGGGCAGCAGAAACACGGGGGTTGGGTAAGTTGGGGAATATTTAGCTACTTTTGTGCGGTCTTCCCTCCCTCTCCTTCCCCAGCAAACTCCTGGTTTCAGCAACAGAAACCACCTTCCTAATTCAGGCCCAAGCCAGCCACCAGCCGGCATTCCATCACCACCTTCTCAGCTTTGGTTTCTGTATTTTGTACTTTGCTCCCAGCGCGCTCCCTCTAGCAAACCCATTCATTCATTCCACCGATGCTGTTAATGGAGTCTGCCCTGTGTCAGGCACCACCGTAGGCAGCGGGTGGGGGAGAGACAGTGGGCATGCCGGCCACCCTCTGGGTCGGTGACAGATCCAGTTTGGGGGTAGGTTGGGGGGATAGTGTCACCCCCTCAGCGTGTGGGTCCTGTTGGTGGGGTGCTCCTTCTGTAAGTAGAGGAAAGAGTCTTAGAATTATGGACTCTGCCAAGCCTGGAGATCCAGCTGGGTGGGTCTAGAACCTGAAAATGACGACGAGCTCTGCAGTTGCTAGAATCCTAGAGCCTCAGCACCTCGGTATTCTAGGACTTCCCCCCGGATATTCTAAGTCCTAGAACCACAGCTATAAACTGCAGTGGTTTGGATATGGGAACAAGAACGGTAGGCTCCCAGGACCCCCAGATTCTACCTTTGCCCCTTCTCTACCTCACTCCTGTCCTGCCCATTCACTTCGTGGGTGGTGGTCAGCTGCCCGGAAGGTCTGGTTATTTTGTATACATCCTCTGCTGCACCTGACGACCTGATTTCTCACAATCTCTCTAAGACCACATGGAGGCAGATGAGGGTCCTGGGCGGAGGCTTCTCTCAGGCCCAGAGAAGAGCCTAATGTCCTAACTCCAGGGACCACCATGGATCGGAGTCAGGCACAGCTGGAGCCCTTGCCTTGGCATTGCCCTTGCCTTTGTGGGAAACTGGGCAGTATCCTGGTCCCTCAGCCACGGAACCCTAGCGTTGAGGTTCAGGGATATGCCTTGTCTACTTAGACATCTACTCTGCAGCTGAGAAGACCCTGGCTTAAGAGCAAGGGTCTTGCTCGGGCTGGTCAGGATCTGAGCTGGGGTCTCTTGGACAGGCCCCTCTGACATGAGGACCTCCCCCACCTCCTGCCTCCCCACCCACCCTGGATGCGAGGGACAGCTCCGGTCTTAACCCTGTGTGAGAATGCATCTGAGCTCCTCTGACCTTCTCTGACCTCCGAGCCCATGGGCCCTGCTTCCATCCTCACTTGGCAAAGATGTTCTCTGCCACCCTCACACCCTCAGTGTTGCAGGACAAGGCGGGGGCAAGTCCCCAACTCAGCCCCACACATCTCTTCACTGCCCCCAGTCCCAGAGCTGACAGTCAGATGCAGCTTTCTGACCCCAAGAGCCCCCAAGAGGCAGGCCAGAGACTGAGAATACAGAGTAATTCCAGAAAGACCTAAACCTACTTGGGAGTGTGGCCAATCCAGTGATGAGGGGAGACGATTTGCAGCTCCTTTGCATGGCTTTTTCCAGTCGAGGGCTTACAGACCAGTTGTGATTGTCAGGAGCATGGAGTGAATTTTGTGGCATATAGAATATATATATATCTATATATAAAGTAGATCTTTCTCCGTGGACAACTGGGTATTTTTATATATGTCTATATCATCACCCTAAGTTGTTTTCTTCCTCCTGTCCACTTCAAAGACCTTGTTGTTTATTCCCCACGGTGATGTCTGAACAGCTGACACATCAAGGGTGATTATTTCTCTAATAAGCTTTTAACAAGCGCCATATTGAGCGAAGTGCATTTGAACCAGATCCTTATTTAGCCGAACGGAGTGCACACGGCGCGGGCAGGGGCGTGTTCTCTGCTCGCCGAGAGGCATGCATTGGTGCTCGGAGCGGCTGCGTTCCTTCACATGGACTTCTCTCTCTAGTTCATCGTGCGCTTTTAGAGAAAGATGCTCAGACCTTCTCCCAGAGGCTGGCTTGACAAAGGCAAAACTGAAATACAGAAACAAGCGCGTTGAGAAAACCTCCACCAGGCCCCGGCGGGCGGTGGGTGGCGGGTGGCAGGTGGGGGGCGGGGGGCCCCATTTTACATCTGTCTCGCAGTCGGCTGGACAACAATCCCCATGCACTGATGCCTACCAGTCGGGCCAGAGCTGCCGTGGAGGGGGCCCCGGGGGCCCTGGGCGAGGTGCCCACGTGCCTTCTGTTCCAACTTGGGCTTTGGGGCTGGTACCAGTGCCCCTTACCTCACTTCTCGTGGGATTTTCTACGGTCGCAGCCTGGGGACGCCAGGTCATGGTCGGGTTTTCCTGAATCGGGTAGACTCGGACCGGTAGGAGGGCTTGCCCTTGCCTGCCACGGTTGTGGTTAACGCCCTGCGGTGTGGTTTCTGGCTCCAGTTTATTTTATTTTATTTTATTTTTTAAAGATTTTATTTATTTATTTGTCAGAGAGAGAGAGCACAAGCAGGCAGAGCGCAGGCAGGCAGGAGGCAGAGAGAGAAGCAGGCTCCCCGCTGAGCAAGGAGCCCGATGCAGGGCTCAATCCCAGGACCCTGAGATCATGACCTGAGCTGAAGGCAACTGCTTAACCAACTGAGCCACCCAGGCGTCCTGCTCCAGTTTATTTTAAAGTTTTTTTTGGTTTTTGTTTTTCTTTTTAATTTTTAAAAAGATTTTATTATGTATTTGACAGAGAGAGACACAGTGAGAGAGGGAACACAAGCAGAGGGAGAGGGAGAAGCAGGCTTCCCACCGAGCAGGGAACCCGATGTGGGGCTGGAACCCAGGACCCTGGGATCATGACCTGAGCCGAAAGCAGACGCTTAACGACTAAGCCACCCAGGCGCCCTTGTTTTTCATTCCTAAGCCAGTCCTTGGGTTTCTCATGTCTGCTCTAAACATCCCGCCCTCCAGCCCTTTTATGTCTTCACGTTTCTTGACCTTTTTTTAAAATTATTATTTTTATATTTTTTTAAGCTGTGGCTTTTACTTTATTTTTTCAGCCCTGGGCCCTTTCAGGCCTCCTTTCTTTGGCTGCTTCCTGCCGCCTCCTGCACCTGTAGGCCTCAGTTATGGTCGCTCCTCCTGGCTTCTCCCTTCAGGCCGGCTGGAGACGGGAGGAGACCTTTCCCTATGTCTCTGGAATGTTTCCAGTCAGAAAGGTGCCTCCCTGAACTGGTGGGGCTCCTGTCTCCCACACCCTGCCTCCAGACTCTGCCAGAGCCCCCTCTTTAGAAGCCAGAAGCCCTTTCCTGGGGTAGTGGTCTTAACATCTGAGAATCGGAGCACGAGAAGGCTCCTTGGGGAGGCATTTCCGGGATCCTGCCCCTCACTTCCCAGGTGGAAAAACGGAGGCCCTGCAGGGGCACGTGGTGATGCAAAGAGGAGATGGCAGAGGGTCTCCCCAGACCAGGGCCTGGCCCCTGCGCACACATCCCCTCAGCTTTGGGCCCTGGCTCTGGCGTTGCTCAGGTGGGGTGCACAGATGAACCCCTCATGAGATGTTGGCTCTGCAGGGCATGGTTCTGTACTCCGCCACAGTGTTTTAGTCATTCACTCAGAAGTCGAAACCTTTTCTTCCCAAATGGGGGCTTCAGTAGTTCAGATAACCAGGTCTTTCCCCATTTGCTTCCTTCCAGCAAATGTTGGTATGGTTGCTCTGGTGGAGGTGGGGGGGTGGGGGGTTCCTTTTTCAAGCCGGTAGACTGAGTCCCAGGCTCAGTCCTGTTTCCTGCCCCCAAATGACCGGTGTCTGCCAGATTCTTTGAAGCCACTGGCGCTGCTGCCTAGGAGACAGATGCTAAAACGGGGCCCCACCTGAGCCCCAGTGCGCCCCATCCGAAAGGGAGGCAGGCCTGGGCTCTTCCCCCAGGCAGGAATTCAGACCCGGCTCCTCCCTGCATTTGGGGTTTGGGACACCGCCTCAGTCCCAAGTGTCTTTGTGTGAGCTCCGGTGCCCCTGGAGGCTCGGTCACTGATGTGCCTCCCCTCTGCCCCTCCCCATTTTCTCTTCCCTCTAGGTCCTGGCCTGGCCTTCATTGCCTACCCAAAAGCCGTGACCATGATGCCGCTGCCCACGTTTTGGTCCATTCTCTTTTTTATTATGCTTCTCTTGCTTGGACTGGATAGCCAGGTGGGTACGGGTCGAGGGGACGCCCTGTGGAAGGGTCGCCCATGGGGAACGGGGTTCTGGGAAAGCCCCCTTCCCCTTCCCGCCCTCACATCGGACTTGCACCAGCTGCAGACAGCGAGGCTTCCTCGAGGACCAGGGCCGGGGGGGCTGGGGGGAGGCCTCAGGGCAGCAGGGGGAGGACCTCTGACCCAGAGCTCGAGTCTCTGACCCCAGCCAGGGGGAAACGGACACTCGAAGGGTGTGGTTAAAATGAAGCCATAGATGGGAAGCAGAAGGACAAGACCATATGGTGATGATGTGTTCCCACGGAGGGTCCCGCGGCAGGGCCGTGAGTGACGCGGCAGATAGGCAGTTCGGGGTGGGGACGACAGTCAGGGCCCAGGCCATCCCTGGTTGTCCTAGTGCAGCCAGTGCACCTGGTGTTCGGTGAGGCCTGGAGCCCGGGAGTTGCTCCCCACTCGGGGAAACCGTGATCCTCCAGGGCTCGGTGAACAACTAAACACTAGGGAGCCTTGCTCAAACACGCCCTGTCCTCTGGCCATCCCGGCTTCTGCCCTCCCATGGCAGGACTCCATCTACACCAGCCACCTACATGTGGCTGTCCCTGCATATCTTAACCCCTCCGTCCCGTCCCTCCCGGGCTCAGGCCTCCACGGGGAATGTCAGGGAGAGCCAACCAGAGGCTGAGTCTGGCTTTAGAGTCACAGTTGCAAGCCCCCATGTTGCTGCCTGGCACTGGGCACCTTTCCTCCCCTCTCTGAGACTCAGTTTTCCCATCCGGTAAACGGGTGTGATTATATCTCCACTGCCTTGTATGAATGAAGCACAAGGCACAGACAGTAGAGTGAACTCTTGGACACCTTCCCCTGGAGATATGTGTATTCTCCTTAGGGTTGTCTCAAGAGGACAGTTCAGAGCACAGGCATGGCTCCAGGACCGGGGAGTTGGGGTGTGCAGGGCCAGCCGGTGGTATGCCCAGACCAGGACCCTATAAGCAGTGGGCCAGCATCTGAAAGGCAGGCTTTTGGCAGTCTCCTGTGTGGTCTGGGTCTCAGGCAGCCACCTGGGACATCTTTGGTACTGGGGCCCTGAGAGAGGTGAGGCCCGCTGCCAAATCAGGAGAGGGGGTCGTCACCCCCCACCCCCTGGGCAGCAGCCTCTGCACTGGGGCCCAGGATGGGTTCCTGTGGACTTAGAACCAGGTAGGAGGAATGTCTTCGAAGGTCAGGCAGAGGAGAGGAGGCAGTCTGCCAGCAAGGTCAAGCACGGAGCAGAAGATTTGGCAGGAAGGGGACCAGGATTAGCAGAGAAGACAGAGTGGAAACATTCGGGAGCCTGAAAACAAAATACTTGTGCGGTTGGTGGTGGGCCTGAGCTGTATAAACAGCGAGAGGACTCCATTAATCATCCCTCATTAATGAGTTTGGCCTTCGGAGGCCCTAAGCAAATGGCTTTTATAACTTCTTCCAAAGCTCTTAGCGAAAAAACAAAAAACAAAAACCGAGAGAGGTTAATAAATGACAAAGCATGACATCTCCGTGGGCCCCGGATGGGCCCCTTGGGCTGTGGAAGCTGCTTCCTGAGTGAGCAGAGGTGGTTTATTCATTAGGTGTGCTCCCTGGGAGGCAGGGGGAGCCCGGCTGGGGATCTGCACCTCAGCTGGGCCTCCTGGTGGCCAACAGGCTCGGGCATCGCGGCCAGCTCTGAAAGCCAGCCTCGGGGGGGGGGGGTCTTCCCGAACCAAAGCTCTGTCCCCATTAAACACAAGTCCCTGTAGCTGGACACAGCTGTTGCCCTGTCGAGCCCAGAAAACCGAGGCTGAGGGAGACAAGGGCTCAGCCGAAGCCATGCAGAGCTGGTTTAAGAAGTGCCCATTGGGCTTCCCTGCCCTGCTAATTCATACCCGCCCCGCCCCCCAGCCTTTCCTTGGAGTTCCCCCAAAATAGCTTCCTCCCATGGAAGTGCGGAGATCCCCAGGCTGCCTCAGGCAGAGAGAGGCCTCTCACTGACGGAGTGTGACCCTCCCACGGAAAGCAAACACCCTCCCAGATGCCTCACGTCTGGGGGAAAGCACTCTTTGGCTAAGGATCCCTCGTGCATCGTGTGTTTCTTGGAGGAGGGATGTCATGTGCCTGGAGCCAGACGTTTGCACAAGAGAGCAAACAGCGCAGGGGGAGGAGAGAGCTGGCCCCGTCTTCCTGGAGCTCACTCAGCCCCTGACATGGGTTCATAGCAATCACGCCATTGCCAGTTTTTCCTCTCGTGATTTCAAATCTTTCTCAACATCCCTGCTGAGTAGGCAAGATTCCCCCGATTGTACAGGGGAGAAGACTGAACGCTCAGAGAAATCGGGGGCTCGTGGCTGTTAAGTGGGGGAGGTCTGAAGAGGCTGGTGGAGCAGGGCTGAGGATTGGGGACGGCGTTCTCCAGAAAGGCAGGGAACTTGGAAATGAGGGGCTTGTGCTGGTCTTGACCCCGACTCACAGTTCACACTGCACCTTCCTGTCTTTAATTTCCCCATCTCAAAAAGGAAAGAACCTTTGTTTCTAGACTCCTTTTGAAGATGGATGTTTGAGCTGGTTTGCTGTAATTCAGTGGCAATTTAGGGTCAAAACCCCGTTGGCTGACACATCAGTCACAGAGGTCAAACCATAAGCCACTTCTCTTTGGGCCCCTTTCAAGAGCCTCTTGCTCATCTTTTCCCTGAATTCCTGGCAACAAAGAATCATTTTTCCAGCCCCTTTCAGCCATGAAAGGGATTTGCTCCCTGTTTGTAGTCTTGATTCTCCTGTGATGCATCCCAAAGGAGTTAAGTGGTTGGATTTTTCTTATAGGAATGCTGGGGAAATATCCTTCCCAAATGCCTTTCGCAGATGAAAGAACAGAAGGATCAAGGTTTTAGCGTTTCAACTTTTAAAGGAATCCAGTGGACAGGCCTTGGAGGGTGTGTGGGTTGGCAGAGAGGTTTGGCTCTGTCACCCAAATGTAAAATGCTTCTACTCACCCTTCGGCCCTGAAGACAGAGATAGAGGGAGAGGAAGAGTCCTTGCCCAGGTCAGCAGCCACAGAAGCCCGGAACCCATCCACCGGGCATTGGTCCGACCCATGAGGAGACGGGTCCACAGGACCGTTTCATGTTGCCATTTAAAACCGAGGCAGCTCTCCGTGTAATGTAACCTCCAGGCTACATTGTTAGTTGCAAAGATGGAAAGCTTTGGAGAGGTTGAGAATCATCCTAGCACATTACCCAAGGAGGGGCCCCTTCAGATGGGCTTCGTTCCCTTTGGGATCCCAGGAATGGGTTCATGGGGGGCACGGTGAGCAGTTAGCGCGCACAGGTGGGCACTTGGATTCTTTGATGGATCCACAGTCTCCACGGAGCTAAAACCACTGTGTGAATCTGTTGGGAAAAGTGGGACCCAGACTGGCCCTGAGTCTCCCCCATCCCCGTTCTTCACGTGTCTGCTGTGCAGCCGCACATGCCTGGCCCATCTGGGCCCTGGATGCCCAGAAATGAGGGGACACCGCCCTCGGCATCAGAAGGGACCAGGACTGAAACGGGGGGAGGTGTCTATGCCAGCACGTATGTGCCAGGCAGCGGGCTAAGGCGGAAGGCCAGCACTGGCTTTGGAGAAGTGGTCATTCTTGAGCTGAGTCTCGAATGATGAAGCAAGGGCGTTCTGATGAGCTTAAGCAAAGACACGGATGTGTGGGATACTTGGAGAACATTGTGTGGCCCACTGTGGCTCAGCCGGCAGGCGGGATTCCCCAGGCAGAGCCCACCAGATCAGGTTCCTAGGTTTGGACTTGACCCCCTCCCCAGGCTACTCTGTGCATGCCGGGGACTCTCCTCTCTGAGCACAGGGTTGGTGCTGGGCACCCGGGGCTCAACCACTCTCTTCTCTTCTGCAGTTTGTTGAAGTCGAAGGACAGGTCACGTCCTTGGTCGATCTTTACCCATCCTTCCTAAGGAAGGGTTTCCGTCGGGAAATCTTCATCGCCTTCGTGTGCAGCATCAGCTACTTGCTGGGGCTGGCGATGGTGACGGAGGTAGGTGGCTTTCTCACCTGGCACAAGGTGAGATTCCTCCTCGTTGCAGGGCTCTTGGTGACCTACATACGCTTCAAAGACCAGGTCAGGGCTGGACTGACCCCGGCCGGTGGAGGCAGTGGTGAGGCAGGAGGACCAGGACAGGGGGTCCCCTGGCCCCACCCAAATCAGGGATCTCACTCTGCCCCAGGGACTTGGCCTACACTGTGGGCAGCTCAGGACCCAGCAATTGACCCAAACTCCCCAGCCCTTCCTCCTGTTTCCATGGCAGCACCACGGCCGCCCCCTGCCCTCTGTCCCTCCCTCCTTCCCTCCCAGGAGGCCTGGGGGGAGGTACTTGAGCTGAGATCCATTTTAATAGAAGCTCTTTTCATCTGTGACTGTGCGGTGGCCCTTCTCAGGCCTGGAGGGAGGTGGAAGTGTTCAGGAGGGTAAATGCAGACCTGGTAAATACTGAGGGCAGTGCCTGGGCCTGTCTGGGTGACAGGGAGTATGTGCTGTTCAGAGGGTGGGCAGGGGCCATGAGGAGAATCCATCTAAATGGGAAGAAAGAAGCAGCGAGGAAGGTGGCAGTGAGTGTCCAAAGCGACAGTGGATCAGCTGTCTAAGAAGAGGCAGGCCAGAAAGAAAAGAGATTCTTGTGCTAAGTAACAGAAGCACGGAGGCCTGGCCTAGCCTGCTGTCCCATGCACCCCGCCCCCCCATTCTCCAACAAATCGCTGCATTTGCCCCCAAACTCAGTTGGGGTTTCACATCACCACTTTTTCCTACCAGAAATAAAATAAATGTTCCTCTAGAAGTGCCTTTAAGGAACACACGCATGCACACACGCACACATACACATGCCTAAACCAGATCACAGGTCCACACTGAGCAGCTGGATATCACCGAAGTATTCTCTGCTGGCCCCCGTGTTCAGAAACTTCTTTGGAAGCAGGCTTCAGGAAACCTATCATTTTTGCAAAGGAAAACATGTTTTGCTTCCATTTTTTTTTTTGTGTGTGTGTGTTTTAAATATCTTACTTTCTTTTTTTTTAAAGATTTTATTTTACTTATTTGACAGAGAGAGATCACAAGTAGGCAGAGAGGCAGGCAGAGAGAGGAGGAAGCAGACTCCCCGCTGAGCAGAGAGCCTGATGTGGGCCTTGAGCCCAGGACCCTGAGATCATGACCTGAGCCAAAGGCAGAGGCTTTAACCCGCTGAGCCACCCAGGCACCCTAAATATCTTATTTTCTTAAGGAATCTCTGTACCCAATGTGGGGCTCGAACTTAAAACCCTGAGATCAAAAGTCACACTTCACAGACTGAGCCAGCTGGGCGCTCCTGAATGTGTGTTTTTAATTAAACTTGTCAAACATGAAGTTGAGCATCTGTGTACACATGTATCTGGTCATCGTGGTCCATGCCCGTTTTTCCATTGGGTGGTTTATTGCTTAATGATATGCCAGAGCTCTTTATATATTAAGGGAATTGGATGCTAAGTAGCAAGTCAACATTCTCTGGTTCTTTTCTTCACAGGGTGGCATGTATGTGTTTCAACTCTTTGACTACTATGCAGCTAGCGGTGTATGCCTTTTGTGGGTTGCATTCTTTGAATGTTTTGTTATTGCCTGGATATATGGTGAGTACAGATTGCTGTGTATCCTTTCTCAGGTCTCTACTTTGAGTCTCTGTATTTAGAAGCTCTGAAACAGAGACTTCTCAGGGGAATCCATCCGGAGTTGAATAGGAAGGCCTTCCCTGTCTGGACTTTCCCCTCCAGGCTGCCCCTTCACTATAGAAATAGTATCATTGTAGCCACACTGCGTGTTCTCCGCATGCCGGAGATGCAGGCTATGACTGTATGTTCTGACAAGAATTTGGCTGTGCAGGGGTCTTCCTATGATTTACTGCTCTGGTATCCAGGCGTGGTTCACTTCAACCCCCTTGAGACCTTGGATTGGCCACAGCAGGATTTGGGGTTTGTCTAAGTTTGCCTGAAAAATAAAGGATGCCTGGTTACATTTGAATTTCAGATGATGTCAGATAAACGTCTGCCACTCTCGGGTCTTCGCGGCATTGAGTAGCAGGGACCTGGAGCAGACCCCAGTGATTCCCCTCGCCCATGGCCCTTGGGCCCCTTCTGTGCAATTCAGATGCTAGTGTTGGACACGGCATCACCATCTGTCTACCTCTCTCTCTCCCAGGCAGCGATAACCTTTATGACGGTATTGAGGACATGATTGGCTATCGGCCTGGGCCCTGGATGAAGTACAGCTGGGCCGTGGTCACTCCAGTTCTCTGTGTTGTAAGTTCCACCCTGCCTGGCTTTGGGTGCTAGCCTCTTCTCCTCGGGGATTAACGTTCTTACCTGCTAAACCATCTTTCACTCAGCAACTGCTAAGTGCTAGCCTAGAACAAACCCAGCGATGCCTCTGCTTGGGAGAGGTGGGGCCACAGGCTGCTCCCAAAAGTTATGTTGAGATGAGTTTTGAAGGATAAGTAAGACCTAGTGAGGAAGAGAAGAAAGGAAGGGCATTCCTAGCAGAGGAACCAGCATGTGCAAAGGCAAGGCATTCTGAAGGAGGAAGGTATACTGGTGCATGTTGAGAAATTCAGGGGGCCCACAACAGAGCACATAACCTTTGCCCAAGCCCTTCTGGAACTCCATGAGCTCAGTTCAAGTCACTGATTAAGTTGAGGGGCCTTTGGGGTATCAAATGGCAACAGGTCATAGACGTTGGAAATGCGGTGTTTCTGTGGCGGGGTGGGGGTGTGGGAAGTCCTACAGAGATCCCAGGAACAAGGAAGCTTCATACCCGCCCAGGACTCAAAGGCGCTGATGTGGCGCATTCCTCTTCCCACCAGGGTTCTGTTGGCCGCCATCTTGGAATGTAGCTTAGCGCACGTACAGGCACCCCACTTCAAACTTCTACTCAGAGACTCCGGCCAAAGGGAATTCCTCTGCCTCCCTGTCGTTGTTTGAAACTGGTTGTGAGCTTTGGAGAGAATGGTAGGGGAAGACACCTCCCACGCCATTCTCGGCTCATACCATAGGGAGTGCAAATGGAATGTTCCTTGCATTTAGGAACTAGGTGCTGAGGGATGAATGGATCCTCCCGTCAGTGACCCTGCTCCCAGGCCAGAATAAGTCCCCACTGCCCTTAACTCACCGTGTGGGACCTTAAGCAAGTCCCTTACCTCTTGGGGCCCTGGTTTACTGTGTCATAAAGCAAGGACTCTGCAGTGGGAGGTGAGTGGCCGCCGACAACCTTAGGTTGTTACTGCTAAGGCTGTGGTCTTCTCATCTGAGGTGTGTATTTTCCTCACAAAATTCAGTAAACCATAGCAGCCAGGAACCACAATTGGCAAGTTCCTGATGGAGATGAATTTAGGTGGTTTCAAGGCCCATGTTCTCATCCTCACTTGACGTTGATTTGTGAGAAACTCCTCTTACCACTCTGACCATCAGTTTCTTCCTCCCTCCCTCCCTGAGGAGTTGGGTAAATCAGAGGTAGGATAAGGTCACCCTGGTGGAAAGGGGAGTATGAACGGGCAGGTACCAAGCTTCCTCATCCTGGGAGAGCCTAGAGCAGCCCTCTTCTGGGCCTCTCCTTGTCTAAGCTACACCCCACCCTTAGGGACGGGGACGAAAGGGCCAGGCATACCATAGACGCCTAATGGAAGACATCTGCAGCCTAATGCTCTGCCTTCCTGCATCACTAATTCTGATTTGTGTAGATTTGTCTTCCAGTCGGCCTCCAGATACTAGGTAGTGAAGATTTAAGTTGTGTTTACACTGTGGATGACTCTAAGACAACCCTGGGTTATATACCAAGATGCTGGAATTCTGACAAGAAGCAGAAGTCCTGGGCCCTCCCAGCCAGCCTTATGTGCTCTTCTCAGGGAAATGTGGACTTGGCACGGGCTTTTGGGCTCAGAGCTCACCGTACCCTACCATTCGTGGATGCTGATGGCCACTGGCTGTTGGCATGGGCATGGGGCTGGACGCCCAACTGGGCAGGGCCCAGGTCCACACCTGGTTCTGGTCAGGGATGGAGATGGGTGGGTGGTGGCAAGGGAGGGGAGGAAGGACTTCCAGCCATGCAGCTAGCATTTGTTGTGCACCTAGAGCTGCCCCAGGTGTAGGAGAACCAGGGGAATAAGTCTGACACCCTACCCGTCCTCACTGACTCAGTTGGGTGGGGGAGCGTGTGCTGAACAGGTAATAACCACACGCTTCCTGGGAAGGGAGAGTGTGGGCGCCTACTGTGTCTGGGCAGGGCCTGGACAAGTAAGGCAGGACCACAAGAGCTAAATTAGGGTGAGAAGACGAAGGGTGAAGGGATCCAGTCTGAGAAGCAGCCTGTTCTAAGGCCCTGGGGCAGGTGGCTTAAGGAGCTGGAAGGATTTCAGGGCAGCTGGAGTATGGACATGGAGGAAGGGGTAGTGGGTAGGTAAGGGGTGAAGGGGCACGGCTCTTGGCTGATGTTGCTGGCCAGCCTGAGGAGTTTGGACAGCGTCTTGAAGGCAGTGGGAAGCCACAGAAGGGTCCTGAGCAGGGAAGCGACTTGATCAGATTTGCTCCCCTGGGGAGGTGGGGAGGTCCTCAGGCAACAGAGTGGAGAAGGGTGTGAGGCCCCTCTGGTGGGGCCTGCCCTGGTCCCCGAAGCTCCCCCTGACTGCACCATCTCTCGACAGGGATGTTTTATCTTCTCTCTCGTCAAGTACATCCCCTTGACCTACAACAAAGTCTATGTGTACCCCACCTGGGCCATCGGGCTGGGCTGGAGTCTGGCCCTGTCCTCCATGATGTGTGTCCCTTTGGTCATGGTCATCCGCCTCTGCCAGACGGAAGGGCCGTTCCTTGTGGTGAGCACCTGGGGCCGAGGCTGGATGTGGGGAGTGTGGAAGGGCAGGGGGGTGGGGGGCGGGAGGGTGAAAGCCAGCTACTGGCTGTTGGCTGTCGGTTTGCTGTGTGACCTTGAGCACATCAGTGCCCTGTCTGGGTCCTGAACCCCTTGCCTGGCCTGCAGAGGGGCTGAGATTGTGGGCAGGCCTGTGGGGGAACGGGGACAAAGAGCAGTTCACGGGGACAGAGGTTGGCTGGTGACTCTGGAGCAGGGCTGTGGGCAGGAGGAGGAATTTGCCAGGCAAAGAGTGAGATGCGGAAGGCTGTGATGCCTGGTACATTCACCGGCAAGGTCATGTGACAGCCTTGGGCAGCAGTGACATGCTCGGGCGTTGGGTGGTGCTGGACAGGTGACCGTGGGTTTGCATGCCAAGCTCAGAGCTAGGGGTTCATCCTGGGAGCAGTGGGGGTGGTGGTGCTGAAGCCATGACAGGAGACAAGGAGCCAGGAAGGAAGACTGAGCTCCACCCAGAGGCCTTCTCTTAGCCTGAGGCCAAGTTTTGCATAAGCCCAACCCGTGCTGGTGTCCCCTTCCCCATATCTGTGGGCCCCGTCTGCCGCTTGAGACGGAGCCTCAGACCCCCAGGTCCCTGTGCCTGCCAGTCTCCGACCCCAAGGTCCCCTCCTTACCACAGTCCCTCAGAAATGTCTCCCAATAATGCTGCAGATTCCAGGCTGTGGCAGAAGCCGCGGCTCTTTCCAAGAAGTCCTTTTCTTAGAATCTCCCTTAACCTTTGGGTTTGGGCCAGCTCCAAGACTCCACTGTTTTGTTCTGGGCTCTTTTTATTGTTATTCTCTTAAAAATCTGGAGCCAGGATGTCCTGGGGCCCTGGCTCCCCCTTGGGCTGGGCCAGTTTCCTTGTGGGCCGAGGAATGGCCTGGAGGTGGTGGTGGTGGGGGGAGAGGGGCTGCCGGGGCAGAAAGGGAGCAGCCTGCCCTAGGCAGAGGAAGTGGCGGGGG
>LNAC01000178.1:3126232-3162728 GCA_002007465.1 Ailurus styani
GGGGGGGGGGGCCCCGGCGGGCCGGGGCCTGAGGAGTCTTCGGGGCCCCAGGGCCCAGCGTTGGGCTCCAGGGGCCTTAGGGTGGGCGGGCAGGCAGGCAGGCGGGCGGGCGTCCTCGGTGGCAGTGCTGGGGCCCCGGGGCAGTGGTTGGTGACACGGAATGGGGGGAAGAAGACGCAGTTAGGGGCGACCAGGACTGTCGGTGGCCAGTTAGAACAGGGGCAGATGAGACGGGGTGGAGAGCGGTGACACAGGACGCCTGGGAAGAGAGACAGACGGACGGACAGACAGACAGAGAGGAGATCCATGGTGTAGCCCCAGAGGAAGGCCCCTGGCCCCACCCAGACACATGGCATTGTAGCACGGTGACAGGGACAGAGCTGGAGCCAGCAAGGACACAGACGGATGGACAGGATGGCATATCTGTGCTTGGGGAAGGGTCCAGGCCACCCCATGGCTTCCACTGTACGAGCTCATCATCGGCTCTAAAATCGAGGCTCATTAGAATGGTAACAAGTCCCACCCACACGCTTCCTAGTTCACAAAGCCACTTGCCACCTACAAAGTCCCGGCCGCTTATGAAGGATGGTTTGCAAAGCACTTTCTTATAAAGGCCCACGAGCTTTTCTCTCCCAGGGGGACTCAGGAGGGATGAGGTGCAATAGTTGCCTCCTGTCCTTCCCATTTTAAAGATGGGAAGACCGAGGCTGAAGGATATTCTCTCCATTCAAACCAGTCCTACCAACATTCCCTGGGCCAGGGCTCCATGGGGCCCAGGGCTATGGCGGTGAGTGAGGTGTAGCCCCTGTTCTCAAGGAGCTGGTGATTCGGTCACAAAGTGTACAGCTGTACCTGCTGGGGGCCAGGATTGAGCGAGGGGCACTAAGCAGAAGGGACACCAGCCAGCTCATTAAGCGGGTGGGCACAAGGCGGCCAGTGCCTCGAGGAGGCTCACAGAAGCCCCTGGGGACCAGCAGGGGAAAGTCAGGGGAGCCCCCCAGAGGTGGGGGAACGTGACCTGGGTTTCCAAGTCTGGAGAGGCCTTGGCCAGCAGAGAGAGGGAAAGGCACTGGAGGCAGAAGGAAGTGCCCGATCCAAAGCACAGACACAGAAGGGGTGGCCGGGGCCGGGTGAGGAACAGCATTTCTCCACAGGGTCTGATCTCGGCAGGAGCCGCCTCTGGGGGTCATGCGCTGTCCTTCAAAGCCAACGCTACCAAACCCACCACATCCATGTCCAGGGCAGGTGTCTGGGACCCCAGGGCCCTTGCAGGAGGCCAGCAAGCAAGGTGGGCTAAATCAGAAGGGTCGGGTTCAAGTTCTGAGCTGTTCGTCTGAGAACAGATCACCAGACTCTGGCAAGGCAAACACCTTCCACACCTTTGCTGCTGCTGTGCCCTCTGCCCAGGGCACCCTCGTCCCATCTCAGCCTGGCCAAGGCAGCTCTGCCTGCTGTTCCCTCCCCTCTCCCAGGAGGCACCCCTCCTTGGGAGCCAGACAAGACTCTCTGCTGTCCCCACCACTGTGGCACAGGGACCCTCAACCCAACCGAGCCAGGAGACCGCAACTGCCTCTTCCCTGGTGGCCTTCCCACCACAGACCTAGTTGGTGGCTCCCAATCCTCCTCTTCCTCCTCCTCGGGGAAGCTCTCGTCCGTGGGGGCTGGGGTATAGCTCGTCCTCCGGGGCTCAGTGGGTGGGGGGCTGCTTCTCAGCCGACTGGGCCGCCACTCCTGGGGGGTCATGCCCCGAGCCACTGCCTGCGGAGTGTAGGAGCCTGCCAGATGGAGAAGGGGGTGTCTGTAGCTTGCCCTCTTTCCTGCCCCTTTTCCAGCTGTGCTGGATGACCCTGGATAGGTCTTTGCCCCCTCTGGCCTGGTGTGACTACCCAGAGTCCCCTGAGCACCTTGCTACGTAGTCCCTACCCCCGGAACCCCCTTGCACTCCCAATCACCCAGAAGAAGAGTTAATGCCCATGGCTCCAAGCCCTTGTCCTGGATCCACTGGGCTTAGCCTGGCTGCCTCCTGCTTGGGGAGGAGGTTCGCTGTTTAAACCATTCCTTTCTGCCTGACTTTGGGAGCTCTCAAGACCCTGCCCCAGGGGTAAGCTATGAGACGCTGATCCCATACAAGGGATTGGGAAGCGGAGACCCAGGGAAGGTAAATACACAGCCAGTGAGGACCAGGGCTGGGAGCCACCAGAGGCCACTTAGAGACCTTGCTCCACTCGTTCTCTGAGCTGGGCCTTAGAGAGGCCAGAAGGCCAGTTGCTGGAGTCAAATGCCCCCCAAACCCCGAAGCCACCAATGGGTCTCGACACGCATGGGGGAGGGGCTTGTGGCCTCAGAGGGCAGCCTGGACGTGTCCAGCTTAAGGCTGGGTCTTGTGGGATGGGGTGGGAAGGGGCTTTCAGCCTTCCCATCTTCAACTGGATGCAATAAACATTGCTTGGGCACCTGCTGTGAACAGAGCACTGGGGCTAAGAATGAGAAAGACAAAAGTAAGGGCAGCTTGGTCCCTAACCTCAAGGTGGGGAGCTCCATGGGGCTATGGATGTTAATCAAAAGATGTGTAAATGCCTGAGGTCCATGCTCTGAGCAGTGAGGAGCCCTGAGAATGGCTAATGGGGCCCAGGAGGGGTCGGCCTTCTGGAAGCGTCCCTGAAGGATGAAGCAGGGAGAGGAGGAGGGAGGAGGAGGCAGAGAGAACAGCCTCTGCCAAAGTCTGGCAGCTGGGGTGGTCCAGAGAGAGCATGTTGCTGGTCCTAGGTCCCCAAGGCGTTACCTGGGCCCCCGAATCCACCCTCGGTGGCTGAGCTGTCCCAGGACTCAACAGCACTGTCCACACTGGGCACAGCGGGTGAGAAACGGGCTGCCAGCAGGCCTCCTTTGAGTGCCTCAGGCGGGTCCTCATCTGCGTCACTGGTCTCGCTGAGGCTGCCCGACTTCCGGCATGGGAGGGGGCCTGGGACAAAAAGGGGGTGTCACCACCACTGGCCTCTGACCTCAGAGATGCAGAGACACTCAGTAAGCCTCAGTTTCCCCACTTCAGTCTGGTTTGGGAACTCATAGGCACAGAGCTCTCCTACCCCCACCCTGGAGCCTGATGCCAAGCAATCTGATAGAAGGGGAGAGGGCACGCTAACAGGCAAACCCATTTCATAGACAGGAAAACTGAGGCTGAGTTCTCTGAGCTGGGCCCTGGGGAGCGCCTGAGGCTCTGGGTCTGCACAAGAGCCACATGGTCACATGGTGAACAACAGTGGAGCCCAGATTAGAAGGAAGACCCAAAAGCTCCAGCTCCTTCCACTGCAGCTGGTGGCCTCCCTGCCAAGGCACAGGGAGCAAATTCGGGGGAAACTGAGGAATATACAAGCTACAGCCCTAAGGCAGAGCAAGCAGCCTTGAGAGGTGGGAGGCGATGGAGAGGGTGTTCAGACCTAGACTCTGCCGCACACAAGCTGTGACCCTGGGACCACCGCTCCCCTCTCTGAGTCTGGTCTCCTCATCTGTCCCAGGTGACTTCCCAACTCCATAGGATTTGGTGAGGATGCCGTGAGGCTGAGCACATGAACCTGGTACAGAGGGATTTCCCTTCCTAAATGGGTGAATGGCCCCAGGGGGGCAGGGGGGCAGCTCACGCTCTAGCTGCTTCTTGATCTTCAGTGTGACCGTCTCGCCAGCCACCTGCAGGAGGTGGATGGCCTCACTCAGAGGCCGGCCCTTGAGACTAACACTGTTGATGGCCAGGATACGATCTCCAACGTGGATAGCGCCAGTCCTGGGGAGGGGGCACAGGACAGAGAATGAGAGACGTTCAAGGAGGTGATCTGCCCTCAGGGAACTCACGAACGCCCAGGCACAGGCTTGATTGACCTCAGTTAAACCCATCTGTAACAAAAAGCAAGTGTCATCTAGGGTGGCATTCATAGAGGTATAAGGTCTAGAATTTGGGGGATGCCAGAGCGGCTCAGTCGGTGAAGCATCCGATTCTTGATTTCAGCTCAGCTTATGATCTCAGGGTCGTGAGACTGAGCCCCGAATCGGGCTCCGTGCTGCACATGGAACCTGCTTAGTATTCCCCCTCTCCCTCTGCCCCTCCTCCTACTCTCTCCCTCTCTAAGAAACAAAAAATTTAAAAAAAAAATTAAGTCTAGAATTTGGGAGGGAGGGGATGATTCTGTCTGACTCTAAAGTTAGGTTCTGGAACCTGACCTGGGTGGGGGAGGTCAGGCTGTGCACCCTCATGCCTGGCCTTGCCCACGCAGCTCCCCAAGGGCCTGGGGGCATAAGTCGGGGGGTGGGGGCTGAGTGCTGGAGGTCAGAGCTGTCTGTCCATGTGGCAGACAGCAGTCCCATGTGGCTACTGGGTCCCAAAACATGGCTAGCCCAAACTGAGATGACTTGACTATGTAAAATACACACCGGGTTCTGAAAACACAATATGAAAAAAAGGAATGTAAAACATCTCTTTAATAATTTGTATATTGACTACACATGTTGAAATAAATACGTACTTAGGATTCATTTTATTTGTTTCGTTTTATTTTTCTAATATGGCCCCCAGAAAGTTAATACTGAAGCGTGGGGCTCGTGGTACATTGCAGTTGGCCAGTACTGAGCTAGATCAGCACGGTGAGGGCGGGGGGACTGTCTGTTGCACCCTCGGCGCCCAGAATGGGCTGGCACATTGTAGGTACCCAGGCCAAGGTGGGAGTGGATGAACACGCTTGAGGTAAGAACCACACACACTGGCCTCTGCAGTGGGCCAGCAGGGGGCGCTCCAGGAACAGGGAGCCCTCCACCGATGCTCTCGGGTCCCCCCCGCCGGCCCCCATCCTCTTGCTGCAGCCCACCTTTCATCTTCCTCCAGGGATCAGCCGGTCCCCCCTGCCCGGGCCTAGCCTCCCTGTGACTCTGTGGGGCCCTGTTCCACCTCTGGTCCCCAGATTCACCTGCTCCCCCCAGTCCAGACAGCCTGCGACACCCTGTTTCTCACAGCTTCCCCAGAGGAGAGGACAGCAGGGAGGCCCCTAATGCCTCCAGAAAAGCTTCAAGCTGTGCCAGGATTGAAGGCACACAGCAGGCGCTCCAAAAAGGCTCACCGTGCTGACTTTCCTGAAACTCGGACTCTCCAGGTTGGGAGGGAGGTCTGCCAGGGGGCTGGTCTACCTCTGTGGAACTGAGGCTCCGCGAGGGAAGGGACAGGCCTGATGTCACCCAGGACATCGTTGTTGGAAGCAAGGTCAGAATCCACTTTGGCTATTCCCAAAGCCCAACCCTTGCCCCACGACAGTCCCTGTGTGTCCCCACAGAACCCCAGCTCACCTCTCAGCCAGGCCGCGCTTGGTGAGGCCTGAGATGACAATGGGGTCAAAAGGCTCCTCTGTGCCTGAGATGGTGATGCCCAGGGGACCCCCGTAGCGTTTCAGTTCCACTGTGTAGCTGATGGCACCTGTGGTCTCTTGCTCATCTGCAAAGGTGGCACCCATCAGGGGGGGCGTGCAGCAGGGCAGAAGCCAGGAGCTAGACGCCCCCAGCCCCCAGTGCCCTGGTGGACTCACTCCCTCAAATTCATCCATTCACACATTTGGTAATCCACCTATCTACTCATGCCATGACTTCACATAGCACTGCCCGGGGACCCTGAAGCCACCTCAAATTTCCTCCACAAATATTTTTTTGAACCCAAACCCCATAGAAAAAAGAAGAAAGAAAAGGATCGTGAAACCAACATTCTATACTATAGATTTCAGCCCGGACACAAAATAACAATCATGAGGATAAGAAGAAACCAGACTTCGGCTTTTCTTTAAAAGAAGATGAAGAAGAAGAATCTGCCCACAAGACACCATCCTTCCCAAGGTAGGAGTCGGCGGCTGCCCCTCTGAATAATGGATCAGCTCTCCAGGGGCCACAAGCCTCACCCCTCCCTACTGCCTCCCCAACCTGCATCATTGTTTCTTACCTTCTGTCCAGGTCACTCACTCCTGTCACCTGTCTGGCTTCAGAGGTGTCAGAGTTGGTCTTTACTTCTTCACTCACACAGCACCCACATAGGATGAAGCCCCCATCCCTGCCCGCCCATCCCTCTGTTCACTGCTGCCCTCTGTGGACCTCCTCTGCTAGGCTTCCTGCTGGGCACGGAAGGTCCAGGGAGCCCCA
The DNA here is from genome assembly GCA_002007465.1 of Ailurus styani. Taxonomy (NCBI): domain Eukaryota; kingdom Metazoa; phylum Chordata; class Mammalia; order Carnivora; family Ailuridae; genus Ailurus; species Ailurus styani. The sequence goes on from LNAC01000178.1 coordinate 3,132,395, forward strand.
GACGTCGGTGTGGGGGCTCCTTCCTTGCATGTGCTCATTCAAAGAGTCTCCACCAACAGCCTGCCACCCTCTCTCCTTGGCCAGAGGGAGCTCCAAACTGCAAGCTGGAACTCGCTGGTCCGGTGGGGGGACCGAGAGAGGGGGCGGGGCTGGGTGGCAGCCATACCAGAGTTGTCCTCGTCCTTCCGAATCTTCAGCTTCACCAGGTCCTCGCACTGCCGCAGGATTTGCACAGCGTCCTCCATGGGGCAGTTGTCCAGGCGGATGTTGTCAATCGCCAGCAGCTTGTCACCCGGCTCGAGGGTGCCGGTCCTGCAGGAGCAGGGGTGGGGGACACCAAGAGCCTGGCACATAGTACTCCCCCGGACTGCTCCCCTTACCCTGTGCCCGGGGCCGTCCCTACCTGTGCGCCACACTGCCCTTCTTGATGTCAGAAATGATCAGGGGTTCTCCTCGCTTCCTGCTTGTCGCTGGGGGGAAAGAAGCCATGAATCCAACTTTTGACGGCCTCAGACTTGAGGAAGAGGGCTGGGAGAGCCCAGGAGTTGGGGCATGAATGCTGGGCCACGTGCCCTGCTCCCGCTGCTTTCTGCCTGGTGACCGTGAGCAAATCAGCCCCCCTTCTGCCTCAGTTTCCCCTCCGCAAAACGGGGATGATGCCAGAGAACTCATGGAGAGGTCATGAGATTAAACTAGACAAGGCAAAACCTAACGTGGATCCCGGCACATAGTAGGTGCTCAAGCCACATCAGCCTTTTTCCCTTCTGCTCAGCCCATCCCCCAGGAAACTGTGAGCCCCTTCGGGGGCTGTGTCTGCCTGGCACTCCCGCCTAGCACAGGGTGGGCCCCAGAACTGGGTGACCCATCCACGGTTGAGTCTCCCGGCTGCAGGGAGTGCTGGCTGAATGGTTCCCAGGGGGCTCCCTCTCTGGGAACCGCCTCTGGCCAAGACAGTGGCCTCACCCAAGGTTGTACAGCTCCTGGGTGTGGCCTGGTCCACACAGTAGTGCAAAGGCCCAGCTCCCAGCCTCATTCAGGAAAACTTCCAAAGCCCTCCTGGCCCTAGAGCTCTCCGTGGGTCCAACGGCATCACAACCAGCTTCTATGTCCACCCAGTCCCCCATCCCTCACCTCACACAGGTGTTGATTCCAAGAGCCTTTCTCAGTAAACCCCCCGAATGTAACTCTGTCTAAGAAGCTCTTTCTGGGGGAATGTGACTTAAGACAATGGGTTGTTACGTGAGTAACTATGTTTTCTTGCAAAAAAAAAAAAAAATCCATCTGTGACCAGATGGTAGGAACCCCTTCTAGTCCACGTGGCATCTTTGCAGATGAGACAAGGGCACCCCTTCCAATTAGTCCATTGAGAAAATGATGTAATAAAACTGTTAAGGCCACCTCAAATGGGCACCCCTGTGTCATGTACAACTTGTGCAACTGTCTCTGGCAGCCCTATCCAGAGTTTAAAATTCCCATCTCCATTGACTGTGGAGTCTGGGGTAGGAAGGAGCTGTAGCAGCAGCCCTTTTAGACGGCTGCTTTCTGTCAAGCCTAGGGTGGGGACTGAAGATCATTTCGTAGACCTGATCCACGTGTTTGGTGCCTTACAAGCCACTTAATCCCACTGGGAGAGCCAGATGGCCAGGAGACTCCCATTGTGCAGAACAGGAAACTGAGGTATCCAAGTAACTAGGGGGTGTCACCCGAGGACACACAGCGGGGCACTGCAGGCAGAGGGAACTCAAGCCAGCCCTTCCACCAGGAGCGTCCCCCACTCCTCTAAGCTGGAGGTGTGCAATTTCCCCCAGCAGGCAGCTCGCTCGGGGCAGGGACTGGACAGCGGGGAGGGACTCACAGCCGATGGTGATGCCCAGCTCCACACCACGCCTCTTGGGCAGCTTCACGTGGAAAGTGCCACTGCTCGGGATGACAGACTCTGCGTGCAAACACAGGTGGACGTGTGTGAAACCCAAGGGAGGAAATGCGGGGAGTCCCAGCTGCCCACACATTCTAGGCCAGCTGAGAAAGACTGCAAAGTCACTGCCCCAACCCCATCCTGCTTCTTCCACCTGACAGAGGACGAAACTGAGGCATGATGAGCTGACGTTTGTCCCAGACAACCAATCCGATCAGAGCAGATTTAGGCCTGGCACCTAGACCCCATGACTGCCAGCCAGGGGCTTCCTCAGAGCCAAACCCAACCCAGTGCAGATCCAGCAACAATTTACTGAGCAACTACTACGTGCCATGCTTTAGCAGGGTGTTTTTACATGATTGATCTCATCTAACCCAAACGATATCCACTGTAGTAGAAGGACTCTAGTTGCTATTTCACAGCCGGGGAAACTGAGGATGGGTGGGGGACAGGAGAGTCCTGTTCAAAGTCACAGAATTCCCAAATCACAGAACCAGAGTTCTAACTTGAGTTTGTGTTTGGGGTTCTTTGCCTAAGGCCTACCAACAGGCATGGGGTATTTTCAGCCCCCCTCTGCCCTCCCTTAGGTCCTGTTTTGGCACAAAAATCCCTCATCAGCCCTCAGGTTGGTGTGTGGGATTCCTGCCTCCCCGGCCAGGGCCTTCCCAGCCACCACTGGTATTCAGGGACATGCTGCAAATGCTCTGGGAGAAGGTCACGGGTGGGGGTGGGACGGGGCTGGAAGAGCATGAATATCCCCGGGCAGGAGCAAGATAAAGGGAGGAGGGAGCACAGGGTCCCAAAGCATGAGGAGGAAGATAGGGCCACTCACTCACCTGCCACGTCGAACTCGACCTCCAACACGACCTTGTGGGCCAGCGCTGCGTTCCGCAGCAGCTGGTTGGCTTCCTCCATTGTCCCATCCTCAGTGGCAATACCGTTGATGGACAGAACCCGATCCCCCACCTGCAGCAGCCCACACCTGAACCCCGGGCAGCCCCGCAGAGAGAAGCCACTCCGTCACCATCACGGCTATTCCTGGGGCACAGGAATGCCACGTGGGGGCGGGCCTGGGGTCTGACTCACAGCTCAGCCCTGGGGCAGCTACAGAGCCTCAGGCAATCTACCCAGTGACTCTGGCTAAGGAAGTGAACTCACTGGGCCTCAGTTTCTCTGTCTGTCCAAGGGGGAGGACGCCGTGCCTTACGAGATGTGTGTATAGGGGACCCTGACTTCAGATACACAGGGGTTCAAGTACTGGGTCACTCACGAGCTCCGTGACCCTGGGCAAACGAATCAGCTTCTCTGCACCTTGGTTTCCTCATCTGTAAAGTGGGGCTGGTGATGGAGTGGATGGGATGGTTAAGTGAGGGGCCCTCATGAAGTCAGGCTTGGCATGGGACTCAGTTTCCCTGGCTGTCCGTGAGCCCCCTGAATTGGAGAGTGGCAGGCCCAGTGGGGTGGGGGCCTTTGGCTCACCTCTCTGCCGGGCTGTCGGGCTCGATGAAGCGCACAAGCGGAGGGGAGGACAGGGTCTCGGTGGCGAAGATGCCTCCCTGGAGCTGGAGGCCAAAGCCGCTGAGGGGGTCTCCGCAGAGCACGACCTCCGTGGTCTCTGTGTGCACAATCTGTCCCCCAGGCCCCACCGTGCTGGAGGCCAGTGACACTGTGGGACAGGTGGGCACGGCTCTCAGGTAGGCAGTCCCAGGGAGCCCTTCCTGCCAGCACCAACCCACGCCCAGGCTCAAGGACCTAGAGTCAGAGGGGCGAGTGAGTGGGGGCCATGCCTCGCCCCGTGGCCGGCAGAGTCACAGCGTGTCCTGAAACGTGCTCTCCCCTGGATGAGTCCCACCCCGCAGGCCTATGACAAGGATGAAGGAAGCCAGCTCCTAGGACTGCGGTACAACAGAGCTTCTGAGGGGTGTGCTGGCACATGATGTTAGCTTCGTCGTAACGCTCTTCTAATACCACAGTCTACAGTACGTTAGTTTTGGTGACAGCTTTATTGAGAAACAATTCACCTATCCTAGTATTCACCAATTTAAAGTGTACACTTCAGTGGTTTTTTTAGTATATGAACAATGTTGTGCAACTTCCAGCACAATCGATTGGAGAACACTCAGAAAGAAATGCTGTGCCCTCTAGCTATTGCCCAAATCCTCCCATCTCTCCCGGCCCTAAGCAACCACTAACCTATTTGCTTCTGTATAGATTCGCCTCTTCTGGACAGCCCACATAAATGGAATCCTATAATCTGTGGCCTTTTGCCTCTGGCTTCTTTCACGAAACATAGTGTTTTCAAGGTTTATCCATATCATAGTGGGTATCTGGAATTCGTGCCTTTTTATGGCCAAATAATATCCCATTATATGAATACGCCACATTTTGTTTATGCATTCATCTCTTAATGGACATCTGGTTGTTTCCACCGTTTGGAGAAAATGAATGATGCCGCTATGAATGTTCATGTGTAAGTTTTTGGGTGAACATGACATATGTTTTCATCTCTCCTGGGCATATACCTAGATATGGAATTGCTGGGTTGTATGGAAACTTTCTATCTATTTGATATATTATGTTACTTAATGTAATTGTTTTATATTCCATATATGAATCATATATATATAAATCATATATATTTCTTAAATATAATTTATAATATTTAATTCTACCACTAACTATATCATACTATTCTATCTTTATTACTATTTTGTTATATTTTATATTATATATTATAATATCTGTAATACATTATATTGTTGCATATGTTGTGTTATTATATTTATTATATTTTCACAGTTACATCCTTAATAATAAGAATGGTGCCTGGTACATAGGAGGTGTTCAAATTGTTTAATTAAATAATTATCATCAATAATAATAATGATAACATGTTATTAGTCATCTGTCCTAGGAAAAGGACAATAAGTGGTCCCGAGAGCCCCCAGCCTCCCAACGCCCCTGCCTATGAGGAGCATTTCTGAATCTCTACACCTACACACTCCCAGCTTTGGTGGTTGACAAAGGTGGTTGCTAAAGGCATATTTTACCTCTCATCTGACTCTGAAATATGTTTCCCTTTTCACCTTGGCTTCCAGGAAGCTCATATCCATATTTCAGGTGCCAGGTGATTTGTATTCCTTTTTTCCCTCTTTCGGCTCAATTCTAAATGGCCCAATTTGACTTTTCATCCTTCCTGGAGGCCTCCGCAGTTCACATGGCACGAGGCTGGATAGACTTCCTATATCAGCAAAGGAAGGACTCTTCCCAGGAATGACCTCAAAATTCTTGGCATTCTCATGACTTTTGCTACCTCCACAGGTCTCCTGCATTATCAATCACTACTATTTGTCTTTCCATTTATTCACTTTTTAAAATACTTAAATACCTTCTTTTCAAAAGGGAACTATACACATAGTGATCATAAGTAAAGAGAAATGCCTATAAACAAAAGGGAAGTAGAAAAATATGTTTGTATGTATATATGCATGTGTGTATATATATGTGTGTGTATATATATATGTGTGTACACACACACACACACACACATATAATAAAAGTGAAAATTATTACAAACTATTGTATCCTAGATAGCTAGTCTCGGGTCTACGTGTCTTTGTCTTAGGGGAAATTAAAAAATGTCAGAGAGGCGGTACAGACACAGCTACACCACACTCAGACTTTCTCCTTGAATGGATCAGAATGAATCACGGAATGAAAGAAAATGAAATGGAGTTACTGTGAGAGCTTTATGCACATCTGAAAACGTATCCTTTCCTCGAGATACTTAGCATCACCGTCTGGGAATTTTCCATATTAAAATACAAGACTAGGGCGCCTGGGTGGCTCAGTGGGTTAAAGCCTCTGCTTTTGGCTCAGGTCATGATCTCTGCGTCCTGGGATCGAGGCCCGCATCGGGCTCTCTGCTCTGCAGGGAACCTGCTTCCTCCTCTCCCTGTCTCTCTGCCTGCCTCTCTGCCTACTTGTAATCTCTCTCTCTCTGTGTCAAATAAATAAATAAAATCTTTAAAAAATAAAAAAATAAAATAAAATACAAGACTAAAATGTACAAAGTGACTGACACCCTTCAGGTGCATCCTTGTGCTGTGTACAACCTGCATGACTACTCATGGCAGCCTGGTGGATCATTCGTGCTGTTTAAAGACCCTACACACACACCTGGGATCCTGTCCCAAATACCCCCCATCCTCTGGCAAATCTCTCAGCTATACAGGCAGCCCAAAGTGGAGGGAAGAGATCATGGCTTACTCACGTGAGCTCTTGTGTTCCCTTCTTCGCTGCCTCCTCCGCCCCATTGTGGTCCGGGGGCTCATGGGGTGGGATCCACGGGGAAGGGTGCTGGGGTTGGTGCAGGGAAAGGCATGATTCATGGTCGGCGAGGAAAAGGGAGTCGAGGACAAGGCTGGAGAGATGAGAGCACAGCCCCGTGAACCCCAGAAGGGCCCTCCGCCCTGCCACACGGTGGGTGCCGGGCAACCACCCCACCACACACAGACACTGGGACGCCTTCCTCCTTTCACCTCAAACACTGGCTGTGTGACCTCAGGCAGGTCTCGCCCGCTCTGGGCCTCAAAGACCGCAGGGTTTTCACAGACACGGTGAAACCCAGCTGCAGGGATAGGGGCTCATCTCATCACTAATGTGCTACGTGATGCCGGGCAGACCTCCTAATTTCTTGGAGTCTTGGTTTCCTCCCTTATGAAACATGCACAAGCCCCAGTGAGGTGGGCATATTACATCGGCTCTGGTCCTGGCCAGCAGGTGTGGCCCAGGTGGGCGTCCTGCAGTGGCCGGGCCGGGGGCTGTGACAGGAGAGCACGCAGGGGTCCCAGCGGTGTGGTTGCTCACTCCTCTGCACCTTCACTGTGGCCCAAGGAAAAGGAGAGAGAGGTGCAGGCGTTAGAGACTGAGAGAGCCTGGACTCACCACACCCCCTGGAGCCACGCTTCCATCTGCGAGATGAAGTGAGGATAAGCAGGACCAGACAGCCTGAGTTTCCCCCAAGCCAAGCCAAGCCAGGCATTCAGACGCTGCTCGTGTGTCCTGGACGCCCACTATGTGCCAGGCACCGTGCTCAGCACCCAGCCAAGCAGCTGAAGGGACGGGAGGGAAAGCGGGCCCAGCCTGAGATCCGGCCCATCAGCTTTGAGCAGTGCAGTTGGCAGATGGCATCAGGCCCCTGCACTGTCAGGATCTGCTGCGGTGCTGTGGCCTGGGCAGCCTTGGCCACAAGGGCTACAAGCTGAGCAGCCGGGAGCACTGGACTAAGCCATTTCTGCCCCCCACTGGGCTCTCCAGGACAACCTATGCTCCAGGGCCCCTGTGGGGTTGGCCGAGGTTTGCTCAGACCTACCCTGCAAATAGGCTGCTCTGGCTTCCCTCCCTCCAAACTTTCACGTGGTTTCCCCACAGATGAATTCTCTGCACTCCTTCTCCATCCTCTTCCCACAGGACCCCAGAGATCCTGCCTCCCCCGCCTGCCCCATCTGATCCTCCAAACCACCTGCCGCGCAACACGTCCTCCCAGACTCCCCAGGTCTTAGCTCTTCCTTCTGCTGCGGGGCTCTGGGGGGAGGGGGCAGAGGGGGGTCCAGCCTGGCGCAGCATATCCAAGGATGAATGAGTGAGAAGCCCGCTTTCTCAGCCCATCGACTCCACCCCCTGTGCAGCCCTCCAGTCTCACACAGGGGCCTGGCCAACCTGCGGGCCAGCTGCATGGTCACTTGGCCCCTCTGCGCCTCACTGTAATGATCTGTATAAGGGGACTAAGACAGTGGCTGCCTCTCAAGATAATGGGAAGGATCTGAATGAGTTAAGACGTAGGATGTGCCTCAAGCAGTGCCTGGCACGTAGCTGAGGCCCAGTTAATGAGGGCCAGGAGGACTGTCCACAGTCCTGTGCCCTCCTAAGGCACTGTGCTTCTCTGAGCCTCAGCCACCTCTGTAAAGTGAGATAACAGCACTACCGCCCTCACAGACTTGTCACAGGAGGAAAGAGATGACCCCTGGGAAGCCCAGCACTGAGCCCAGCCCACGGCAGGTGCGTCGTAAATGGAGCGAGAATGAGTCACTCTGTTTCAAGCCCCAAAGCCTCCTGTAGCGGCCCTGGCTGTGGTTTGACAAGGCTTTTGCACACTCTGGCAGAGATGCGTCTACACAGAGCCACAGAGATGGACCCTCCCCGAGGCCTGTCTCCCCACATTTTATTTGAGGATTTCTTTCTCTCCCAGACGATCAATTAGGCTTACAAAGTATGGGGTGGGCCGACTCCATCCTTGCCCACACACCGTGTCCTGAGGGTTGGAATTCACAGCCCGACCCCCCAGACCACAGTCCTGGGCTGTGCTCCGTTCTCTACTTCGTTTGACCCCTCTCAAGCCTGTGCTCCCAACTACAGATGAGACAACTGAGGCTCAGAGGCGTAAAGCACCTGTTCCGCTGGGGCAGGGCTGGCATTTGCACCCAAAGCCCAAGGTTTGAAATGGTGGAGGCTCTTCCAAACTCTGAGTGAGAAGCTGCCTCCTTGTGACCACCTTGCCCCGGGTTCGGCTCTGCCCTCTGGTCTCTTAGACCACCAGCTTCCTCTGCTCTTGGATTGCCTAGCCCCCAGCTCGCTGCTCCGGTCTGGGAGACCCCAGACTCCTCAAAAGGTTGGGGGACTCCAGGCCCTCCTGACTCACTGGCTGCCTCCCCTGGACCTGCTGAGGACCCCAGAGCTAAGCCCCAGATCTGAGATCTGAGCAGTGCAGAGCACAGAAGGACTGTCCTCTCCCTCAGGCTAGCCCTTATACTTCTATTAACTTAGCCAAGAGTGATGGAACAAACTAGCTTTGGGGCATCCATGCCGGCGGACTGGCAACTCAAACATTCAGGTTGTTCCTCCTCCCCCCACCTTAGCTGCTGCACTTAACAATTTGAGCTTCCCAACAGGAATGGACATTTGTTTCAACACATTTTAGCCTGCCCAGGCATCTGGGACCTCGTGCACCCCTCCCCATCAGCCATCAGGTTTGGGTCCTGAGACCCTCCAAGGGGACCCACCTGCCTCTGAGGGCTTCAGGGGCCGCCGACTTTGGGGTGCAGGCAGGATCTCGAGCCGCACTCTCTCCGCCACACTGGCCAGGAGCTTGGTGGCCTCAAGCAAAGAGCAATGTTCCGTACTGCTGCCGTCGATGGACAGGATGTGGTCTCCGGCATGCAGGGCCCCGCTCCTGGCCAGGCAGGAGAGTGAAGGGGGAGGCTGGCTCAGCCCAAGGGAGCTCTGGGCCAAGACCTCTCCCCCTGCATCCCTGCCCACTATGGTGATGGCCCGCAGCATGTGCCTCACCTGTCCACCACGCTGGCCGGCTTGATGCGGTCAATGGTGATGACTGGTTTGTTCCGGTGGGAGCCAGTGGTGAGTGAGATCCCCAGGGCTGACCCAGGCGTCTTGGTTATCTCCACTATCAAGGGCCCTGAAGCATTGGCCACGGTATCTGGCAGGAGGAAGGAAAGAAGCATTTGAAGTACAAATACTGACCGCCTGCCTTCCCAGCCTCCCAGCCTCCCTGTGCTATCTCAGTGTAATCCTCACTGCTGGGCGAGGGGGGGGGGTTATTGCACCCATTTCACAGATCAGAAAACTGAGGCATGTGGAGGCAAAAACCTTGTCAGACACCCTCTGTATTTGATTTTTTCTGTTTACTGTCCCTTTCTCCCCATGAGCTCCATGAGAGCCAAGACCTCGTCTGTGTCACTCTCACCTGACTCCCCGGAGCCTCCAACAATGCCTGGCACATAGCATTTATTGCCCAGAGAGGGTCAGAGAGGCTCGGTGACTGGCCCAAGGTCACACCGCCTTTGCAATGGTGAGGATCTGCGCCTGATACCCCCTCCCTCAAGCCTTGGGTCTTGTCCTGCCCCAAGCCGAGTCCTCGGGCCCTGGACTCACCTGGGATGGCCACATCGTACTCAACCTGGAAGAGCGCCTCGTGGCTGCACTGCCGCAGTGTGGCCAGGGCAGTGGCATGGCTGGCCCCATGCAGCGGGATCCCGTCAACGCTGAGCAGCCTGTCCCCCACCTTCAAGGAGCCCTCCCTGGGGGGAAGGGCCCAGTCAGCCAGCCCGGCCCTGTGCGAGGCCGAGAGGCTGCTGGGAGAGGTGGGGTCGCGGGGGACAGAGAGGGGCAGGCAGCGGGTGAAGGAGAAAGGGATGGCACAGTGAGGGAACGCATGGGAGAGGCTCGGGGGTGTAAAGAAGTGGGGATGTAAAGAGAGCTGGGACCGACGCTGACATCCCCCACTCCGCTCAGTGCTTAATGCTTCCAGAGCCCCGGCTCGACCCAAGGATATCTGCGCAGGGACGCCCCGGGGACACGGCAGACTGCCAAGGCCCAGAAAGGACGTGGGCCCACCAGGGCCCCAGAGTGCTGCGGTGGGGTGGCCTGGAGGCTTCGCCCTGCCCCCACTCTGGTTTCTCAGCACTGATTCTAGCCTGGTGACAAATGCGCCTGGGAATGAATTCAGCAGGGGGCCCCCAGGAGAAGGGCTTGAGCTGGGGTTCACCTCAGTTTGGGTCAAATCCCGACCCTGGAATGCTTGTTCCAACAGGTGGCCAAAGCTATTCTGGGAGGTTCTATGAATAGCTCGTCACAGGGCCCTGTCCCAAGAACGGGTTTAGACTTCTGACAAGGCTGTTCCAGGCTTCTCTTAAAATGGCCAAGAATCTCCCACTGGGGAGGTCAGGGGGTCGGGTGCTGGGAACTGGGCATGTTCTCCCACGTTCTCTCCTCCTGGCCCTGCCCGCCTGGCCCTTCTGGGCTGCGCCCCGGGCAGGGTGGCACAGCCACGACTCAGAAGCTGCATGACAGAGCCCATGGCGGTGCTGCTCACGGTGCCCCAAAATCTCTCACGGCAACTCCCGGGAGCTGCAGTATCAGACCCATTCCACAGATGGGGGAAACGAAAGCCAGGGAAGGGCAGAACTGCATAACACCAAGGCTTGCTTCCCTCCCCACCCCTGAGACAGTGACACGTCAGGGAGGAAAGAGCTTAGGGTCTCTGTCATTTGGGATGGAGTCCTGGCTCTGCCAACAATCCCAAGTGACTCTGCGGCAAGGGGCGTGCTCTCTCCGGGCCTCATTTTGCTCATCTGGAGAATGGGCACAATGGCTTCTGGTCTGCCTTCTTCACAGGGGATCTGGGCATAGCCAGGACAGGGAAAGGCTGTTTGGCTTCCTCCGGCTCAGGCTCACCTGTCAGCAGGGCCACCAGGCCGGACGTAGGTCAGGACGAGTGGGCGGGTCTTGTGTACGTCTTCATGGGCACCTCCTGAACAAAATTCAACAGGAGGTGGCAGTCATCTACCCACCGTGACACCGAGAGGCCCTGACTCAGCCCCTCAGCCGGCTCCCTTCATCAAATCTGTTTGAGGACCTGTCCTTGCTATCCACAGTCCCTCTTATAAGACTCCAACTGTAAATCCCCACAGAGGGGCACAGAAAGCAGGGACATGACCAAAATCCAGACTCTCTCTTAAATGGTTTGCTTCCCTTCTTATGACCTCATCCTATTTCCCTCTTTGCCCTGGTTCCCAGGCAGCTCCAAACTTTGTTCTCAGTCTCACTCCCAGAAATCATGCACGTATCATTGCTTGGCGAATTTTTCCATTTAACATTTGACTTAATGGTCCTTGGTTCTTTAAAGTCAGAAGCTATCTATCTATTTATCTATCCATCCCTGTATTATATATCTGTATCTATAATCTCACTAAAGCAAAACAAAACACACATGGAATCAACATTAGCCTCCTTCCCGCCCCTTGACCCCAAGTGTGGCTCTTAGACTGACCTCTGAGGACAAAGCCAAAGCTATTGCCCTCCTTGTACAGGGAGACGTCCACTGTCTTTGTGATGATCCCTGGGCTGTTCTCAGGGGCTGGGGAGAAATGGAGGGCTCCTTTGAGTCCCTCAGTCACATCACCAAGACACAGACATCCCCAAAGCTCATTCTGGGAGAGCTGGGTGACCAGTCAGCAAGAATACAGGGAGGGTAAACTCCCCCCACCCCCACCCATTTACAGGTAGGACAAGTGAGACTTCAGGAGTTCTGCTGAACTCAGACTTCAGTCCATGCGTATGGACTCAGGCCAGGGTTGAATTCTAGTTATTCAAATCTTAAAACTTTAGACCAACTTTGAAAATTCAGAGGTAGGCTAAACCCTAGGCCACTGTACTCAATGCAGGCTAGTAGGTTGGAGAGTGCGGTAGGACAGGGAACAATTTTTTTAGCCAACATTCCCCGAACCTTCCCCCCTAAAGGAAAAGCATCTGAACACTAAATATACAAAACGACACTAGTTTATAAACAGGGCCCTGCCACCTCCTGGTGACAGCATACTGCAGTTGTAGGCAAAGTGTCTAGGTATAACTTAGATGTTTGTGGCCAGTCTTCAGGTCCCACCCACCCGGGTCCCCAGCTGGCATGGTCCCCACCACCCAGGTGCTGGTGGGGAGATGGCTGTGTCTACCCACGACTAAGGCAGTGGAGAAAGTTCCCCGTCCAAGGGCACCCACCGGGCGGGGGCAGCTCATACTCCACCTCCAGCACCACGCGCTCGCCCACATTCTTGAGCAGGGTGATGATCTCATCATGGCGAAGCCTGGTCAGATGGATCCCATTCACTGACCGAATATAGTCGCCCACGTTCAGCAGGTCACTCCTGGGAGCAAGGAGGCCAGAGCACATGCACGGTGATAGGTGCCAGCACTCATACCCACTCTTCTGTCAAATCCTTATGATCTCTGAATCCCCATTTTACACATGGGGAAACTGTGGCTCAGAGAGGTCAGACAATGTCCAGGGTCACAAAGCAAGTTAGTAAGAGAGTGCAGATTCTAACCTAGACCTGTCTGACACCCAGGCCGGGCACTGCCCCCTGCTGGGGGGAACCAGCCTTCCTGATGAAGGCTCTGACCAGCCCGGAGGAGCCTGATCATCTCCCTTTTTGCTAGTCTATAAAGCGCTCACCCTGGCTTCTGACAGCTAATCTGTTCTGCTCCACTGGACACTTACCAGCGCCTGCTCTCTACGAGGCCCAGACAGGCCCAGAGAAGCTAACCCCTAGGTCTCAAGGAGCTCATGGTCCAAGGAAGCCACATAGGTAAGAGGACAGGAAAATCCAGAGCAATGTGTCTGTGAGTGACACCCAGGGCCGTGTGAGCCGAGCAGGGCAGCTGCCTCGCCCTGGGTTGGGGGGCTGCCCAGAAACAGTGTGGAGGCGTAAGCAGGAGTCTGCAGTGGCGAACAGGCCTCCCAAGAAGGTTACTACAAGTGCAAAGGCCTGGAGGGCCTGTCAAGAGTGGGATTCTGTGGCTAAGTCAGCGAGCGCCTTGTGTAAAGGGAAGAGAAGAAGCTGGAGTCTAGAATTACAGTCTCCCCTGGAGACTTCCCTCCTAGAAGCACCCGGGTGCTCCTAGAAACACCTGCCTCATCACTTTGGCTGTAACTCTGATACATTTTCCACTGGCCCCTGGCCCCTTCCTACTGCCCCGCCAAGCCCCTTCCTCACCTGGCGGCGAGCCCCCCGGGTCTCAGGTTGGAGACCCTGGGCTTCCCATCCTTGTCGGTGCCACCTGAGATGGTCAGGCCCAGCGTGCTGCCTTCCTTCTTGATCAGCTCCACCATGGTGACCCCACGGAACTCCTCTGTCAAAAGATGTGGGGGTGAGCGGGCAGCATGGGGCAATTCCAGACCCCCAGCTCCAATACAAGTGAGACTGACACTTGGTGAACAGGGCACCTGGCCGCAAAATGCTGGGTAAGATCATCCCCTTTTTACACCAGAGGATCAGAGAAGTTAAGTGACTGGTCTAAGGTCACAGATCGAGTGAGCAGCAGAGCCGATGCTGTCTGACCCTGACTCTGAGCTCTCCATGCCTCCAGGACAAAGAGGAAGGAGAGAAGGCTCATTACCTGGAATGCTCTGTCTGCGGCATGCCAGGGCCACATCGGTCCCTCCTGCATCTTTGCCTCCTTTGGAGTAAGGGCCATCGTCTGCAGGCAAGAAAGAGAAAGAGCCCCGAGTTGCACTTTCATTTCCACGGAGAAGCCTTTCAGCCTTGGGAATCTTCTGCTTCACAGATGTGACCTGGAAGAGGGGGTTCCTTCCTGCCGCCAGCTCCACCCGAGTCTCTGCTGGGGCATCCTCATGGCTCCCCCCACCCCAAAGGCTCCATCTCTGCCCTTCGGCTGACTAGCCTTCTGAACAGCAAGGCTATACAGGAAGCTTCCCAGCCATTCCGTGGTTAACCTTCTCCACAACGTTAATTGTGGGCAGGATTATTCCACCATACAGATAAAGGAGCTCGGGATCCCAGTGCGACAATTCAGGCCCCCGGGCACACCTCCGGGGAGTTGGGCAATTTGGATTAGAATCTGGGTCTTGGACTCTACCACCTGGGGCTGTGCTTGCACACCCGCTGGGACCGGTGGCTCACTGACACGGGGGGCGGGGGGGGGGTACCACCGCACAGGTGAGACAGTGTCGACCATGAACAAACTCAAGCTCGAATGGACCCGATTAGTGCTTCTTCGTGAGGACCGCACTTTAGGGTCTGGAATTCATATTCTCAGACATTCTGGGCAGCCAGAGAGAAGTCTGTCTCCTTTAACTTAAATTCTAGAAAACACTCTCCTGTTATTTTTCAAGTGTTGTTTCCTTCCCCTCTCTCTTAGGAAACGCTTAATGGATATTCCTTCAGACTGCATTTTTCTCTCCCATGACCCATCACCTCTCTCGATCACATTTCCTACTTTGGTGTCTCTCAGGGATGTCTCATCTGCCGTAACATCTGCCTTTTGAATGCTTGGAGAAGTTTTTCATAGATTTCAAACATAAGAAAAATAAACTAGTACAACGCAGAGGTTCTCAAAGGAGGGTCCCTAGCTCAGCCCTACCAGCATCACCCAGGCACTCGTCAGAAATGCAAATTCTCGGGCCCCACCTAGCACAGAGTAAATAGAAACTTGGACAGTGGGGTTCAGCCATCTGCATGGGCGTGTGTTTTACTGGATTACCCTAACTTAAATTTTCATAGTCTTATAGACATTAAAATTAATTCTTTGGGGCGTGCTTTTCTCTGGGTTTTGGGAAATGTGTGCTGATCACCACCACAGTCAGGATTTTAGAACATTTCCATCGCCCCCAAAATTCTCCCTTGCTGCCCCTCTATAGCCAGTCCCTGCCCCCCACCCCTCATCTCCCAACTACCACTGGTCTGTTTTCTCTCTATATAATTCTGGCTTCCTTAGAATGCCATATAAATAGAATCCTACAGTGTGTGGGCTTGGAGTCTAGTTTCTTTTATGTAGCATCATCATTTGAGATTCACACATGTTATTTCATGGATCAGTAGTCTGTTGCTCTTTATTGCTGACTGGTGTTCTACTGCAGGGATGATGTACTATTTGGTGAGCTATTCACCTGCTGAAAGACATTTCCACTCTTTCCAGTTTGGGGTGATTTCACAGGAAGCCGTAATAAACATCTACATACAAGTTTTGGTTTGAACATCACATTCCATCCCACCTGGGTAAATATCCAGGAATGGGATTCTGGGTCATATGATAAGGATGAGGTTAACTTTGTTTTTGTTTTTTTTTTTTAAGATTTTTTATTTATTTATTTGACAGAGAGAGATCACAAGTAGGCAGAGAGGCAGGCAGAGAGAGAGGAGGAAGCAGGCTCTCCACCGAGCAGAGAGCCTGATATGGGCCTCGATTCCAGGACCCTGAGATCGTGACCTGAGTGAAGGCAGAGGCTTTAACCCAATGAGCCACCCAGGCGCCCAGTTAACTTTGTAGGAAACTGCCAAACTCGTTTTCAAAGTGGCTGCACTATTTCTTATGCCGTCCAGTAATGGATGACTGCTCCCGCTGCTTCACATTCTCGCCAGCATTTGGCAAATGTTAGTTAGGGTACCTCTTTTTTTTTTTAAGGAACTTTTTTTTTTTTTTTAAGATTTTATTTATTTATTTGTCAGAGAAAGAGGAAGAGAGCACAAGCTGGCAGAGTGGCAGGCAGAGGCAGAGAGAGAAGCGGGCTCCCTGCTGAGCAAGGAGCCAGATGTGGGACTCGATCCCAGGACTCTGGGATCATGACCCGAACCGAAGGCAGCCACTTAACCGACTGAGCCCCCCAGGCGTCCTTTTTTTTTTTTTTTTCTTTACTTGACAGAGAGACAGAGAAAGAGGGAACACAAGCAGGAGAAGCAGGCTCCCCACCAAGCCTGATGCAGGGCTCGGTCCCAGGACCCCGGGAACATGACCTGAGCCGAAGACAGATGCTTAATGACTGAGCCAAACAGGCACCCCATATTTATTATTTTTTAAAGATTTATTTATTTGTTTGAGACAGAGTGTGTGTGTGTGAGCAGGGGGAGGGCCAGATGGAGAAGGGGAGTGAGTTTCAAGCAGACCCTAAGCTAAGCACAGAGCCCAAGGCAGGGCTCTATCTCATGACCCTGAGATCATGACCTGAGCGGAAACCAAGAGTTTGTCCTTTGACCCACTGAGCCACCCAGGGTTCCCTCTATGTTGAAATATTTTAAAACAAACCCCAGACATGAGGAAATTACACCTCTAAATATTTCAGTATGCATAAAAAAATAGAAACATATTTCTTATCCAGCAAAAATACCATTATCACACCTTATAAAATTAAAATGATTCCTTAATTATTAATTTAATACCCACTCCGTATTCAAATTTTCCCAATTCCAATGAGTTTTTAATTTCAACGAGTACATTTTGGGTTTAGGAAAGCTTTGTTTGGTCCTTTTGCTTATACCCTCATTCTGCTTTCATATGCTGTTCTGTCCCTTTCTATTGTGTCTTATAGGTCTCTAGTAATTTTAAATCTTTTCAGTGTTCATCTGTTAGTCTTCTATTATCTCAGACTCTTGAAAGCTGTTTCTGTTCTCTATCTCTCTATCTGGGACATCTGATGACTCTCCCTCCCAGTGAACTATCTCCTCACGTGTCTGGTAATTGTTGGACTGCGAGTTCATCTTTGGTTGCAAGCCAGTCCCCCCAGGGTCCAGAGAGAATTTGCAATTCCTTCCCCTCAGTGCCTGCCAAGGCATCATTACTGACACCCTGGTTCAAGCATTCTGGAACCAAGGGTGTAGTGTGAAATACAACCATCGAAAGAAACAAGGGGGCACCTCTCAGATCACAAATTCTCAAAGGAGACCACCCAAGGCCTAGTTCAGACAGACATGCTATCTCTTTGGTAGATGCATGGATTTTTTCTAAATCCCCACTTTCACTGAGGGTATATCTTTTTAAAGGTTCTGGATTTCTGCTGGGGTGTGAGTTCCAACGAGGGAAGGCACAAGGGGCATCATTTCCTATATCCTTAAGGTATTAAAACTGAAGCCCTTGGTTACCTGACCAGCTAACACCCTCATTCTCGCTACCACCCCAAAAGGGAAGCCTCAGCATCAGCCTACACTCATCCTACCGTTTTTCAGTTTTCTCTTCGTTTTTTTTTATTAGAAATGTATAGAATTTATAGATCAATCTGTGGACAGGTGACATCTTTACAATACTGGGTCTTCCAATCAATGAACATTGTCTATTCTTTCATTTATTTTTGTCTCCTTTAATCTCTGCAAAGAATATTATGTACTTTCATGGGCAAAGATGTTGTGCGCCTTTCTTTAAATATATTCCTAGATAACTGAAGTGTTTTAACGCTATTGTAAATTGGATCCCTTTTCAAATTTAATTTTTTAGTCATTTGTTGCTGGCATATAATAATACAGTTGACTTTGTATTCTGACCTTTAAAAATCCCCATATCAATTCTCATAGTTTATCTGTAGGTTCTTCAGGGTTTTCTGTCATTTGTGGAAAATGACAATTTTATTTCCTACTTTCTAAACTTCACACTTTTTTATTTATGTTATTTGCCTTTTTGCACTGGCCAGACACCCAGTACCAAACTGACAGAAGCAGTTACATAGACCATGCTCATCTCCTCTCCAGCTCACCCTCTTCATTTCCTGTGAATTCATCTGTGCATCTCAAAGGAGTTTGAAGCTGGAATGTTTTGGGTTACCTGCTCTGGGAGAATGCCAGAGCCCCTGCCTCCCCTCCACACCCCCTTGTCTTAGGCGCTGTTCACATTCTGGATTCTCCTCTATACCCTGACGGGTGAGGGGAAGGGGGCTCATGCATCATGCACCAACCATCCACACTACCCCCTTCTAATCTTGTTTGTGCACTTCTCACAGTGGCCCTGGGAGCAGGCAGATGCTACCATCACTCCCACTTGACAGAGGAAAAAACTTGTGACTCAGAGGGCCAAAGTCCTTAGCCAAGGACGCTTCTGCAAAAAGCCAGGACCTGACCCCAGGCCCCTTGACCATGCCACCCCATGCTGCAGGCTCCCTGGACCAGGTTATTTTATTCACACTCCTCCTCCAGGTCCTTTCTCAGCACCGGACTGAGCTGGGCAAAGACAAGTGACAAATCAGAGGCTGGCAGGCTCTCCCGTGCTGCCCCAGGGGCCACCCCTCCCAGCACCAGGTATGCCCCTTGGGCTTCCCTAGCTTCCTTGGGCCTCACCTGAGACTGTGCACCCCCTCCACCCCCACCATTCTGGAAGAAGAGTTCTTCAGCTGCCCTCATCCCTGCAGCTCTAGCCTGACCAGGTGTTAAGACGCTGGGCTCAGGGTTCAGCCCAGCCCAAGGGCAGACCCGGGCTCAGCTATTCCCCAGCTGTGGGAAGGCCACTCCTCTCCCTAAGCCTCTAATCTAACTTACAGGACCCATCTTCCCTCCTCTGTAGAGGCATGAGGAAACAGGGTTGGAGAGGAATCAGTCCTGGCAAGGGATGGAAGCTGAGTATCCCATCCCTGCCAGGTCCTTTTCAGGAAGAAGAGGATCAGATTAGGGTTCAGTGGGGTGTGGGGTCAGGCTGGGTCAAGGTCAGGGTTCAGCTTGAGTTCAGGGTCAGGGCTCGGTCAGAATCAGGGACAAGGTTCAAACTACAGCATGTTGCTCAACCCCTGCACTACTGACACCTTTTTTCGCTAGATAATTCCATGTTGTGGTGTTTGGTGGGGGGGGACTCTTCTGCATTGTACAATGGTCAGCAGCATCCCTGCCCTCTAACCACTAGATGCCAGTAGCACCCTACCCCATCATGACAACCAAAAATGACTCCAGACATCACCAAACTTCCCCTAAGGAAGCAATATTGCCCCACCTGAACCCCCCGCTGAGAATCACTGCTCTAGAGTCTGTGTGGGGCTCAGGCTGGGACTGGGTCAGGTTCAGCATGAGGTCAGGGTTATGGCCCAGCCAGGATCTCAGGAAGGTGAGACCCTTTACCACCTGTAGCTGTAACCACTGAGAAACCACCCAGCTCCCCCAGCATTTTGCATCTGCAGACCAAGGCTAGGCTCTCTTTGCTTACCAGAAGGCAGTAAATAACAAATCAGTCAGCAGTTAAGCCCAGAATCATTTCCAGGGTCCCCGGAGTTGGGCCCCCAGCAGCTTAGCTCACTAGCCCCCACCCCCACCTCGTCCCCCAGGCCCCTTATTCACACCAGCCACCACCAATTCAGGCAACACACCATTAAGTATAATGCCTCCCATTACGGTTCCCTAATTTGCACTTCATTTAGATTCAACAAGATGTTTCTGAGCTAATAAAATTAAAAAGACTGGGTTCTATCAACTATGTGACAGCGAACGTCTCTGGTATTTCATGTGGGCAATTCTGGAATTAAAATCTGTCTTATCCCTTCCAAATGAGATTCTGCCACTGGAAAATCCCTCTCTCCTGGGCTGTCCTAGGAAGACCAGAGATAAGCCTGCTGGCTCCAGGTTTGAGTGTGGGGAGCGGGGAGGAAGAAGATTAGCTCCTAAGAAGACAAGAAGGCAGAGGGTCAAGTTCACCAAATTCAGAGCAGTAGGATCCCAAAGAATGGAGCACGAAACAACAGTGGGTTAAATGTGCTGTTTTGAGCCCAGATATTAAAAACAAAAAAATCCAGAAACCTACAGTGAGGAAGGGTGTGATCCCCAAATGAGGTTCCCCAAAGGCTGCAGGATGTTGGCTCTGAAAGAGAGGGCCCATGTCTTGGGTGTCTCTGAAGTGCCCTCCACGTTTGTCTTCCAGACTGCCTCTCCTCCCTTTCTACACCCCAATGTTCAGATTTTACTCCACTGAAGTGCATGGTGCCAAGTTGGGCTGCAAGGACCCCCCCCCCCTGGGACAGAGGTGTGAGGTCGCAACACTGAGTGACCCCAACTCCCTCCTTTCTATAATTTCTTGCTGGCTTTGGGTGCTGGCTATGAGCAACTCTTCTCCTGGCTGTCAGGCAGGCCTGATTGTGGGCTGCAAACCAGAATTCATACAACTGTGAGCAGACAGAGTCGGTGGGCAATAAATGGGGACTTAAGAGACTGCTTTCTAGGGACGGCACGTGCATTTTAGTCTGTGGCTTTGATGAGCTCTCTTGGGAGACTGAGGGCCCTCCGGATAGCTAATTGCCAGATAAGAGGCTTCTGGATATCCGAGACCCCCTCCCATATTCAGGAAGGCCCTCAGGAGGAATGCTACAATGTCTGCTGACGCCTGTTCAGCAACACTGCCCCACTTTCATAAGCATCCCAGGATGGCGGGAAACTGAGGCAGCATTCAAACCAAGAATCAAGGCAGGGCCAGAATTTCTTATCAGCTGTAGGACTTGAGTCTCTATTTCTCTACTTATAAAATGGGGGTGTATCCCCCCACACCCATTGCTGGCTCCAGCCAGCCCAGGCTTGAGAATTTGAGGGAATTATATTATTTATAGAAAACCCCATGGGGGTTCAGACCCCAGTCCTCCTCCCTCACAGAACCTGCTCGCTCACTCCCGCTCTGTCTCTTTTTTCTTCTGGGACTTGGTAATTATATGCTTAGAGATGAAGGCTTTTCAAAAACATCTTTCCCACGAATTTTCAGCTGGAAACGTGCATAAAAACAGAGATATTTTTATCCGCGTGTTTCTTTTTTCCTGTCTCCTCCTTCCAGCAATGGGCAATTATGAGCTTTTGCCTTCAGTCAATCCGTCGTGTAAGAACTCGCTTCCGAGGGAAATGCACTTCCACAGCACTGCCAGGCTGTCCCACCAGATGCAGGCTGGCCCCGTCGGGGGAGCAGAAAGAAGCGAGGCAGTGATGAGAACAGACGATACACCTGGTCCCCAGCCCCACGCTACAACCAGGGCTGGGTGGGTGGCTTTTTTTGTTTTATTTCTCTTGAAAGCTTTGCTAATTTGCCTTCATTATCCCCATCTCTCTGGGGCCCCAGGGAGCTATTGAGCTTTGACAAAGGGAAAAGGAAGGCTGCCCCTGGCCAGGCTGCCTTTGCCGGGATCCCGCCTCAGCAACAAAGGGGCGCGGGAGGGCGGGGCCGCAGACTCAGCCTTGACTGAGCCTGGTCCTCTGCACCTCCAGGAGGCAGCATTCAGCATCTGGGGGGCGGCAGGGCGGTGGGGGGGCGGTTACTGAGAAAATGAAGGCCCAGAGGCTCAGCCTGAGGCTGAGGAAATGAGGACCAGCCGCCAGCAGCAGGAGAAGGCAGCTCCTGGGTCCAACCTTCACAAAGGTCCCCAGTGGCCCACGGCTGCCCCCAGGGGCAGCGGCTACTCACTGTCCCAGCACACCACCAAGGGATCTGCCGGTCCCCGCTTGGCTGTTCCCACCTGGGCAGGCATTGCTGCAAAAGGAAGGATGGACTCTGGACTTAGGCCAACTTCGGATTCTGATTCTAAACCTTGTTGCTCGCTGGCTAGGGATCCGGGACAAGTCACCTCTCTCCGGGCCTCAGGATTCTCCTCTGCACGGAGCGAGGGCTCACCTCGTAGGGCAGTGTGAGGAATGAATGAGAGGATGGGGTGTACACAGGCGCCCTGAAACACAGGACTTCTCTCCCTGTGCCTGTCACTGACCTTGTTAGAAAGGTTTTCGTAGATTAATAATGGTAACAACTCCTTCTGATTAAGCGCTGGGGTTGTGTGAAGTGCTTCATAAGCATTGTCTCGTTTCATCCTCACTAACTTCTGCAATGGTATGGGGGAAACTGAGGCACACAGAGGTTAACTGGCTTCCAGAGGTAAAGAGCAGGGTCAAGATTTGAACCCAAGCCATGTTCTATGACCTCTAAAATGATTACCCCTTTATCCTCACAATACTCCAACGTGGCAGGTGCCATTATCATCCCCATGTTATAGATGAGGAAACTGAGGCACAGAGAGGTCAAGGGAACTTCCCAGCTTTACACAACTCCTAAATGGCAGAGCCATGGGCCCCCTCCAGCCTCCTCCTCCCACCCCATGACAGTCCTGGGGAGACTCCGGGGTAATGCCTATGGTCCTGCAGTCACCTCTGCTCCAGGCAGCAGCTCAGCTCCTTTGGGCACTGCCCACAGAAGGATGCCCCTCTGGCCATCGCAGGCTGGATCCAGGCAGATAACTGGATGGAGATACATGGGGTATAGGCTGACCTCGGAGTATAGGCTGACCTCGGAGTGACAGCCCTGGTCCCCGCAGCTGACAAGTCTCCCCAGAGGCCAGCCTCCCCCAGAAAGAAAGGGAGAGAAAGATCAACTTGGCAACAGGATGACCCCTCTTTCTGTTCAGTGCATGTTTATAAGGGAAGCAAGAAATATACCAAGAGATTTTAAAAGTAGATGCCCGATTCACTTGCTGCCAAGGATTGAGAAAGAAGAACACGGAAAAGGAGTGCCAGGCCCACACTTCGCATGTGCTAACTCATTTAACGCTGCTGAGAGCATGGGGAGGGAGGCTCGTGGACTTCCTCGTTTACAGATGCGGAGACTGAGGCCTAGGGAGGTCACTCAGCTGGTGAGCTGCAGAGGAAGGACTGGAGTCTAGAACTTTCTGGCCTCCCAGCAGGCCACAGCCTTACCCCTGGCCTGTGTGCTCTCCCTCTAAACACAAGGCTACGGGACCCCAAAGGATTGGCATCAGGGAAGCCAGGGCCAGCCTCCAGGAGGCCCCGAGGTAGGGCTCAGGCACCCACAGGCTCGGCACAGCAGAGTACCAGGGGCCGTGGGCCTGACCCAGAGAGGCGGCAGTCCCACAATCCCCACTCCGTGACGTGTGTAGGACCCCTGGCACAGGGCCCTGCCTCTTCTGGGCTTAGGCTCTCCCACCTCACCCTGAAACCAGCAAAAATCAAGGAGCGTGACCTTAAAGTTGGGTCACCCATGGAACCGTTTAATTTCCTGACGGTGGCTGCCTGGGGCCATAAGAAGATTCAATTCACTCTGTGAAGAGTAAAAGCAAAAGTTCTCACCACAACTGACAGCCCCTCGTCCTCCCTGACTTTACCTCCTAATACTCTCCCCTTCGCCAGCTCCACTCCAGTTTCCTGGTCTTCCCACTGTTGCCCACACCAGACTTGTGCCCACGCCAGGGCCTTTTCACTGGCTATTCCCTCTTCCCAGAAGGCTCTTACGCAGACATCCACAAACTCCCTCCCTCACATCCTTCAGGAATTTGTGGAAATATCGCCTCCTCGGGAAGGCAGGTCTTCCCCAGTCAGCCTGTTGCACACCCACACACACCTCCAGCACCTCTCATACCCTCCTTCCCTGCCTTACCCTCTTCATGCACTCAACACCATGTAACAGACCCCACTTTTTAAAAAATGTCATGATCTCATTTCCTATCTGCCTCTGCCCACTAGTATATCAGGTCCAGAAGGCTGGGTTATGTCTGTCTGTCACTGCCATGTCCAGCATAGAAAGTGTGGCATACGGTAAGTAATCAGTAAATATTTTGGAATTCTATTCCTATTCACAGAATAGGAAAATGGGGGTTGAAGAGGTGGAATGAGTTGCTCAAGGTCACAGAATCAGGAAGAGCCAGAGCCAGGATACAAAGCTGGACCTCCCTGGTTCTACTCTGTGGCCTCTGTCATCAAGGGCCTGGGGTTCTCCCATGGCCACAGCCCCTGCCGTGCAGTGGGAGGTCACATCCACCTAACCATCCAGGTAGTTATGGTGAGAGTCCCTCAGAGGATGGGTGGCCCAGGCCATAGCGGAAGGACTACCCTCCCTTACCCCCATGACATACATACACATCCTGCCTGAGCCTTTCCAGCCAGGGCTCACTGAGGCCCAGTAGGCCCCGGGAACAAAGACCACTTTGTGGCGGGGAGTCAGAGTGAACACTGAGGGGCTGGGGGTGGAGCTTCCTGCCAAAATCTGTATTCAGGCCTACGGTGCACCCAAGCCTGGTCACATTCCTTTCTCCAAGGGCTCAGGGTTGATGGGTGGTGAACAAGGCTTCCAGAAGCAAGACTGGACATGTGCAGGTAGGATTCCACTGGGGGCAAAGAAAGGGCACTGAACACACAGACCCCAACCCCAAGCCTGGCTCTCACTGAGGAGCTCTGCAAGTGGCCTGACTTCTCAGGGCCTCAGCCTTCCCTGCAAAATGTGGGGGGTGTATGGAGTAGCCACCTGTTGGCTACCCTTGTCCCCCTGCTCCTGGGGAGGCTGCATGACCAGGCCTGGCTGGTCAGTCAGTGGCCTAGGGATTGGTCAGGAGTGAGCATTTGATCCAAGTTGGGCCAAGAGAAGGCAGCCCTGGGATGTTTGCTGGAACTATTGGAAATAGTTCTCTTTCCTTACAGATGATTGACCTGGTTGACCTTAAACTCAAAGGTTCTAGGGACCTCTGGGCACCTCAAGGAGAGGAGTGAGTCTGCCTGAAAATGAAGCTTACTTAAAAAGAAGCAGAGACTCAAAGTCCTAATGATGTTAACTGAGCGCCTGGATCCCACTGTGCCTAAGCTCCATCTTTGGACTTTTCTTTAAAAAAAAAGTCTCAGTGCTGACTTCAGCTGTGACAGGTGTAATCATGAAATTCTGTGGCCTAGAGAGGAGACTAGGGTGGGGACAGCAGTGGTGAGGGTGGGGGTCAAGTAAGTCAACAGAAAAAGCCAGGGAGATCAAGAAGGGCCTTGAACACCAGGATAAGGAGCTGTGATCGGATATGAGTCTTAGCAAGCTCCCTCCCAGGGCAGCATGAGGTGGGACAGAGGCTAGAAGGCCGAGGAAGAGACAGGGGACAAAGGTCCAGGCAGGCAACACTGAGATCTAAGCCCAGGTAGAGACCATAGGCCCATGAGGTAGGGGAAGACCCCTCTCCAGTAGTCTTCCATGGGAAGTCTCCAGGGCACTACTGACCTGTGGCTCTGACCGCTGCAGGACAAGGTCACCCCACTCACCCAAGGCTTAGGTCAAGAGGACAGATATATCCAGGCCAAGAAGACAATGCCTCAGTTTATAGTGTAGTCCCCAGGAGGGAGCAGAGGCAAACTATGTGGGGTCAAATCCCAGCTTTGCTACTTCTGGCTATATGGCCTTGCACAAGTCACATAACACCTCCATGCCTCAGTTTCCCCAGCTGTGAAATGGAGAGAGGAATAGTACCAAACTCACAGTCTTGTGAAAATTAAATGAGAAAATGCACAGAAAGAGATTAGAACAGAGCCTGGTACAAAGTCAGATCTCAACAGCTGTCAGCTACTGTTATTATTTGTTTATTATCTGGGAACCTGCGGGTGACCCTGTCTCTGTCCCTGGCCACGGGTCAGGGGTGGGAGACTAAGTTCACTGGGCAGAGAGAGATGGGTTATAAAAGTCATCTGGGTGCCAGTCCTGACTTGGCCATTTCACTGTAGCTGTGGGGTCTTGGGTGGGCCACCCCACCCCACCCCCTGAGCCTGTTTCCTCCTCTGTCCATTGGGACCACAGCCCCTGCCCTTGGAACCGTTTCAAGGGGGTACCATCAAAAGTATTTTGAGTATGGAGTAGCCCCAGGGCACTCAGGAAAGGATGACCTGCTCCTGGCTCATGACAAGCTGGTGGGGGGTGAAGAGGGGGAGCAGGGGAGGAAAGCAGCCCAGCAGGATGAGGCTGGAGATGGAGAGACAGGCAGCCAGACAGATGGATGGAGCACGGTGTTTGCTCCAGAGCCCCTCCCACGGCCAATCCTGGGCCCACCTAGGACTGTTGCTGCTGTGTGACACCTGTCTCACTGTACTCCCGGAGCCCTAGGGCTCGCCAACCAGATCCCCGGCCAGGGCTTCTGCCGCCTGCCGCCAGGTCCAGCCTCCGCCTGCTACAGGAGCTCCCTCCACATCACCCTGAGCTTGGCCTTTGCTCTCCCGTCTGGGCAGGGAGCTCACTCCCGCCAGCTCATGCCCATGCCCATGCGGGGGCAGGACGTGCCTCCCTGAGGCACGTCTGAGGGGCTGAGTGCTGCCCTCTGCAACTCCAGACCCACCTGCCACCCATGCCGTGTGGGACAGGGGACAGCCTGGTGGGCTCGGTCCCCAGCCGCAGGATGGCAACCAGGGTCAGACTGAGTCCTCTTGTGCCCACCCCCCCCCCGGGGCCAAGGGGTCCTGGCCCAGCACTTTCTCCAGGCTTTGGGTCTCTGGGGAGTGGCCGCCCCAGTCTCCTCCCTGGGAGCAGCAGTTCCAGAGGGTTCGGCCCCATCACTCTCCCTGTAGGTCCCCAAGACTTACCCGCCTCTCCAGGGGTCTCCCGGCTGAGCCCACACAGCATGTCTGCTATTGTCTCCTCAGCTGCCCACCAACTCCCTCAGGAGCGGGAGCCACGCTGCTCAGCCCTCCCTCCCCCTCCCTCCCCTCCCCCGGGGAGGGGCTGTGGGAGGGAAGCTCACAGCTCCCACTGGCTGGGCACTGAGTCCACCCACTGCAGCGGGAGGCTCTCTGCTTAAAGGGGACACGGCCACTGGCTGGCTGGCTCTTGGAAATCCTCCCACCACCCCCCCCCATGCCCAGTCTGAGCCTGGGTGGGGAGCTCAGAAGAGGGCATGCCAGGGTCCTCCCGCTGGGGCTCCAGGCAGACAGACCCGGGAAGGAGGGGTGGCCAGTTCTGCTCCGAACTGGCCCTGGGACTTCGGTAAGTGACTGCTTTCCCCAGGCCTCAGTTTTCCCATCTAGGAAAGAGGAACAGTGCCTTCCAAACTTTTTTTTTTTTTTTTAAGTATCAGTTTCCAATAGAATCTTGCATGGAATGCCAGAACCTGGGCCAAATAAAAGGCAGCCATATGCCAGAGAGTGTCTGCGGGTCTCAGGTTAGAAACCCCTGAGCTCAGAGCCCCCTGGAGCCCTTACATGGACATTCCAACTACCTCCTCCGGGCCTCAGTTTCCTTTTCTGGCAGGCGGGACATGGGGAGGATAAGCCCAGCAGCCTGCCACATGGAGCACCCCCAGCCTTTGAGGAGCACCAAGAGAGCTGGGCAGAGGATCTGCCTGCCTTGGGCTTGACGGGCAGGGGCAGCTGGCCACAACTCGGGCCCCAGCTGGGCCTCAGCCCTGCACACTCCTACATTCCTCCACGCCAGCTCAGGACTGACCCTGACAACCCTGATGGATACACAAGGCCCCTCCTCCAGCTGTCCAGCTGCTTGTGCTCCCCATCCCACCAATGTGAATGGGCACCAGCCGAGGGACGGGCACCACATAGGTGCTGGGACGAAGGGGAGGCTGAGAGCGACACAGGGTCAATAGCCTGACAACACGTCGCCTCCTGCTGAACCTATCACAGAGCAAGACAAATGAGGTCCTAGCCCCCATGGAGTTCCTGGATACACGGGAACAAGTGGGGCTCAAGTTTGTTCTGTGGCCTGCAGCGAATGGAAATGTACAGCACCGTGGTTAGGGACCGGGTGCTTCTTCTAGGTTCCCTCCCGTTGCCCACTTCCCAAGGGTGCCTGCTTCTTTGGGTGACTTCACATATGTCCTAGGGGGGCAGGCTCCAGGTTCCAGGGAGACTTGTTGGGCAGGCAGTGAGGTCAAGGTCTCAGCCACAGAAGGGGTGGTGAGCACGAGGTCAGAGCCTGGGGACCTGAACTGGGAGGAATTCGCTGGGAGAATGGGGGCAAGCTGGGAAGAGGATGCAGGCTCTCAGCATGGTCTCGTGCCCAACAATAGTCAGGACAAGGCTCTCAGTGAGGACTCTGTCCTCTCAGTGAGGACACGAAGGGCCACTGTGGGGTAGTCCCGCTCCGCATCGCACAGGAAGGGACATGGCCGTTCTCAGCCTGTAAACGACTCTTAATAGACCCTCACCCTCTTCCCCTAAAGGCTTGTGCCCCACACAGCCCTCCACCCCATACTTACAGCCCCCTCAGGGTGGGGGGCTGCATGGGGCACAAGACTTGAGAGCGACATCCCTCCCCCTCTTGTAAGAAAATATTTGCTCGCCCTACAGATGCATTTCAATGAGTGATTAAAATAATCTGTCTCTCTTCCTGCTCCTTTGGAATTTACTTTTGTGAATCAGAAGCTCCTGGAAAGGTCACGCTGTGGGTTATGGGAGAGCTTCCATGCAGCGTTTCTCTGAATGCCTGCAGTGCCAGGCACTGGGGACCGAGACACCAGAAACACGTGGGAAACAGGGTCTTCCTCTGCCCTCCATCTCTGTCACCCCACAGAGCACATTTTCACTTGATTTTATCCAAGAGTGGGCTCGGAAGCAACTGTTGGTCCATTCTGGAACAAGGCAGGGTTTAAATAAATATCAGGCACAAAGGTTAAGCGACTTGCCCAAGGTCACCCAGCAACAGGGGTGGAGCCAGGTTCACACCTAAGGGGTCTCTTTTAAAAGGTGCTGCTAGGGGTACACCTGGGTGGCTCAGTCCTTAAGCATCTGCCTTCTGGCTCAGGTCATAATCCCAGGGTCCTGGGATCAAGTGGCATCTGGCTCCCTACTCAGTGGGAGGCCTGCTTCTCTCTCTCCCACTCCCCCTGCTTGTGTTCCCTCTTGCTGTGTTTCTGTCAGACACTGCTGGGTGCCTCTCAGGATTTCAGGGCTTATAAAAGGATCTGGAAGTGCCAAAGAGGAGCAGTTAGCTCTGTCGGGGGTCCACCCAGGAGGGGTTTTGAGTGTGACTTTGAAGAATGAGAGGGAACGTGCCAAAGAAGGGAAAACGCGTTGTAGGTGCGTGACCAGGCACACCGTCCTGTGTGAGCAGCGAGGACACCAGGCGGAACATGCACACAAAGCCAGGTCATCAAGGGTCTAGGAAGGCCTTGCTCCTTGAAGGAGTAGCAGACAAAAAGCAGCCTCACCGTGAGCTCCTCAGCAGTGCAGACTCTCAGGCCCCACCCCAGCCCACCGAATGAGAATCTGCATTTGAACAAGCTCACCAGGGAACACAGAGGAAGTTGGAGAAATGCTCGGTTTGGAGGTTGGCTTTCATCCTGCAGGCAATGGGAGCCAAGGATGGTTGTAGAGCCAGGGAGTAAGAAGGCTCTGCAAGGACCTCAGATGTGCAGCACCACCTGACGGAGAAGGGAGGAGGGCCTGGCAATGAGCAGCAAGGGTCCCTTCTGGGAGCAGAGAGCAGGCGAAGCCGCTTGGTCCTACTCCAAAGACGACCCTCTCAGCCAGTGAACGCTGCCAAACTTCAGGGAAGCAGAGGAAGAGGGGGACAGATTGCTGGGTGTGCGAGGTGGCTGGAAGCCAGCCTGGCAGGCACACCCTCCGTGATCAGCAGAGGCCCTGACACCAGCACGTCCTCAGGTTTTGAGACAAATGGAAGACGGACTGCTGTGTGACCAGCCGCATGCGTCCAACCCTCTCTGGACCTCAGCTTCCTCGCTGTACAACAGGATAATTAAAAGCACCCACCCCCTTGGGTTGGGGAGGCTACGTACTCGTGAGTCAGAAAGCACTTATCCATCCACCTTCCTGTCAAGACTCTCATACCAACACCATGAAACAGACCAGAGAGGTAGATCTTTAAGGTGGCTGAGCGCACAGGTCAGGGGCACCTGGGTTTAAATCCCAGCTCGGCCCCCCATGAACTATGTGACTCTGCACAAGTCACTTCTGCACGAGCCTCTGCTTCCCAACCACGAGGAATGAGGGGCAGAGACTTGGAAGGGCTTTGGGGACTGTGACCTCCTCCCTACCCGGAGCCAGGCCTGCGGGGCCCTTCTTGGTATCTCTTAACGGGGCTCCACGAGCATCATGTTCCC
This sequence comes from Ailurus styani, assembly GCA_002007465.1. NCBI lineage: Eukaryota > Metazoa > Chordata > Mammalia > Carnivora > Ailuridae > Ailurus > Ailurus styani. Next base: position 3,162,418 of record LNAC01000178.1, read on the forward strand.
TGGTGTGCCAGGCTATCCCAGCAGGACACACCACAGGACTCCTGGCATCCCTGTCCCCTCCCACCCACCCAGGGGCAGTGCCGCAATTGGGAACAGACTGATCCCATGCCATACAGATGGGAAAACCAAGATCCAGATGGGGCCGTGTCTGGGGACCCCCACGCACGCAGAAGGGGGTCCTGGACCTCAGCCTCTGCCTTTTCTCTCAGACCCTGGGGCTGAGTCCACCATAACCNTCTCCTGAGGACACTGGGGAGCCATGGAAGAGATTAGAGGGAGAGAGGGCTAAGTGCTTTAGAAAACTAACTTGA
>LNAC01000178.1:3170186-3211721 GCA_002007465.1 Ailurus styani
GGGGGGGGGGGGGGGGGGGCGGGGGCGCAGGAGGGCAGAGATTCCACTTCCTAGCAGAGCGACCTTGGAAAGTCACTTCTTCTTTGGGCCTCAGTTTCCTCACCTGCAAAATGCAGCAGCTTAGTTCATTGCTCACATTGTGAGGATGAGAAAGTACAAGTGGAGTACTTGGCATGGCATACAGTAAGGGCTCAGTAAATGCTTGGGGAACAAAGAACAGGTCCAGAAGTTTGCACCTTATCTCCGCCTTTCTAATAAAAAAGAAAGCCTGTGGTCTCTGAGACACCGTAGTTGATCTGAACCTCTGGGGCGGAATGGAGCAGGGCAGAGGCCTAGGAGCTGGGTGATGTTCGGGCACTGTGGGAGGGGGTGCTGTCAGATGTGAGACCCCAACGCAGCTGCTGTGCTGTGAGAAATGCCCAGAGCCGGATGTGGAGGCGAGCTAGAGAGCCTCATTACAGAGGGGAAGGAAGGAGTAAATGATTCATCACGGATGTGTACCATGGAGGGAGCACAGGCAGACAAAGCTCAGGAGGGCACGGCACGGCCCCTCCCTGTGTTCAGGAGGTGCCCTCTGGTCAGCAGGAGATTCCTATCCTTAACCTTGGGATAACCTCGTTATCCCTAAAATTGCCCACTGCTCCTACAATCCATCCACTGGCCTGCGAGGCCAGATGACACAGCCTCGCCCAGAACCTTGCTGAGCTCATCTCCTCCATCCTTCCCCTGGAGCCCTTCTGCTCTGGCTTTGCCTGTCTGGGAACACCCAACATGTTCATACCTCAGGACCTTTGCACTGGCTGTGGCCTCTGCCAGCCACATTCTTCTGCTGGGTAGCCACACGATCTCTCTCACCTCCATACAGGCTTTGCTCTAATGTCACTTTCTCAGTGTGATCTTCCCTGAACACGCCACTTAAAACTGCACACCACTACCCACACATCCCATCCCCTCTTTCTGCTTTATTTTTCCCCACAGGATACATCACTGACATACGTTTTCCTTGTTCCCCTGCTGTCACTCCTAGAATGTTAGCTCCACAAGGGCAGGGACTTAGCTTAGTTTTGCTCCCTACAGTACCCCCTGGCACATTATAGGTGTTAATTAGATAACTGTTGAATGAGTGAATCGCAAAGGACGTTCTGTTGCCTCAACATCCATTGATTCTGCCCCGTATAGCCCTAGCCCCTCAACTCTCACCTGGACCCTACCCCAGCCTCCTCCCTACATCCTCCCCTGTAGTCTGCACAGTAGCCAGAGCCTGTGCTAACACTCAAAGCTGTCCTCCCCTCTCTCCTGCTCAGGGACCTTCCAAGGCTCCCACTGACCTCAGGACAGAGTTTGAGTTTCACAGCCTCCTGCCTCCTCCACCCTGTCTCCCCTCTTTCCTTATATTTTTCACACTGACTAAAGTTCTCAGTTCCCTGAGGCAGATCTTTGAAGTTTTGAGGTATTTGTACAAGCTAGTCCCTTTGCCTAGCAAACTCCTACTCATCCTTAATAACCCCACTCTGGAAGATTTCCCTGACCTCCCTCAAGCACAAGCAATGCTTTCTTCTCCAGGTACCAAGTGGGCCCATTCATCCCCACCCCACCGAAGTGCTGACATCATCTACACATCATTTTCCCCTCTCCCCAAGCCCTCTGGGTCAGAAACTACAAGTAATCCCCTTCTGGGCCCCTGTCACCTACCACTTTGACGGTTTCACCTCAGCAGCCACCCAGCAAGGAAGGTTCTAATATTAACTCCATTTTACAGATGGGAAAACTGAGGCTCAGAGAGATGAAGGCACTTGCACCGAGGCCTGTGTTCTGTATATCCTGCCTCCCTCACATCCACACACCTCAAATTAAATCCCTCCCTCTTTGATTTGAACATGCCCTTTTTATACCCCCAGAGGCCCAAACACAGTCCCGAAGGAAACCTCACTGATCTGATCTCCCAGAATCCTCTTGGGGGAGGGGCTGTCATTCTGTCCAGGCTAGGGAGGAAGGTGGCCTGGGAATGTCTGTGTTCTCTGTGGGCACTGGGGTCCACCACACGCATGTCAGAGTCAGGCCAGCACCGCAGGCCCCTCCTCTCCCCAGGCCTCCATGTCCTCAGTGTCCAGATATGGGCACAGCGACACTATCAAGACTGTCTGAGACTATGCAGGGGTGTGGTCCTATCCGTGCATGCGCAGTAGCTGTTCCCCCTCCTCTCTCGGACCCCTGACTGAAATCGGGGGAGCTGAGTCAGGACTGAACACCCCCTTCCCCGAGTCCTGGCCTGGGTGGGGAGTACAGCTCCCCAGTTTGAGCAAAGCTTCAAATCCCAGCGGAGAGCCCCACAAGGGCTCTCATCTGGCCAGATGGCCCAGGGACCCCCTCTCAAGCAATCACAGGGTAAGGAACATAAGGGTCTTACCCAGAAAAGATGGGAAACAGAAAGGCCTATTAGAAAATACGGGCTGGAAATGGGAAGCTATGTCCTCAGACATCAAAACAATATTTTGGATGCCTGGGTGGCTCAGTCAGTTGAGTGACCGACTCGGTTTCAGCTCAGGTCATGATCTCAGGGTCCTGGGATTGAGCCCCGTGTCTGGCTCTGTGCTCAGCCACAGACTGTTTCTCCCTCTCCCTCTGCCCCTCCCACTGCTTGTGCTCTCTCACTCTCTGAAAAAATAAATAAATAAATAAATCTTAAAACAAACAAACAATATTTTGGAAATGAAGACTGAAGAAACACCTCCCCTTCCCCCAATCTCTTAAATCCATCTCCCTTGAGCTTTTATATTTTCACAAGCGGATGCAGAGGCTCACTGCAAACAAGGACAAATAAATTCCCTGTGGTGCCAACAGAGCCCCGCCCCCTTGCACCACAAAGAAGCAGAGATGACAGACAGGAGCCTGGCACATGCCAGGACACGGTGTGCCCCCCCATCAGGGTATGCTCCCTTCTGTTTTATTAGGGGTTAGCTGGTCCCAGACACCACCACCCTGGGGTCAGGGAGGAGTGTGTACAGATGAGGAAACAGAAGTTCTCAGTGGACCACACAGGAAGTAAGAGCCGGGGTAGGATGTGAATCCAGGTCTGTTGGGGAAATACAAGTACTTCCTCTCCAAAGGCATGGAAACTGAGCCATAGTATTTAGTTGGCTGAATAATAATAGTGGGGAAGCTCAAATCTGGAACAGCCCTCAATGTATCTGTCTATCCCGCCAGCCTGGGAAGATCCCACCAGGTTCTCAGGGTCTGTGGACCTGAAGAGGACAACAGTCTCAAAGGGGGAGGGCCTTCTCCCTTGGAGGAGTCCCAACACAGGAGTCCTTGGAAAGCCCTAAGGGCAACTCTGTTCCTGATACTCTCTAAGCTTCGACTGCTCCGTTGTGTGGAGAAGCTTCCAAAGACCTCTAGAGTGTCAGGCCACCAGCAGCCTATGGGCCAGCACAGAGCCTAGAGTCCCTCTGTGGCCCCAAGGACACTGCTACCCCTTGACTCCTGGGTCAGCCCCTCCCTATGCAGGCTCCCCAGAGTCTAGAAGATGTTCATGGCAGTGATGAGAGCTGGCTTGAGAGAGCCTCTGTGTGTCACCTGTGTAGGCTTGGGCAAGTTACTTAACCTCTGTATGCTTGCTTCCCCATCTGCACACTCAGGAAAAGAACAGGACCAACTTTGCAGGGTTGCTGCGAGGAATAAGTGAATGCATTGCCTGGCACACAGTGGCGCTGAATTAATGTCAGTGACTGTTGTTCATATGAACAGCATGATTATTCTTAGCTCTAGGCTGCAGCATAGAAGCTGTGAACCCACCATCTCCCACCTCCCCTCCCTGTTGCAGATGGAGAGATGGCCGCACACAGAAGCCATGGATGAAATGTAGGGTCACAGAGCCTGGGCAGCTGACTCCCAGCTCGACACTCCTCCTACCCCAACTCCCACCCCAGCCATTCCCCATCCCAAGTCTCCTTCCAGGGCTGCCTGTGCAGGATGGGATCTTACATACAATGGGGCTCAGTCAGGGTCAAGTCCTGCCTTTACCCATGACCCCCTACACCGAATGCCCACACGCAGCCACTGGCCCTAAACACACACAGAGCATCCCTGCTGGCCCAGTTCAACCAGGACAACCCCATGGCTCCAACAGAAGGGAAAGGAGAGGCTGTCAGGGACGTGCCATGTGAGAGGGGCAATGAAGAGGACTGTGGCACAGGAAGGCAGAGAGGGAGAGGGACGCTCCAATGTAGGGAGGGACCGTGACAGAGACACAGAGGGAGAGGAACAGACAAGAGCAACACGAGGGGGAGAGAAAGACAGGGAAAAACAGGCTGGAGCAGAGAGAACCAGATATGAGAGAAAGAGAGAGAGAACCAAACAAAGAGAGACAGAGAAAGAAAGAGACGGAGGCAGAGAGGAAGATGGAGAGACAGAGGGCAACAATCAGAAAACAATATAGTCCATTAAATTAGATGAACAACTAGGGGAAAAAAAGATGGACAGAGAGTTAGAGAGACTCAGGGAGACAAAGAGATGGGGGTGGGAGGGCACAAAGCAGAGAGAGATGGAGAGATGCGGAAGGTGGCAGACAGAAGCCAGACACACGTATAGATTCAAAAAGAGACCAGAACCGAAGCGAAACCCAAACAGCATCAGAAGAGGTGGGGCAGAGGTGGGGCAGAGGCAGACAGGGCAGGGAGGGAGGCCCCAGGTTCCCGGGGGCCGGGAGGGGGGTGCCCAGCCTCTGCCTCCCAACCAGATCCAGGTCCAGCCGCCCAGCCCCTGGGCAGGCAGCAGGGCTGCCCCGTGCCCAGCCCCTCCCCTCGGTACCTTTGGGACGCCGCCTCACCACGCCCAGCCGCCACTTGAAGGACACAGCCAGCATCGCCCCCCTCAGGCCCTTGGGGCCCAGGGCCAGGGATGTGACCCGCCCAAGCCGGCTGCGCTCCTCCAGCCCGGCGCTCCTCTGTGCATTCGCAAGCCGCCTGTGCTAACTGGCAGAGGCTGGGCGCTCCCAGCCTCCACCCTCCCGAGTTGCTAAAATAGATAATCCTCCCCAGAGCCAGCAGCGGTGGCATCGGCAGTGGCATCTGTGGCAGCGAGTCCCTTCCTCCAACCACAGCCCCAGCCTGGGGAGTGGAGCACCAGGGTGTTCTGAACACTGTAGCAAACCTTCACGGGAGGCTCGCCCCCCACCCGCTGCAGCCTCTTCCTCCCAAAGCGCTCGCCCGTGTCCACCCCTTCTTCCGCCCAAAGCTGCCAATCCCCCCCCCGCCCCCCCGCTCCCGCCCTCCCCAGGCTGTGCTGTTTGAGGCCCCCAGGCCTTTGCACTTGCAAGGCCCTCCATCTGGGATGCCTGTCTTGTCTGGCTTGGCTTCACTGGACTTCTCTGCCCGGGAATGTCTGCTCAGCCTTCAGAGATCCCTCCTTGCTGGAAGCCCTTGCCTGCTGGGTCTTGATAATGCTTTTCGGACCCAGTGGAGGTTGTCCATCTCTCCCTGAAATGTGGAGGTCCCAGAAACAAGGGCAGGGTCCGTTTGTCCCGTCTCCCCTACAGTCAGCACAGACATTTGATGGGGTCATCAGTGCACAGCGATGAGACCTAGGCCTTGCCTCTTCACTCCTTATCGCTCCAATGACCTTGTCGGAAACGTGGGATGAGAGAATCCACCCAGCTGACTGATTGCGTGGAGAGGACGGGAGGACCGATGAGTGCTCCAGGCATTCAGCGAGAACTCTATAAATGCATCTGGCATCCCTCCCTCTTGCTGGACAGAAAAGCTCCGACCTAGCAAACAGAGACTGAGGGGAAGCCTCACAGAACCCAAGTCTTTGGAGATGGGCAGACCCGAGTTCGAATCCTGACTCCGTGTGCTCCAGGAAGCCTGTTTGCTCATCTAATGGGGCTAACAGTCCCCGTCTCTGATATGGTGGGGCCTTATGAAATCCTGTGCAAAGAGCACTTAGTTGAGTCTGGCACAGAGTAGGAGTTTAATAAATAATAAGTAGCAGCTATTAATATTGTGATTATTCTGCATGGAGCCCAACCCCTGTGTGTGAGTAGAGACGGGAAATCCACTGAGGTGATGGCCTGGCTGAAGTCAGACAAGAAAGTCAGGAATCTCGTGCTTTCCATGAACATCACAGTGCACCAGAGTGGTTCTAGGGTTGTCCGCATTTTCCAAATGAGGAAACTGAGGCTGAGAGAGGTACAAGATGGCCCCGGGCTCATCCAGCATGCAAGATGCAAAGCAGGGTCTGAGACCAGACACCAGACCATGCCACCTCCAACCCCAGGCCGTAACAAAGTTCTTATTGAGCCCCCACTGTATGCCAGGCTCTGCGCGGAGGCCTCGCAGGCTCAGCCCAGGGAGGTGAGGCTGCCTGCCCAGCATCACACACCCTGTTGAGCAGCAGAGCTGGGGCGGGAGCCCACACGGTCCGAGCCCAGAGCAAGAACTCTGGCCAACACCGAGGCTGCTTCCCACCTGCGTCCCTGCCTTTGGTGAGAAGGCAAACGGCCCCAGCAGTCGCCGGGACCAGTTGAGATGGACACGGGAAAAGTACAGCAATAAATAAGGATGTGCCGAGAGGCGGCACTGGGCACCAGGGTGAGGAGAGATCCAGTGGTCTGGCCCAGGAGGGGTTCCAGTCCCCAGTATGTCCTGGAGGATGCTTTGCAAATGTCACACACCCCACAGGGGAGGACGTGTGGGGGCCAGATCTGCACATGGTTAGAGAGGTGGGTCGACCCAGCTGAAGGTCCCACTCTGCCCACCCCAGAGCCCCCTCACAGGTTGAAGGGCCCACAGTTGGAGCTTTGAGACTGGGGTCACACACACACACCCACGCGCGCGCGCACACCTCTGGGAATGGAACCCAGCTCGGACACTCAACACCATGTGGCCTTCGGGAAGTTTCCCTTGGTTTCCTCAGCAGTGAAATGGACACAGTAATTTGCCTCACCCCCCCCCCCAGGACTATCCTAGGTCAAATGAAGAAAGGGAGATCCGAGGGCAGTGGGGGGCTGTCCACGGCACCTGCCACAGACAGGGGGCCTGAGGGCGTAAAATGCCATAGAGCACAGTCACAGGGGTGCTGAAGGCCATGCACTGTGGAACCAGCGCACCTGGGTTCAAATCCCAGCTCCCCCACTTTCAGGCTGCGTGACTGGGCGGGTCACTTAACCTCCCCGAGCCTCAGTTTCCTCTCCTGTAAAATGGAGATAATTACAGTGTGTATCTTACACGTTGTGAAGATGAAATGAGCTAAAGTGAACATAAAGCTCCTAGCACAGTACCAGGCACTCAGCAAGCACTCAGTAAGTACTACGTGTAAGCGTTATTAGTAAGAGGGCTTTTGTGAGGGGCAGAGGGGCTCCAACTTCGGTTTAGTGGAATTCAGGCAGACCTTGGTGCCTCAGGTGAATGATCAGGGCAGCTGAGCTGCCGAGGTGGCGTGGGAAAGAGCTGATCCTTAAAAGGAGGCAAGGGAGATGGGCGCAACCCAGAGTCCCAATCCATGGGCCCTGCACATGGTGGGGGCTCTAGAGGGAGGACTGTGGGAAGGAGTAGGTTTACTTCCCCACATCTCCCCAAGTTCAAGGCTTCATGGGTCGTCCCCAACTAGAGGGCACAGGAGACACCCAGAAGTTACGCAGGCCTAGCCCCTCGGAGCTGCTTTGGAAGGTGGCTCCATGGGCCCCAGAAGACCCAGGTCCTGCTGAGCAGCTCCCTGGTGCTGGACTGGATGCCAGGAGGACATGATCCCTGTGCTCTAAGAGCTCCCAACTGAAGACACTGCTTCTCCCTGAGTCTCCTTCCCCATGTGAACGCAGGGGACAGGATTCTGCACCTCACTGGGCCGCAGGGAGGAAGAGAAGATCCCACACATCAGAGCATCTGTACGCAGCAGGTGCTCAATATGTGCGGGTCAACTTCTCCAGGTGGCGAGCCCTCTGACTAGCTGGCCTCTGCAGAGACTCCTGCAGGGAGCTGTTCAACCTCCTGTTCCTCTTCCCTCCCATTTTCCCTGGGGGGCTGCTCCCCTCCCGCACTCAGTCTGGGAAGAACTTGCCCCCCAGCTCCAGGAAGAGTCCTTGACCCAGAGCTTGCTGACAGCAGCCTCCCACCCGCCCACGGTGACTGACTCAGGGATGAGCACATGACCCAAGTCAATCCAATGAGAGGCTATTCTGGGACGTAGGGAAATTCCTTCCTCTGGGGGTTGGGGGGACCGGCGGTGCAGAGAAGTGGTGTCAGTCTGGAGTCACTGGTGGTAGAGAGAGAGGAGAGGGAGGACAAAGGCTCTCCTCATCAAGCATCCTGATGATGAGGTCCTCCCAGCACCTAGAACCCACCATACCTGAAGTCAGTAATACTCCTTTCCAGCTGCTTTAACCAATAAATTCCTTTCTCCACTTAAGACAGTTTGGGTTAGGTTTTTGGCAACTTGAACCCAGAAAAGTCCTGGCTCATCCAGTGCCTTTCTCATCTCAGAGTCCCAGATTCCAGCACAGACAAGGGGTTCATCAAGTGCACAATGAATGAATGAACGATGAAGAGAACATGGATGGACATACTCCCCAAGTGGCCTTCAGTGGCGGCCCCTGGGCCCTGCACCTCTGACAAAGGAGGCCACAGCTGAACGATGGATTCTTAGCGCCCCCAGAGTGATCTGCCTGGCAGACCAGGCCGACAGCAGAGTCAGCACACAGGAATGGAGATCTGGGGTTCTGGTTTGCAGGCACTTACCGCTTGTCTGTTATCTTGGCCACAGCCTGCCACATGCCCCCCTTCCGTGGTCCCCAGATTTTCACAGGGCTCCTTTTACAGAAATGGCAGCCCCAGGGAGAGCGTGGGAGATCACAGGACCTCTTAAAGGAGATGAAACCAGGGGTGAACAGCAGATCAGCCCAGAGGGAGAGCCAGGAGGTCTGATTCAAAACAGGATTCAAACACAGGGTCATCGGACTCCTCTCAAAAATGAGTTGGCAAAAACCCAAGGATGGGCTACCAGAAGGACACCAATCACAGAGGGATGCAGACCAGCCTCTAGTCCTCAGATTCTGCTTTTTCCATTCCTGCCTCAGTCTCACAGAGCCCCAGAGACTGGGGTTGCTGTCACCCCCACCTGCTTCCAGAAACAAATTAGCATCTCATCAGACATGCCTTTAATCTTTTCAGGACCGGCCCTTTCTTCCCCGTGGGCCAAGTGGTGACATTTCTGCTGCCCAGCTCTTCAGATCTAAATAAGACAGAGGCCCTCAGGCTCTGCGTGCAGGGGAGGGGTGTGTGGGTGGGGGGGCAGACCCTTTTTCACCACTTCTCCAGGCTGGGGGAGGGAGAGGATGAGGGCCACCTATCCATCCATTCACTCATTCAACAAACATTTATTAAGCACCTTCTATGTGTTAGGCCCAGAGGTACAGCTATGAACAAAATCAGGCCTTCGTGGATATTCTGGTGGGGGAGGCAGAGAAGAAACTGACCAGTGCAATAATTAGGTAAATGTTGTAATATGTTAGAGCTGAAACATGCTGGAAATAAACAGAGAAGGGTGAGGAGTATCGGGGTACAGAGGGAGATGCTGCTGACTATAAAGTTGTGGTCTCCCCAGAGCCCAGACTGTAGTGTCTAAACACCTTGTCCTACTAAAAGGGCCCCCAGGGCTCCTCCGAGAAGCAGCTGATTCCAAGAATGGGGTGGGGAAAGTTACAAGATGATCCTGGAACACCTCCGAAGCACCGAGAATGTAAGGAAATGCTCAAAGTCTGATAGGGAAAGGTTGACGAGACACAGAAGCCAGCTTGAGGGGCTCCCACTGGCCAACTCTGGGTCACTTTGAGCATCAGAAAGAACAGCGACTGCAAAACTGTAAAAATCCACATGCTTGTGATTCTCAGAAGGAAAAAACAATCCGCCCCTTTGGAGGTAGTTACGGCACCAGTTCCTTACTCTATAAACAGAAAATGAAGGTAAAAAATGACGCATTTATCCTTTCCTTCTATATGAACAGTATTTGGGGAAAACCTACTGAAGGAAAGTCATTCTTTGCAGAAAAAACACAGCAAATAAGTGTAGAGGAAGTAAGAGAATTGGAAAACTGCCTTTTTGCAGTCCTAAGGAGATAAAGGATTTAGCATTGACCATCAGTGGAAGGTTGAAAGAGATCCTATGACGGAAAGTCAAGCAGACAGCTCTTGAACCCCAGACCAATCTTAGCATCACCAAAAGTGGAACATTCTGGCATTATGTGCCTCCTGATAGGATGTGGAAGGAAGCCCACAGAACCATCCGTGACATATTCCTGCCTACAAAATTAGACCTGAATCAAATCCAGCTTTAGACTTAAATACCAGCTGACAAGTGAGTACAGGGGACAGAAGAATGTATGAAATGACACCACGAGGCCTTTCTACAAGACAAACAACCTGGTTTCCTCAACAAATAATTAGGGTAAAACAAAACAAAACAACAATAACAACAACAAAAATGGGCAGGAGGGCGGGGCATGGCGGTGGTTGTTACAGATTAAGAGAGAATTAAGAGATACATTAAACAAGTACAATCCGGGGAGCTTAGCTGGACCCTGATTTGAATAAAGCTAGTGTGACAAGACATTCAGGAGCCAACACGGGAAACTGTACAAGGATGGAGTATCAGCTGATGAGGACAAATCCTGCTTAATTCTGCTGGGTTGATCCTGTTCTTGTAATTATATTTAGGGAAAAGTCTATCTGCTGAAGATACAGTTGGAACAAAAAAGTCTGATATTGTGCCTTTAAAATTAAAATGCCCCAGGGGTATTCCTGTGTTATATGTGCCATTTAGAAAGGAAATAAAATTTTCAATTATTGCAATTAAAATAAAAAATAAATGGGGGGGCATAAAAGGGCTCATTGAGAAGGTGACATTTGAAAAAAGTCTGAAAAGAAGGAGGGAGCCACTGGGGGGGAAGGCACCGTCCGAGAGAGAGGGCAGCTTGAGGGGCTGGAGTAAGAAGGGGTATTCGAGGGGTGGGAGAGAGGGTGCAATGCAGGGCCTCCTAAGGCCTCTGGCTTTCCTCTGAGGGAGGTGGGAGCCATTGCAGCATGTGGAGCAGAGGAGGGACATGGTCTGACTGTGATTTAGCACCAGCCTCTGGCTGCTGGCAGGGGAGGGTGGAGGCAGGGAGACAGGGAGGAAGCTGCTGCTGGAGGCCGGGGAGCACCAATGGCCACTGGACCGGGCGGTGGGAGGGGGCAGGGGGGGGACAGAAGCAGTGATGACATGGGCAGAATTCGGTTCCTCCTGAAGGTCCAGCCCCCTTCCTCTGCCAGGGTTAAACGTTGGCAGAATGGCAGACCGTCTTTTCTTTGGGTCAGGAGCAAGAGCCCTGGGGTCAAGAAATCCTATGCTAGCTGAGATGCTGGCTCCTGCTCTGTGTGTGTCCCTTCCCCACTCTGGGCCTCAGTTTCCCCACTGGTAAAATGAGGATAATGATTAAGAATCGGACAATCATTAGGCTGCTCTGTGGAGACAACAGAGGAGAGAATGTCCTACAAACCGGTAAGGGCTGGGCTTGTGTCCCAAGAGGGAAACAGCGTTTATTGGATGCCTACTACAAGCCAGGCGCAGAGCCCAGGTTTCTACAGGCATCAAGCCTCACCTTACCATAGGTGATATCCCCTGGGGAGCTTAAAACAACTACGGTTCAATCAGAAACTTTGTGAGTACGAGGGTGGAGAATCACTGCTTCCTTGCTGCCCTGTAACAGACGGAGCACTGACATTCAGAGAGGCAAAGTGACTGCTCCAAAGTCACACAGCTTCCAAGTAGCAAAGGAGAGATTTTCAACAGAGCCCAGCCCCCCTTACCTTCTCCACACCCCCTCACTTTCACCAGACCCCCCCCCCAAGGCCAAGAGCCAGAATGCAACCCCACAGGAGGCTCAAAGCTTGCCGGGGAAGCAGCTCAACTGTCTGAGAGTTCTGAGACATCTCTGAGCCAAGAAATAAAATGCCACCAAGCATTTTCGGCATGGGCCAGGGCGGCTGTCTGACAGGTGCACCAACAGGCCACCTGCCAGGAAACAGGTGGCATGCCTGTTAATATTCCTGGCTCTGCCTTCACAGCGCAATAATTAGGAGCAAATGCTTGGGCAGGCACCATTAACGAGGTTGCAGATTAAGCCGTGGGGCACTTGGGCAGAAGTTACAGAATTGCCACTGTCTTGGCTATATAGGGGGTCCTCGTGCCTGGCCGGGCCAGGCCCCTTCCCGCCCTGATTCCTGGGCCTCACTCCCCACACCTGCCCACGCTGTCCTAGGGAGAAGATGGCCTGGTGGGGAGGTTTAGAGTCCGACAGCACTGGTTCAAATCCTGCACTACTTGGCCCCGGCGCTTGTGTGTCCAGAAATGGGGTACACGAGGTGGGTGAGCCAACTCCATACAATAATGCAAATCCGAGGTCTGGGAGGGCTCTGTGCACAAGACCTAGCTTCTAATTAATGCGCTGGGCGTTTGCTTTCAGATTGCAGTTTCCTGTCTGAAAAATGGGGATAAAAATAACTAGCATTTATTAAGTATTACTCTGCGGTAGACAGTGTTCCAGCTTTTGCACACAATAACCCTCTCTGTCACCCCATGAGATGGGGACTGTGATTAGCCTCATGTTATGAACTTGAAGACCTAGGCGCATGGAGCAGGGCAGAGGGCCAAGGTCACATGGCTTGGAGCCTGAACCCAGGCAGGCTGGCCCCAAGCCCACCCTCGTACCCACTCTGCTGTTCTTTCTAAACACAGACGCCTCTGTTACGGTCTCCGTGCGAGCATGTGGGCGGGTGTGATTACATACAGCAAATGTGGTGAAATGAGCACCGGGGGGCACAGCACCGCCCACGGCTGGGCTCTGGCAAGCTTCCGGCACCGCTGGCCTGTGGGCCCTTCCACCTTGTTTCCCACCACGTGGCCATCCCTGCAGGCCGAACAGCCAAGGTGCCTGGACTTAGAGGCAGACAGGATGGGACTCCTCCCTGACCCTCGGCTCCTCCCTCCATCCACACAGTGGGGGCATCCACTTGGCATATCAGGGGGTTGCCAAGGTTCATCTGGGTCAGATGTGGGAGGTGGTATCACATCCACCCTCTCCCTTTGGCACCAGCCAGTGAGATCCACATCTGGGAAACTGAAGCAAGGACTGAAGGAAGGGGGCAAAGATGGGGCCCATCCTTGGGGAGACACAGTGCCAAGTGAGGGGCTCTTATCTCCATTTGGCAGGTGAGGAAATTGAGGCCCACAGAGGAGAAGGAACAACTTCAAGGTCACGGCCCTCAAAGGGAAGGGGCCATGTAACTAACGCTTAGCTGCTCTGGGCCTCGGACCGTGGGCTATAAGTAGACGACATCACGGCACTGTCCTGGGAGAGAGAGCAGGTGGGTATGAAGCCCCAGGAGGGAGTGATGTCCCTGGGGGTCAGCCGGAGTGTGTCCCCCATCCTGGCGAACAGAAGACTGGGAGCATATACGATGGGGAACCAGGGTTTGTCCCCCCCACCTCATCACCGGCACAACCTTTATCACGCCATGCAATTCCCCCTCCAAAGCCTGACCTCAAGCACAGAGAAAGGAGGGGACCTGGGGTCACGGCTGGCTGTTAGTGGCAACTATAGATGGAATGTTTGGGTCCTCCCAAAATTCCTGTTGAAAACCAAAGGGGATGGTAATAGGAGATGGGGCCTCCGGGCAGTGATTAGGTCAGGAGGGTGGAGCCCCTATGAATGGGACTAGTGTCCTTATAAGAGAGGCCCCAGAGTTACTTCTCCATGACTATGGAAAGGTGCAGATCCCACTCCTCAGCACCCCTGCCCCCCTTTCTTGCTTTGTTTTTTTGCCTTAGCATTTCTCATGTAACAAACCCCTTTCCCTTGCATTTATTTATCGTCTGTCCCCCCAACTGCAGTGCCAGCTCCATCACGGCAGAGACCAGCTCCATCATGGGCTCGGTCCCAGCACAGAGCAGGTGCTCAATAATGATTTGTTCTGTGAGGCATTCTCCAGCTCTATGCGGGCCGTTGGGCCTGCCTGAGGCCAGCTGCACACTTCAAGATGGCAGACACAAGTCATTCCTCTTGATGCCCCCTCCACATGGGGGAGTTACGAGCTCAAGGTCACACAGCAACAAGACAGGGCCGGGATTAGAACCCAAAGCTAAGTACGCTTTTGATCTGTTCCGGGACACTGACAAACTATTTACAGGGAAGAAGGGTGCAGGCCCCACAAGGAATCATGACCACAAGTCCTTCAAAGTCCTGGCCACCATGTGGGTTCCCGTTGAGTGAGGCCAACCATCCATCATGGCTAGATTAAATGAGTTTATTAAGTGCCACGGCCTTCCCTGGGGACACTGCAGGCCTCTGGGCAGCTGTGTCACGTGGCGACGAGGGAATCGAGAGACACCAAGAGGTTCAGGCTGATGCCACTCCAGAGAAAAGGAAAACCCGGGGTCAGAGTGGGGTCACTACGCTTTTTGGGGGGAGGGGAGATCTGACTGTCCCCAAATCAGGGTCTGCCTGGGGCTTGGGCAGCAGAGGCACTGAGAGAAAGATAATGATGATGACAGCAGCGACAGTCTGGTACTGTTTATTCCCAGACCCCACACATTCAACTGTACCTCGTCATTCATTCACTCCCCCACCAAATAGTTGCTGAGCAGCTTTTCTGCTCCAGAAGAGAATAAAACATGTAACGTTTACATCCTACTAGGGGAGACAGACAAAAACAGAATGTGCAACAGAATATAGGTTGAAACAAGCACATTGAAGAAAAATAAAGTGGGCTGGGAGAATTGTGTGTGTGGGAGACTTCTTTGAGCAAGTCTTTAGACAAATGGAAGAAATGCAGGACCCAGCCCTGCAGAGCTCCAAGCCAGGCAGAGGATACAGGCAGAGCAAAGGCCCTGAGGCAGGACTATGCCTGGCATATCTGAAGACTATCAAGGAAGCCAGTGTGGCTGGAGCTGAGTGAGTAGTTATCTCAGAGGATGTCAAGGCCGTCACTGGGGCAGAGGACAGAGGACCAGGTTGGGTGCAGTGAGGACCCGGGATTTCCCTCTGAGAGAGGTGGGAATGATAGGAGGATGCCAAGCAGAGGGCTATGATCTGACAGGTTTTAACAGGATCCCTGTGGCTGCTGGGGAAGAACGGATGGTGGGTGGTGAGGACGAAGGCAGGGTACCTGTAAGGAGGCCACTGCAACCATGCAGGGAAGAGATGCTTGGGCCAGGGTAGGGAGCGGGGGGTGAGATGTGGGGGTCCCACGGTATGTTTTAAAGAAAATTGGTAACTCATTACAGACACACATAATCCTGTAAGCCAGGAGATGTACATCCTCTTTATAGGAAAGTAAACCGAGGCTCAGAGAGGTTAAGTCGCTTGCCCAACATCACACAGTGAGGAAGTGTCAGAGCTGGGATTATAACTCAGCCATCTGGCTCCAAAGCCTGTGCTTTTTCATCATGACTGTCATGAGTCTCCTCAGGGCCCATGCCTGACTCACACAGCAGGAGGTCCCAGGTCTGAGATCAGAAGAGAAGCATCTCTATTTCATCACTAGCTCCCAGGTGCAGTGCACAGCGCAGTTGGGAAGAGGATCAGAGGGATGTTCATGTGGGAGGGAGGGGGAGATCAGACAGGTAAGTGAGAGGGGAGGCAGCCAGGGATGTATCTCCAGCTCCCCAGGTCCGTTTGTGAAGGGCAAGGGGAGCACAGCACGGGACATCTAGGGAGACTCCTGAAACACCTCCCAAGGAGAGGCAGGGTACAATCAGATGACTCGGGTTCTCATCCCAACTCTGCCTTCAGGAGCTGTGGGACCTGCAGCCTATCACTTAGCCTCTCTGTGCCCCAGCGCCTCACCTACTAAATGGGGCTGCTGTGGGGGAAACACATGGAAAGTGCTCGGACAGACAACGAGTCCCTCGGGATCCCAGGCAGGGGACACAGCAAGAGCCACCTCACCCCACTGCTGGCTGCCCCCACTGCCCCCTCCTTTGGAGTTTTGCCTCACACCTTTTTCCATCCTTTACAGTGACTCAGGCTCATCTCCCTGCCACTAATTCAGGAGTGACAGCCATGACCGCATCGTGCCTGCTCTCCTAGGATCAGGAGTTCCGGAGAAGAAAAAGATGAACGCCACTTCTGAATCGAGGAGATTGACTAAATGACATAGGTGAAGGTTAGATTCTTGGAATCATCCTGTGCCAGAAAGAGCTCCTGGTCCGAACTGCACCCCACCCATTTTACACACGGGAGACTGAGGCCTAGGAGGGAGGGGATGTTTCATGAGCCACCAGACACCCAGACACCCAGGGGATCCAGGCAGGGTGATGGTGGTGGCCAGTCAGGACAGACAGGGCCCTGCGGGGCCACGCATTCCCCCTCTGGTTGCGGGGTCATGGGAGATCCAGGGGTCTGGGGGGAGAGGCCTGGAGACACTCCAGGGGAGGGGTACTTGGGGAAGCAGCTGTTTTCTGATCAATGTGGAAATACTTCATCATCTTCATACCTGGCCATACTCCAGCAAGGCCCGGGGCCTTCCTCTCCCCCATCCTCCTCCTCCATGGGTAGAGTTCCTTCCTAGCATCTGGCTCCAAGATGCAACCTTTATATGCATATTCTCTCCAGATCCTCACAACAACCCTGTGAGGTTGGAGGAAGGTGGTATTAATGAAACGACCATCAGTCCCAAGGAAGTGACTTGCCCAAGGTCCACAGCCGGTAAGCAGAAGAGCCGAGGGCTTAGCCCAGGACTGCCTGACAGCAAAGCCTGGCCTCTTGCTCCTCTAGCCTTTACCTTAGGGCCTCCCTCTCTGGAGCACTGCCTCCCAGGGGTCTCTGCCTCTGGCTTGCCCCACCAGGACTGATGGCCAGGCTCTGCCTCTACACGTTTGGGGAGCAAAGTCAGCCCTGCCCAACAGTTGGCTCTAGATCTCCCCTCAGGGAGGAGATGTGTCTGGGGACATCCCCTGTAGGGAGCATGTGGCGGTCAGCGGGGCCTGCAGCCAAGGCAGCCGGTGGCAGGGGGGCTGCCTGAGAAAGTCAGAGGGTGTGGGGGCCACCCCCGGGGTACAAAGAAATGCTGGCTGGGGGGAGGGGTCTGAACTGCTTGGGGCCTGGATTAGGGAGTGTGAGGTAATTACAGCCTCAGCCATATGAAGAGCAGAGCTACGCAACATGGCAACCTGTGGTCCTGGACCTTTCGGGAGCTATTTCTCAATGGATAGCAACAGGTAAGCTCAGACACAGAATAAATGATTAGCGACGGGTACAGCAATTTGCCTTTGTTACAGCATCCAACCATCCGGGCGGTGGCTTCTGTTTCTCATGCCTTTGTTTTCTTATTTTTCAATATTGCCAGTGTAGTTTCCACATGTATCGGTCTCCAAGAGACTGAAACTAAACAGAAAATACTGGCCTCTCACCAGCAAGTCTGAGAAGCCCTGCTTTAGAGGAGCTAACCAGTGACAGGAAGCTGGTACCTGGCCCAATATGCAATTCAACATAAAATAAAGCTGGAACATAAAAGTTGAGCTTCCAAAAGGACACTGAATTTTTATGCGTGCGGAAGTGGAAGTCACTTTTTTTAGATGACGGTTTCTCAGCCTCCAGCACTACTGACATTCTGGACTGTGGAAAATACTTTGCCATGGGGGATATTTAGCAGCACCCCTGGACTCTACTACTAGATGCCAGTAGGTCCCCTCCCCAGTAGTGACAACCAAAAGTGTCCCTATTTGCCTCTAGGGGGCGAAATCACCCCCAGTTGAGAACTGCTGGCTTTGATGGTCTGACTCTGTGTGTGTGCGTGTGTGTGCACACACACGTGCGTGTGTTATCCCTGGCCCACCTTTTCTGGTGTCACTCATTACTCTTTAAGGGTGCCTGTTGGATCTCCCCTCCCTAAAACTGGCCCACAGAAGGGGCAAAGCTATGACTGAGGATGGGTCTAAGGAGGTTGCCATGGGAACCAGGGCTCTCAGAGCTACAGTCCATGCAGGGCTGAAGCTGCCTTCAATGTCTCCTACCCCCACCTCCAACTCCCAGAGCACCAGGGGCAGTAGACAACATCAGCAGGTGGACAGCAACGACGGTGGCCAGCCAGAAGGAAGGGGCTTGGGGCCTGAACTTGAGAGAGGTGGTCTTCAAGAACCTCAAGTCAACACGGTTGGCGAGGAGGCGGCTGGAGCAGAAGTTCCAAATAGGAGACATTGGGGGGCACCCAGCTTGTTCAAACCACAGATCTCTGCACCCCAAACCTGAGGAGGATGCTGATTCAGAATAACCTGGTAGGGCCTCGGGCTCTGGATTTTTAAAGCTCATCAGATGATTTCGATGCACAACAAGAGTTGAGTCCTCCCTCTGAGTGCATCAGAGTCTCCTGGGAAGCTGGAGAAAAACACAGATTCGTGGGGAAAAAAAATTTTTTTAAAGGTCTAACAACACCAAGTATTGGCAAGGATGTGGAGCAACTGGAACTCTCCTACACGGTGCGTGAAAACAGAAGATGGCACAACTACTTTGGAAAGGAGTCTGGCAGGATCCATTGAAATTTTTAAATATACATACCCTAAAATATACCTTAATAAAACTGTTAAAAAACATGCATATACTGGGCACCTGGGTGGCTCAGTCGGTAAGTGACTGACAAGACTCTTGATTCTGGCTCAGGTCATGATCTCAGGGTCGTGGGACTGAGCCCCATGTTGGGCTCCCCCCTCAGCATGGAGTCTGCTCCAGATTCTCTTCCTCTCCCTCTGCCCCTGTCCCTGCTCACGCACTTGCTAAATAAATAAATAAATAAATAAATAAATAAATAAATAAATAAAATCTTAAAAGAAAAAAATGCCCATTCTATGGCCTAGCAACTACATTTGAAGGTATGTACCCAATAGGAATGGGTACACCTGGTTACCAAAAGACATGTTCCAGAATATTCACAGCAGCATTCTCCCTAAAGAATCAAAAATTGGAAACAACTTAGAAGTCCATCTACAGTAGGAGATGAAGATGGTGGCATATTCATGAAATGGAATACCACACAGCAGTGAAAAAGAGTGCACTGTTGCGACACACGACACAATGAACGGGCCTCAGAAACTTGGCACTGAGTGACAAAAGCTGGACAGAAAAGGGTACACAACAAGTTCATTTACATCAAGTTCAAGAAAACCAACTTTTCAGGTGAAAACCAACTTCATTGCATAGTGATAGATACAAGGTGGTAACACCATAAACAACCAAGAGAATCATCAAAGATTCGAGACGTGGAGGAGGGAAGAGGACACAATTCGAGATGAACCCGAGGGGAACGTGCAAGAGGCTGACTATGTTCCGTTTCTTAACCAGGGCACTTAAAGGTGTTCGCTTTTCATTATTCATTATACTACACCTCCATGTTATACCCACGTGTATATTTAATGATTTTAAGTAGAACGGGGGAAAGAGGGTCTCTGTCACTCACAGCAAAGCTGATTCCCCAGGCTGGGCTGGGGCCTTGAGCATCTTAAACCTGCCCCCATTTCTAATTCCCAGGAGATTCTGATTTCCAAGGTTCTGGGGCCACAGGGGCTGAGCACATGTTGGGTGAGGAGCCCAGATGGCCACCCCCCAAGTGACAGGTCCTACGTCTCAAAGCAAGCTGGGCCAGCACTTGTGCTGAGTGGTGAGGAACACCTGAGTTAAGAGCCAAGCAGGTCACCAGAACAGGGGCCACAGTAGGTCCTCAATCAAAGCTGGTGCCCTAAACAATGGCCCTATGGGCTGCTTGCTGTATCAGGAGTGGGTGTGGGCTCCAGGAGGGAATTTCTAAAGATGCCATGTTGGTGGCAGAGGAAACTGGGAGGGCGGGTGGGTCGGCGTTCATGGGTCCTAGAAATCCCACTGCAGAGGTACACTCAGTGTACCTATCCTGGATGCTAGGCCAAGCTGACAGCCCCTTAAGGAAAACGAAAAGGATCGGAGGAAGCAATTAAGGGTCTGTCATCAGGGAGGCAGCTAGCATCTGCTCAGGCATCTGCCAAGACTGTTCTGTCTCCCCAGAGCCCAGGCAGGGGGATGGGACTGGGAAGCCATCAGGCCCACCCTGTGTGTGACAAGCCATAGAAGACAGGGAGCTGTGTAGACATGATGTCTCCTTATTGGCCAGCACAGGCTGGCACAGTGTCTCGAACCCATGGGTCATCACGAGAGGGAGGACGCTACCCCTCAGCAGCCCCGATTTGTATAACAGGGGGCTCCACGAGGCCTTCCTGGAGGAAGGAAGCTTGGGGCAAGGTCTGCAGGATGAGTGAGAGTTAAGCAGCCAAGGCCTAAAGAGCAGCATGGGCAAGGGTCCTGAGGTGGGAATAAGAGTGAACAGCCCTGAGTGCTCCCAGGCAGCAGGTTTTCCAGCACTAATTCAGTTTATCCTCAAGATGATGTAGGTGCTATTATTCCCATTTTACAGATGAAGAAACCGAGCCTCAGAGAAGTTAAGTAACCTGCACAAGGTCACACAGCTCAGAAGTAGCAGAGATAGGATGTGAACCCACTGCACTACACTGCCTCTCATTCACCTTGTTTTGCCCCAAGGAAGGGAAGGAGGCCAGTGTGGCTGAGCCCAGAGAGTGCAGGGAAGAGCCATGAGGGATGGAAGCAGAGGCCCAGCAGCACCACGCCATCCGGGAGGATGATGAACTTGGTCCTGGCAGCAGTGGGGAGCCATGGAAGGTTGGAGCAAGTGATATCATTAGATAGGTGTTTTAAAGATGCCGTCCAGCCAGGGTGTAGCTGAGGAGTCAAGCAACACAGAACTAACAAAAAACACCCCCTCAGTTACTCAGCATTTACTGAGCACCTCAAGCACCACGATACTCTCTGAGGTCCATTTTGACTCCCCAGTAGACAGCAAGGACATCTCAAATACAAACACATGAACTCTACTGACTTTGATGAATAGGAGAAAGCGCTTTCTGGCATGTGCCCCAAAGACCCCACTTAACCACTGATTACTTCCCTTCCCGTCAGACCACTTCCACATTGTTCTGTTGCCATTTTGCTTTATTGAGGTCGATTTCATTGAGATCAAGTCTTTCCTAATTAAAATTTGTAATGGAGATTTCACTCGTCAATCGCTTTCTTTACACACAGCATGTACTACCGACTGGGGATAACCGCCACCGGGGATGTCCCGTTCCGGCCCGGACTCCTGTCAACCCTAATTCTCTCGGGTCAGATCTTTGCAGAGCTTCCTGTAGGCATGGAGATTTGATTCTCCTGTCAATTTCTAGGTCAATAACTATTCTTACCGTGCACAGTTTTAGCCGATGTCAGTTTTATTTTGTGTTGATTATTTCTACCAGCGATGCTCATGACGGATTAGATCAGAGACAAATGGTTTGTGTTTCTTTCTTAGGAAATCCATGAAAAATTGAAACATGTTTGTGAGCAGAAAAAGAAAAGAAGACTAAAGATAGACAACGAGATCCAGAGACAGAGAGGCTGACAGGGAGAGACAGAAAGACACACAGAGACAAGACAAAGATATACGGGCGGTGGGGGGAGAGACCCGTGAACTCCCAACCACTCTGCAAAGCCCAATGTCCAAACTGGTGGGCCCTGCCTCCTCTCCAATCGAAGTCAGGACATTCCCACCTCCTAGCCCAGAAGGCTCTTCCCTTCTTGATATCCAGCTGGGGGTTTGCTCATTCCATTACTGAGGAAAGCTTTACCAAAACAAGAAAAAAAAAATTCACTCAGATTGTGTCCCAGTAGACAGGGCCTCTGGACAGATACTGACCAGCTAATACCACCCCAGGCCCCAGTAAGACCAGTTCGAGCCTTCAGCCTGGAGCCAGGGAAATCCCAGCGAAAGGAGAACAGCCGACGTGGCAGAGGGAGCGTGGGCACTGGGACTGGGCAGGCTAGGTTCAAGTTCTAGCTCTTGTCAGTTTCTCCACCTCAGATCTCAGCTGCCTCCTCTGAGAACTGGGAATAAACAGCCAGCTTGCAAGGGTGCGTGTGAGGCTGGGGCTCCATGTGAACAGCACCTAACAGGTCCCTCTGCCCCAACGGCACCTGTGGCCCCCACGCCGCTGGGCTGGCTGAGGATGGTGCACTCGCTCTCAGCATTGACTACCTACAACAGAACGATGCCCCCATCCTCACTGCAGGGCCTGTCGGGTGAAGAGGATCTGAGCTTGGGGGTCCCTCCTGGCTCACCTTCAGGCTGGTGAGCGGCCCTGCTGCAGGGCAGGGCTGGTCTCTGTGCTGGTTTTGACTGCTCTTCTCTTGCCTGCTGTCTCCAATCCATCAAGAGTGGTTGCTTACATGAGACTAGGTGTTAAAAAAGCCTCTGAGGCTGAGTCAGCAGGAGAGAACACGGCAATCAATTAGCAATATCTGCCATGGCCTTGGGCTGGAAAGCCTGTCTTTTTGTTTACTGCATCTTTAGTTGGTGCAAAGACCCAGAGCACAAATGACTGGGTTCGAGATTCAGCTACACCACTGCATGGTGGTGACCTTGGACAAATCCTGTCAACTCCCTGAGCCTCAGTCTTTCACCTGAGAAAGGGGAGAATATTGTGATTCGTCTCATAGGACTGTTGTGAGGATTAAGTGAAATGGTGTATTTGTAGGTATTAATAAAATTTTATAAATGAGGTTTTTTCCTTTCTTACTTATTAGGTGAGTCAATAGCGAGGTAAAAGAACTCTGGGCTGGATTGTTTTTGTACCGGGTGACCCAGGCCAGTGGCTTTCTCTGACCCTTGATTTTCCTTATCCATAAAATGGGCCTGTTCCTTACAAAATGTTGAACGTATATTTAGCATGCAAACCCAGTGTCCTACTCCTAGGGAATTAGCGTGGAGAAATGGGAATGTGTTCAGGTAAACACTTGCACATGGTGTTTGCAGCAGCTTTACTCACAGGGGCCCCAAACTAGAATCCACCCAAATGCCCAGGGACAAGAGACCAGATAAAGACACTGAGCTGTACCCACTCTCTGGATACACTCAGCAGGAAAAAGAACAAGGTGCTGACACACAACAGCCTAGATCAATCTTAAAACATGTTGAATGTGCTGAACTTGGCAGAGACAAAAACGAAATGCTGCATGATTCCATTTATATGAAACTCCAAAAAAGACAAATCTAAAATAAATGGACAAAAAGCAGATGAGTAGTTGCCTGGGTCTGGCAGGAACAGAGGGTGGCTGGAACTATTTGAGAGGGGCACAGAACTTTGGGGCAGTGATGGGAATGTTCTAATGATACATGGATTGTGGCTGTGGTTACACAGGTGCATATCTGTCAAAAACAGATCAGACTCTACACTGAAAATGCATGCATTTTATTGTGCATAAGTTATACCTTGATAGCTTTTTGGGTTTGGGGGTTTTGTTTGTTTAATGCTCCCAAGATCACCTTCTTGCAAACTTCCCAGAGATGGTCTGGAATGTGATCTCGTACAGCAATGGACATGCAGGAACTCTATCAGACTGGAGAGTACTTTATAAGTGGTTATTTCTATGGTTGTACCAAAATTATGGTTATTTCTATGGGTGGTACCAAAAACAAGAGCCCAGCAGTGCACGTTCTGTTGGGATTCCTTTCCCCAAAAAGGTAAAAATGCCATGGTTCTGAAGCCAAGCTGACCGGGGCTGGAACTCAGCCTCCCACCTTCACCAACCTTCTGTGCAACCTGGGGCAAAGGAGTGCTTTCCCTACCGGGGTCTCAGCTTCCAGAATATTCCTCTGATTCAAAGTTAGCAAAACTCCCAGCTCTGGGCTGAACACCCAGCATGCCATCAGCCCTCATCAAACATGGACTTCTCCAGGATCCCACTGATGGGGAAACCAGTGCCAAACCCACCAGCCTGGAGTCCCTCCAGGACAGAGGCTTGTTCTGGCCACCCCTGAGATCCACCTCCTAGAGCGGATGCTGAGCCAACACTCTATGATAGTGAGTGAAAACCACACCCAGGTCCTGGTGGCCCCAGAAGGTTCTCCTCCTGTCTCCCAGTGCTGAGGCCATGTGGCCTCTCCTGTCCTTCCCTGAGTGGTTCTCCCAGCCTTAGCTGGGAAGGGAACAAACACACTTTTACATTATCCTGCTCTGTGTTTATTCTGCTCTGTGATTATTCATTTTATGTGCCAAGTTGGTTAGGCTATGGGCCCCAGTTGTTTTATCAAACACCAGCCTAGAAGCTGCTGTGAAGGTATTTTTGTAGATATGATTAACACTGACGGTCAGTTAACTTTGGGTGAAATACATTACTCTCCATATTGTGGGTGGGCCTCATCTGATCAGTTGAAGGTCTTAAGAGCAAAGACAGAGGTTCCCCCAAGAAGAAAGAGAATTCTGCCTCAAGACTTCAGAATGGAAACCCTACTTGAGTTTCTACCCAAGCTGCACTAAAGATTTCTGTATGCCAGTCCCACAATCACATGAACCAATTCTTTAAAATAAAATCTCCTTCAATAGATAGATACATAGAGATATAGATCTCCTACTGGTTCTTTTTATCTGGAGAACCCTGACTGATAAACTCTGAGCCCACTCTCCTCATCCAAGTGAATGGAGATGCCCATGGTGGACATCAGTTGTTTCTACCCATCCAACATCCAGACCTCTTCTTCTGGTAACAACACCCTGATTTTGCTCTGGGTGGGGAGAAGCCCTCCTCCACCCTCTGTTCATGTACTTCATGGGGCTGACCTTGCTTGCTTCCGAGGTTGGCATAGCCAGGTTTAGTTAATCAGAGCAGTCCATTCTCTAGGCCATGGTGACTGGCTAAGGAACAGAATATGTGACCCAATACTGTCGAATGGACACAGCTCCTAGACTTTTGCTGGAGCTATCTGTGCATTCTTTTCCCACCAGAATGTAAAATGATGGGATGCCTGGGTGGTTCAGTTGGTTAAGTGGCTGCCTTTGGCTCAGGTCATGATCCTAGGGATAGATCCTGGGATAGAGTCCTGCATCAGGCTCCTTGCTCAGCGGAGAGCCTGCTTCTCTCTCTGCCTCTGCCTAACACTCTGCCTGTTTGTGCTCTCTGACAAATAAATAAATAAAATCTTTAAAAAAAAAAAAAGAACATAAAATGATAGGAGTCTGGAGCAAAGCCAGTAGAACAGAGAAAGAGTGGCAAGGAATGGAAAGATCAAGCTGTGATGTCATCCTTTGAGCTCCTGGATTCANGAGTGGCAAGGAATGGAAATATCAAGCTGTGATGTCATCCTTTGAGCTCCTGGATTCAACCCTTCCTGAAGCTGATGTGAGCATTTAAGGTCTCTCCCTGGCTTAGGCCAGGTGGGGTTGGATTTCTATATTTTGTAACCTGGTACCACCTCCTGCAGCAGGCTTGAGAAAGAGCCTGGCTTCTCTTTTGGACATTGGTGTGCAAGCTTGGAAGCAAAGCTGATGAGCAGGGAAATGGAGGAAAGACTGTGAAAGGGAGGGAGAAGGAGTAGGAGAAGGGACCCAGCACCAGGGCTGCCACGGGACAGTCTGAAGAGAGAAGAGAGGATGACTGCATGAATGTGACGTCATGTTGCTCTGTGGGTGTGATGTAAGCTGCTCCTTGTCCCTCCGGGGAATCTTTAGTAAAGTGACATTTATACTCCCACTCTCAGTGCATGAAAGTCCTGCTATTCCACCTCCACACGAACACTCAGTATTGTCAGTCTTTTTAATGTCAGCTCTTCTTGTGGGTATCTCCCTGTGGTTTCCATTTCCATTTCCCCTTGTGAGATGCTGTTGAGTACCTTTTCATATGTTTACTGGTCATCAGGATCTCCTTTGTGAAGCACCTACTCAAGTCTCTTGTTCAATTTGCTATTGGGTCGTCTGGGCATTTTTTTTTCTTATTGATTTATGGGAGCTCTTTATATATTGAGGATATGAACCCTTTGCTATGTCAGATTTAACATATGACATATATGCTAAATCTGGCTACAGGTTGGATACACAGACCATAGGCTACTCATGAGTCTTAGGTTTATTTGGGATGGGTCTAAAAGAGACCTTTGGACAAGTCTGAGGCTTTTCTAGCTTGGACGTTATAGGAATCTCTGACACTCACATCTAAATTACATGGAGTATTCAAGAACAGGCCAGGGAAAGCAAAGCAGCAGGAAGACGGTGGGAAGGAGGAAGACAGAACCAACAAGTATTTGCCTTACGCCAAGACCTGTCCCAGAATACATCACCTGCTTCAAGTCACTCCTCCTGCTGCCCTGGCCTTCCCAGAACATGCCAGACTTGTCTGCACCTTGGGGCCCTTGCGTGTGCCATCCCCTCTGCCGGCTCCTTCTCTTCATTCAAGTGCATGCTCAAATGTCACCTCCCCAGAGAAGCCTTCCCTGAGCAATGCAATTGAGAAAGCGCTTCCACCATCTCTGTGACCCGACTCGGCTTCCTTCACTGATTTTCGTTCCATGACCACTGTTAGAGCACACATCCATCTGCTAACATGGTGCTAGGCTGAACTGCACAAAGAATGTAAGATCCATCAGGACAAGGTACTAATCTGTCTTGTTCATTCACCACTATATCCCCAGGGCCTGAGGCAGTGCATGGCACCTAGCAGCTGCTCAGTAAACATCTGTCAAGTGAATGAATGAACAAGCCTCACCAACAACCCCATCAGGTAAACATCAACACTGTGCCCATTTCACAGATGAGACTCAGAGAAGCTGAGACCTTGGCCAAGGTCTCTGAAAATGTGGCAGGGCAGGAGTGGAACCTGGTGCTTCTGACTGCACAGGCTGGTCCTGCCCTCCTGCCCCACTCTAGGTTTTCTTGCAGCTCTGGGGGTGTGGCGGTTCCATGAATCGGGACTCTGTCTTAGAACTTTCCTGGCTGCCAGATGAGATGGGTCAGAGGTACTGGGGAGAGCGGACTGTGGCAGGGTCAGTGTGGAGGCTAGGACCCTTACCAAGGCACCAGAGCGCGAACCAGAAAAACAAGCCTACCCCACCATGGTCAACCTATCTCCAGAGACGTCCCGAGAGTCCCTGAGTCCAAATGCCTCCACAGAACAGGAACCCTTTTGACAGCAGCCCTGATGGGAAGCTCACTACCTCCTAAGACTATCCAGTCCAGGCCAGTCTTGCCCAGCTCCAAGGGAAGCCAAAGGTGCGAGGGCCTGGCTGGCAGGTCTGGAGGGGGAAGCCCAGCACGTCCAGAATGGGGACCTCAGTGCTGCTGGATCTGTGACAAGAAATTAGGTTGAAGAAGGAATCGTCAGCTCATGAACCGGCTCCACACGCACACAGACCCTGCTTCAGAGCTACACAGTTGACTGTCACTTTCTGCCTGGATCCGGGCGGAGCAGTACGAGTGCAATATTTTATTTATGTGTCGTGCATATTTATTAGAGAGAGGTAAATAAATTAGCGGCCTGCCATCTGCAACCACCAGCCTACGATAAGTTTCTTACTTCCTCTGCCACCTCAGGAGGGGCCATACCAGCAAAGCCCTGGTCCTGGCAAAAAATGGGCTCCTTTCTTAGAATGATTTTCTCCAGGGTTGGAGCAGCCCTGGGATTACAATTTTTCCGACAAAATGGACACAGGGTACTACTGCAGGCCATTTACCAAGAGCTGATCCCCACACCCCCCACGCCCAGCAATCCTGGGAGGTGGGCATATTGTCATCCTCATTTTATAGATGAAGACAAGGAGGCTCAGAGACATTAGGTCACTTGCTTAGGGTCACACAGCAAGTGAGTGGAGAGGCTCAGCTCAAGCCAGGGGAGGCCCAAAGAGTTCCACAGTGTGCAGGGGAGAAAGGCCAGACCAGGAGGTGACCATGTTCCCAGCTCTGGAGTCAATTGCCCCAGGGCACACGCTGGTCCCTTAACTCTCCTGACCTCTCTCTGTTGGATGGGAAAGTAAAACACAACAGGGCAGACTCCACACAGGGCTGTGTGGAGAATCAAAACTGCCACCCACCCTGAGTGTCCTTCAAGCCCACCACAGAGGCTCCCGACTCCCCTGCTGAAGGGCTCAGACAGACCCTACCCCTGCCCTGGCCTGCTGTAACTCTGGGAACACCAAGGAACTCTCAGAGCCTTGGTCTTCTCCCCGGTAAAATGGAAAAACCACTGGGTGGGAAAAGGCGCAGGCTGTGAGGAAAAGGATCTCATGGGTATGGAAAGGGTTGTAAAATGCAGGTCTGGTTGAAGGCAGGCAGCGGGCTAGTGTCAGGGACCCTGGGGGAGGAAGGAATCCAGAATGCCAAATGGTGCTACAAAGCCCAGAGAGGGGCAGTGATTTGCCCAGGGTCACACAGCAGTCATGGCCCTCAGGAGCCTCAGATCATCCGTCTCCCAGGTCGTGAAGACAGAGCCCAGAGCGCTGAGCCTAGCACCTCCCAAGCTCAGCCGAGATCTGAATGTTTTATGAAGCGTCATAAATCTCCTGGAATCGCTCCTGCCTAAGCCCACAAGCCCTGCCTCATTGCCTCTGCCTCCCTGCAGGGCTTTTTCATTAAATTAAGTGCAGAATCCAACACAATTGCTTTTGATTTTCCCTGAGGGGGCCACCGGCCACCTCCCTCCAGGGAGCCTGTGGGGCCAGAGCTGCTGCGGGGTGCTCACACACCCCCTCATACAAACATCATAGAGATTTCTAGATAAGATATTATTTTTTTAAGCCGTTTAGTTTCGTATCTTCATAGCTGACGTTAATAAGCCCCTACTAGGTGCTGGCAAAACCTCCTAATTGTGCCAGGAGGCAGAATCAGCCCATGTTGAACAGAAGGATAGTTCAGAGCAAACATGTGCCCATCAGACCCCCAGATCTGGGGCCCGGTAGGGTGGGAGGGGGGAGCCGCTGATCCGCAGAGCCAGCCTGTCCTAGGGCCACTGTCAGAGTAAACAGCTGTAAGCCACAGGGAGGAGACACTTCAGACCTCAAGGAGGCCAGGCAGCAGCTCTGGGACATTCTGGAGCAAGCAAGTCTCACTTCTTGATTTTCTTCATGCAGGTGGAGCAGCAGTAAGAGCAGCTAATTCAACCAGGCACCTGTGTGCCAGGCACCTGCCTGCCTGTGTACCAGGCACTGCGAAGGTTTCCCGTGACTCTCAAAAGAGACCCAAACACCCCCCCTCCATTTTCCAGGCCCGCCGGCCTCGCCCCATTCTGCTCTCCCCCGCTCCCCCTCCGCACTGTGGCCACACCGGTCTCCAGTCCTCAAACATGCAGAGTGTGCCCAGGGCCTCCACCCCTGCCATTCCCACCGCCTAGAATCTTCCTCTCCCAGCTCCTCCCTTAACTGGCCCCAACACACACGTTGCCTCCTCCAGAAAGCCCTCCCTTACCACCCCACCACCCTCTTTCATTTCAGCTCCTTTTCTTGTCACAGGGCTAGCTCTTTTCCCCATGGACTCTGATTTATTCTCTTACTCATTTCTCTACCAGTTCGTGGCCTGTCTCCGCTGTTCCATAAGGACAAAGGCTATCTCAATTCCTACTCTGTCCCAGCACTTAGAACACGGGCTGGCACATGGTAGGTCATAGTTAAACAACCACAGAGTGAAAGGAGAAAGGAAGGAATCAGGCTACACAGGGTCTGAATGCCGGGACCAGGACAAGGGCAGGAGGGAGGCAGCAAATGCCTGTGGTTTGGGCAAGAGGATGACAGCCCTCCCCTCCCCACTGGAAGTTGGTTTCCTCCAGGGAGGGTGCTGGGGGAGACGAATTAGGGAAGGGGGTGGCTTCCCAGAGGGAGAGGGAAAGTCTGGTAGCATACGGAGAGGGGGAAATGGCCTGGAACGTGAGGAACAGCAACACTCCAGGAGATTACATGGCCATTAAAAAGGACAAGTGTAAGAAACAACATCTGCAGGGGGGAAAAGCCCATGCAGAATTACAACAAGGCTGATGACGACCACGGGAAAGCTGAGTCTTACTACAGCCGCATTGATAACAGAGGTTACCCAACCGTGGGGAGCAGGTAAATAAACTCTGCCTGGTACAGACATCCAAGGGGGCATTCTGCAGCTGATCCTATAAAACTAAGCAAAGCAAAAGAACCCCAAAAACCAAAAACCCAAAAACAAGCCATAAAATGGGTGTATGGTCCTATGATCTCAACAAAATAGACGGTGGGGAGACAAGACTGGAAGGAAATGAACCCAACTGGTCCCTGGATGGTGGGCTGGTGGAGGAGGATTTTAATTTTCTTCTTGGTTTTTCTTTCCAAAATGGTCTACACTTAATAATAACTGCATACTTAATCAGAGAGAAAGTAACTTACTATAAAAGGATACTCTTGGGGCGCCTGGGTGGCTCAGTCGGTTAAGCATCTAACTCTTGATTTCAGCTCAGGTCATGATTTTGGGGCAGTGAGATCAAGTCCCCTATC
Organism: Ailurus styani; assembly: GCA_002007465.1. NCBI lineage: Eukaryota > Metazoa > Chordata > Mammalia > Carnivora > Ailuridae > Ailurus > Ailurus styani. The sequence goes on from LNAC01000178.1 coordinate 3,200,551, forward strand.
AGGCTCCATGCTGCACATGGAGTGTATTCGAGAGTGTCTCTCCCTTTCCCTCTGCCCTTCCCCCTGCTTGTGCTAGCTCTCTTTCTCTCTCAAATAAATAAAATAAAATCTTAAAAAAAATACTCTTTTTAATGACAGCAAGAGGCCAGAGAAATGTGTACATATTAGTGCTGTATGGAGGAGGGACTTTGCAATGTCTTTTTTTTTTTAACTGACATTGCTGGGGTTAATTATTTAAAATAGTTTAAACACCAGTGAACATTTTATAAGTGTTCTCTTTTTTAACTGGAGACAGAGAAAGGATGAACCCTGAAACTGGTCAACAGAAGGGTTGAGAAGTGAGTCCTAGCTCTGGCATGAAGTGGGGCAAATCTCTTCTCCTCTCTGGGCCTCAGTTTCCCAGACTGTAAAATGGTATCAACCACCCCCATTGTTGCTGTAAAATCCAAGCCTTGATAGGAAAGGGTGCACCCGCGCCCAGCACTTAGTAGGTGTTCAGTAAATGTTGCCTTCTGCCCGCCAAGTAAGGGGGACCCCAGCCCAGGATTGCAGGGTCCTTCTAACCACTTTAGTCCAACAGGTGGGCAAGGATTGGTCCTTAAATCCTTTTGATCTTGCACCCCATGTGTATAAAAATGTCTGTGCATTCCTCTGCAATAAAACACACATATTATTGATGACTTAACCGTGCATTACCACATCTATGTATCACTCATATTATAAACATAGACAAAACCAGAAGAAAACGAAAATGTGTTAGAAAACAAATGTAAACTGAAGCTCTTACTATTTTTTTTCCATCTCTTTCCCCAAGAGACCGTCCTGGGTGAGGCAGCCCCACCCCACTCTGGAGACCACCACCTGAGTCTGTGGGCTCCCGGACGGTGGAGACCCCCTGAGGTCTCTGTCAGCATGCAGTGTCCACAAATGGCCGGCACTCAGTCGGGAGTAGTTCAGAGGGACGTCTGTGGTTTGGGCTGGTTTATCTCTTAAAGAAACAAAACAGCCAAAAGAAAACCACTCAAACCAGAGTCTGACCCCTCGGGTCTCAGGAACCCTGACCACCCATGGGACAGACCTGAGCTTGCTTTCTTTCTTTCTTTCTTTTTTTTTTTAAGAATTTTTATTTATTTATTTGACACAGAGAGAGAGAGATTACAAGTAGGCAGAGAGGCAGGCAGAGAGAGAGGGAGAGGAGGAAGCAGGCTCCCTGCTGAGCAGAGAGCCCGATGCGGGCCTCGATCCCAGGACGCTGAGATCATGACCTGAGCCGAAAGCAGAGGCTTTAACCCACTGAGCCACCCAGGCGCCCCGGACCTGAGCTTTCCCTCTCTCTGGACACAGTCTCCCTGCCCAGAACCTGAGGGAGCTGGACCAAGTGGCTGCTGAGGGAGGTTTCTCTCTGCTGTCCTCAGACATCAGCCCCTTGAGCCCCTTCCCAACCACTTGAGGGAGGCAGCCTCTCCCAGGAGGCCACAGTGATTTACACTCTCCCGGGGCCCAGCGTCACCATAAAACACAGCTGTCCCCACCCTGCATGTCCCCTAGGACTCCTGCCAACCACAGCCAGCTGCCTATGAACCCCCGGACATAAATCTTGAGGCCCAGTTCCATCAGCACAAAAGGCAAGCAGTAAATTTGAGGCTCCTGGGTACCTCTGACAGTGAAGCTTCCTGGGAGAATTCATCTTTCACCCTACGATAAATTATCCTTGCTGGACTGGAGACGGGGAGCATTTTGTTCATACAGTTGAAAAATGGTTGTTCGAAGGGCACCCCTCCATGGGGTTTCCCAGCTGGGCTGCCGGCTCCCAGGGCTAGCCATCCAGGGGCCTCCAGGCAGAAACTTCTCGGCAGATCTCTCACACTCAGCCCCCTACAACCCACCCCTACCTGCCCCCTAGCTCAGGGAAAGGCACCAGCATAACCCCCCCCCCCAGCCCAGGCAGAATCCCAAGTCAGGAAACTCGGAGCACCATCCACCCTGTGGAGCATACAGGCCACAGGCCAAACCAAAGCCACCATCTAGCCCTGGGACCTTGAACAAGCCAACCCACCTCCAATCTTTTTTCCTCTTTCGCAAAATTACAAGAAAACCAAAGGGGAGTACAAGTCTGAACAGCCGTTTTGGAGAGGCAGCAGGCACTGGGTGCCGAGAATCGTCTGTCTCTTAACACTGGGGTCTTACATTGCTCTTCAGAAAGTACAAATGTTTTGGGCGCCTGGGTGGCTCAGTGGGTTAAAGCCTCTGCTTTTGGCTCAGGTCATGATCTCAGGGTCCTGGGATCGAGGCCCACATCGCGCTCCCTGCTCAGCAGGGAGCCTGCTTCCCCCTCTCTCTCTCTGCCTGCCTCTCTGCCTCCTTGTGATCTCTCTCCCTCTGTGAAATAAATAAATAAAAATCTTTTTTAAAAAATTAAAAAAAAAAAGAAAGTACAAATGTTTTAATCACTCCTCTTTAGGGACAACAGATCCCATCATAAAAGAGCAAGGTGCAGAAGTACCGGAGGGTATGCCGCTGTTTGTGTAAAAAGAAGGAAAAAGGTATGTGGGCGTCACGCTAGGAACAGGTGACCGAGTTCCCTTCGGCGGAAGGGGTGGGGGCTTGGCGAACAGGAGCAGAAGTTCGAGAAAGACCACTATTGTGGTCAGAAGTTTTCCATCTGAGCCATGTGACCCTTGCTTCCTCACGCCAGTCCACCCCAAATGGACAGCTGGTTTATTTCCTTCCCCCCCTCCATTAACACCTCAGCAAATGTCCCTGTCCACAATGCTTTATGCATCTGTGCTAGATATTTTTCTCTAGACCAGAAAGTACTTACCGTACGTATAAAAGGAATAGCTGGATCAAAGGGTGTAAGTGCTTTCCAAATTGCCAGATAACTTGTCAAACTGTCCCCCTATACGCCTCCCCTTCCCAAAGGTCAGCTTCTGCATCCCCCGCGATCTCACCAACGCTAGACGCTATGGATTTTTTAACTTCCCCTTAAAATGGATACGGTGCTGTTGTTTCTCTGAGCATTTTCCTCATGCTAATAGAATAATCCCCTAAAACGTTGAGGTCAGCTGTCTTTCTATTCACTTTCTGGTCATTTGTGTATCTTCTAGTAACTTCCTGCTTGACTCCATAACATTCCTCCTAGACTGTGCATCTTTTCTTACTGACTTGCAGGAAATCTTGGTACATACACTGGATATTAGTCTTTACCTGTCATGTATGTTGTAAATACTCTCCCTCCTGATCCGTGGCTTGTCTTGGAACCTTGTAAACAGTGCCTTTGGTCATATATGACTTCTACATTTTTATGTAGTTCAATTTTTCAATCCTTTCTTTCATAGTGTCTACTTTTGTAGTTTCTAGTTCCTCTGATAAGGCTGATGACCTGACCTTGCACGGTCAGGAGCAGAGACAGGGTGAATAAGGAACCCTGTAGTGCAGAACAGACCATCCTAATATGGTCATTTGGGGGGTCTCCCTGCCTTACCTTGCCTCCCATGCCCTAGCACCCAGCAGTAGCTTCCAGAACACACTACCCTCCTGCTTAAAAACACTTCAGCAGCCTAAAGAGGATGAAGTTCAAACTTCTTTAGGGGCTGAGTTCAAGGTCTTAAACATAAACACCACTAAGGCTGAGCAAGTGAGTGAAGGCATCAGTGGCCAGACGGGGAGAGTGGCATGCACACCCCCAGCCCAAAAGAGACAGCAGAAATATAAGCCCAGAGTTACCAGATCCTCTGAAGAAAGCTGCAGATCTATTTATATTTTTAATATCAAATCCCACCCCCCCACACACAGTGCGTGCACACACACACACACACGCACACACACACAGTCAAATTTAACGACAACCAATTTCTTTATGCCACTGTCAGGGTCAAGCAAGACCCATGGGTGATCAGGGTGTGGCCATCTCTACGCTCACACTCTGACTGCAGCAGAATCATGCCCATCCCCCCCCACACACAGAGAGCACACAGCCAACATGTCAGCCACACTGCATAACTATGGTCACACCAGGTTCTTCTTGACTCTGTGCTTCTGCACACACTGATCTCTTGGACTTAAGTGCCCTTCTCTTCCTGGCCACTCACCCTCGCTCTTTAAAACCCAGGTTGGAGGTCAGCACCAATTCCCCAACCCCAAGCAGAATCCCATGCCCCTTCCCTGTCCCATTGCCTGTGACTCCTGGAACCAGAATTCCAAAGGAAGCAGCTAGGGGTCACAGAAAGAGACCTGGTTTGGGAGAAAGACATTCCTGGGGTTAAAAATCCTGCTTTGCCACTTCCTAGGAGTGCATCCTTGGGCAAGTGACTTAACCTCTCTGTGCCTCAGGTTCCCAATTGTGAGATGGAGATAACAAGACCTACAGGTGGTCATTTCATATAAAATGAAAGGGTATAAGAGAAGTAGCTGGCATGTAGTAGGGGCTTAATAATGAAATTGAAGAATGAAGGAATGAATGAAAAGAATAAATATTTCCTCGGAATGTTCGAACACACTGGCGAGGCACAGTCCTGCTCAGTGAGTAACTGGGCGCTGCCCTCACCATGCCAGTCGCCGACCCACAAGCGCGCCCCACTGCACAGCTGGCAAAGCCCTACCCCATCTGACAGCTCTCCTGCAGGATGGTAATGCTCCCATTTTACAGAGAAGAACAGTGAAGCTCAGAAGGGCAAAGCATAGAGGTTTGTTTAGAGAATGGAATGAGGGGCGCCTGGGTGGCTCAGTCAGCTAAGCATCTGCCTTCGGCTCAGGTCGTGATCTTGGGGTCCTGGGATCGAGCCCCCCATCGGAGGCTCCCTGCTCACCTTTTCTCTCGAAAAAAAAAATAAATAAAATCTTTAAAAAAAAAAAAGAATGGAATGAGGTGAGTACCGCACAGTAGGCAGGGAGAGGCTGTTCCATTCAATGAGAAGCCCTGTGTACACCCAGATCTCAGGCCAAGTCACTGCCCCTCTGAGCCCCAACGTCCTTGTCACTAAGCCACTGTGAGTGAAGAATGTGAACACGGTCAGCCCAGAGCCTCATTCACAGGAGATGCTCAGAAAGGTGTGTTTTTCCTTCTCCTTCCTTTCTCTATTTCATGCACCACTCACTTAGTAGGCACCTACTGTATGTTGGCCCATAAGCTGTGTGCTGCAGACCGACAGACGGCCTAGACAGGGCTGCCCCTGGAGCTCTGTGTGTAGTAGAGGAGACAGATGAGTAGACACAGTTAAGCTCCAGAAGGAAAGGGGCCAGGACAGAAACATGGCGGGAGATCCTAAATCTGCCATGTTGGGGGGAGGGGGACAACAGGAAGCTGGCCCTTGGCCTGGCCTGGGGTTGGAACCAGAGGAAACAATACTTCGCCAGGCGGAGGGGAGGCCAGAGGAGAGGTACCCCAGGCAGAGGAGCAGCCTGAGCAAAGGCTCAGAGGTGGGGCAGAACAAGATCTCTACATGACTAAGGAGGGAAGAAAGGTTATTGCAGCCAGATGGCAAAGGGCCTTGAATACCAGAGGCCACCAACTCCAAAAGGAAGGCTGCTCAACCCTTGGGATCTTTGTCTGAATGGGTGTTTAACATTCTGGAGTTGGGAGGTGGCATGTAAAACTCTGGGTTTTTAGCTCCTCTAGAAAAATCGGACCTGGGATGCTGAGCCAGAGCTCCTATAAAGTCTACATTCTCTGTCCCCAAGACCCATTTCACTCCCTTCATTAACAAATATTTACTGAGCAACTACTATGTGTTACTGAGCAACTACTGGTTACTGGGGATAAAATGAAGAATAAGAAAGACACAGCCACAGCCCTCCTGGCACTTGCATGCTAGTGAGAGAGAAGGGCAACATGCAAGGATATAACATAAGGTCAGGCAGTGCAAAACGCTGGAAAGAAAAAGAAAGTTATAGGGCTAAAAAGCTGCCATTTTAGATGGGAGGGTCAGGGAAGGCCTCTCTGAGGAGGAGACCATAGCATAGATCTAAATGAAGTGAGTGAGTCGTTCATATGTAAGATCAATCCAGCAGAGGGAACAGCAAGGGCAAAGGCCCTGGGGCCTTCTTCACTCATCTTTTGGGCCACCTGCCTGGCCCCCTTAGGCATGTAAGTGTGAGACCCCTCTTGTAAGTAACAGAGCACACGAGGAACATATAAACAGATGGAAACCGCCCCCTGATGCATGTTCCAGATAAAATACCTGACCAGTGGTGAGAGAGACAGAGAAGATAGAGACAATGGATGGAAGACATGGTATGATTTGTCTCCAACAGGGAGACGATCTGTCTCATATGGGAACATTAAAACTTGAGCACAGGACAGGGAAACCAAGGGGAGGAGCAGGGAAATCCTCATTTCCTTCCTCACCAGCTGCCTCATTGCCTGGCCAAGCCCCGCACAGTGGGAGGCAGGAGGAGTAGGGGAAGAGAGACTAAGAATTCGAAAGCTTCTGCAACCCTGAAGCCGGTTGCTGCTGTTGTTGCCACATTTTGTTTTTTCCCAAGCCAGCCTGGACTGCTGCTTTAGAAAGTCAACTGCAAAGGGAACACTTTGGTGGGTTTTCCTTGCTTGTCCCCTTCCTAAGCAAAATTAAAGTGTGGATTCCTTGTCTCTTTACCCACAGAGTAGAAGAAAAAGAGGGTATTACTGTTCTAAAGAAGGAGAGGGGAGGGAAAAACAGACCTACAGTCTTCTACCAACCTTCTGGGATGGCGGGGGGTGGAGGCGATTCTGCCAACTGACATCACAGTCTGTGTCACGGGACAGAACTTCCGCCACTCAAAGCTTTATTTGCATTTTTAGAGATACACGGAAACGTTGGCAATCGGCTCCAAGGTTGACACTGCAGTTATTAAAACCAAACAAAAGAGCCTTTCCCAAGTCTGGCTGATTCTTCTTAAATTTATCCGGGCCCTCGCTACCTGATTTAAGGCAATGAGCAGATGTTTCACAGCAGGAAGTCCATTAGCTCCAGATGCAGCCGCTTTGTTCAAGACGGGCACACTCATGCACTAGCAACCACCCCCCCCACACACACACACACACAGGACTTAGGGCAACGAACATTCGCAAGCTCAAGCTCCCCTTCCAGCACTTGGCATGCCCGCATGGACCATCTGTAACCTCTGCCTGCAGTTCTGACAGAAAGATGAGCAGGGGGAGTGAGTAGCCAATCAGATCCTGCCCCATCGTCTTCCCATTGTCTCCTAGGTAACCGGCACAGGGACACATCAGCTAGCTGGGTACCACGGAGACACACACACACACACACACACACACACACAAGTCCATAATTGCAGGGACACCGGATGTGCCTGTCAGAACCCTAGACAGCTTCCCAGAGTGGCATTCAATGCCTTTGGTCCCTGCCTGTCTGGCAGCCTCAGCCCCTACAGCTTTCCCACCTCCACTCCTTTACTCATGCCATTCCTCTGCCTGGCATGCCTCTCCCCACTGCCATCTCCATCACTCAAAGCCTTGCTCTTTTCTGGAGCCAGCCCAAGTCCTTGGTCAAGACTTTCAATGGCTCCCAACATGGAATAAGATCCACACTCCTTCCCCTACAGTGATCTGGCCTTTCATGATCTGCCTCTAGCTCACTGCTCAACACCCTCCCTCTCCCTCACTCCTTGCTCTTCCTCCAACAGGTCAAATTGGTCCTTTCCACACTATGCCCTGCAGACCGGGGCTTTTCCTGGTATTTGCCATTCCCTTGCCTACTGGTTCTGCCTTCTGCTCTCGGTGTGCCTGTGCCTTCCTGCTCTTTAGTCTCTGCTCAAAAGTCACCTTTCAGAGAGGCTTTTCCTGACCACCCTTGACTACCCTATCTAGAGAAGTTCCCTACCCTGGGGTTCCCCACAACATTGCCCTCTGTTCTTCCATTACCCTCATCTCACCCGTGACTCTAGAACTGTCCCATTCCTATTTATACTTCCTTGTCCTCTGTCCCCCTCCCTAGAATGTGAAGTCTGTTACAGCAGGGTCTTTGTCCTGTTCATGGCCATATCCCAGCCCCCAGAACAGGGCCCAATAAATATTTGTCAAATGAATAAAAAGTCATTTCCTCCTCACCGCTCCTGTATTTCCCCCTCTCTCTAACAAGACGAGATGACTTCTATTAACCCTCCTGGCTCACATTCCAAGAGTCCATTGGAGAGCAGAAAGGACTGGCATAAGGAGGAAAATTAATCAGGCCACACCACGGGAAGGATCTGCCAGTGGAAAGCTGATCTGCCCCGGGCTGCCACAGCCCCCTCCTCCAAGAAGCCTGCCCACACAGAATTGTTGCTGCCTTCAACTTCATATTCCTCAAGCACTGGGCACCTTGAACTTTTGCTATCTGAGGGACTGGGGGCAACTCAAAGCTGAGGACTGGCTTTCATTTTTTGAATCGTACACAGGAAACAGCAAGAGCCTGGGGGCGGTGGGGGGAGGCGCGTGGGGGACTCCTCTGGAAGCATTTACTGCAGTGAAGAGAGGAAAAAATGTGTCACTGTCTACAGGACCACAAACACCAAGGTAGAATGTCATTAGAACACAAATCACACATGCATGCACACACACACATACGCATGCACACACACACAAACTCAGAAGCATCATGAAGGTAGAATCAGTGGCTGCCCGTGTCTCTCTTCAACAGACATGACTATGACTTCAGGTTCCAAAAACTGCAGAGTGAACTGGACACGTGTGCTGTGCAAGTGTGTGGGGAGCATAACGGGGAGCATAACCACGCTTTTGGCCAACCTCCTTGGGGAAGGCCAGATAGTGGAATCAAGAAGCCACATGGTAGACACAACCCGATTGGATCCCCCAAACCCTAGCTTTAGACAGCCTCAAGGTGGCTGCTCATAATCCAGAAATCCACCTGAGTCCTGAGTTACTCCACTGACCAATGCACTAGCTCATTTCCCCAAATATCGAGTTAAAGCAGATGTAAAGATCAAGAAAGGAAAAGCAAGATTTGCATTTCTTAAGCATCTACTACATGCTAGGCTTTCTACTAGAATCTGTTAACAGTGATCCCTCAAGACCACCCTGCTAGGTATGCTTCCCACTTTATGGATTGGGGGGAAAAAAAAAACAACTGAAGCCCAGAAGAATTAAGCAGTATGCTTAAGGTCACAGAGCCGGCAAGGAGAGAGGCCTAAGTCCAGAACACGAGTCTGGTCTTCTTTCCCCGGGGCCTTAAATGATACCACAGAACAAGCAGGTAAGCTGCTTTTATCCAAAATGTCCTTCCCGCCGAGGATACCAGGTCCGTATCCATGTCTCTGCACCTCTCTCTGTCACTCTTGGGCTTGACTGCCCTCCCATCATGAGCCTCTTATTGAGCTGGACACATATATCAAAGCGTCTCATTTGAGATCCAGCCCACAGGAATCACTGTTCCTGTGGCCCAGAGAAAGCCAGGGATTTTGTCTTTTTAAAATAGTAATTTCCTGCCATCGAGGGTGAGTGCACCAGCCACCTTCTGATTTAGTGCTGAGCTCAAGGATCAATCTCAAGTAAGATTTTCCAAGGAAAACTCAAATGCTGGGCACCTCCTGGAATTAATGAAGGGAGAAGTGGCCTTCTTTCAAAAGATGTGGCCAGCGGCAGGCAGAAGGACTATAGGTATCCCAAGCCCCACATTTCTCATACATGTCACATGTGAGTCTCATTGATACCTACATGTATCTCAAACATGACACCCACGTGACTCCATGCACACCACACACACACACACACACACACACAAGCCTCACCCATGCCCCCCACACACACACATATACACATACTGGCTGGGGGGTGCAATGCTAATCAGGAGCAAGACAGCAACATCCTCTGTCCCAGAACATCACGGCCTCCACTTCAGAGCCTGCTCTGGGGTATGTGCTATGTCAGGGCCAAGACCTCATTTCATCCCCCGAGGAACTCCACAGGGCAGGTGTTAGGCCCTCCCCTTACAGATACAGAAAGTGAGCCTCAGAGAGAAAGAATGACTTGTCCAAGATCACAGAACATGCCTGTGGTTTTCTGAACGGCCAAGCTCAGACTGAATGTTGCTCATGGGCACCTGGCTCCGCAAGCTAGCCTTATCCATCTTCCTCCTCCCTCAACCCCAGGGAAGGAAACGCGGGCACCCTCTGTGCCCTATAGCTGTCCCATCAGTACCGACTCAGGGTGGAGGAGGACAGGAAGGTCTGCCCCTCTGCTGGGCAGAGCTATCAGCTTGCCAGGGTCTTGGGCACCAGTTAAGACCGGAGGAGGGTCTAAACAAGACTCTCCACAGGCTCTGCTTCCAGGTCCTCTGAACCTATGGCCACAGGGAGGGTAGAGGTTACACACCTGACTTAACCCTGTGGACAGGGCAGGAGGAGCAGGGATGAGTTCTCACTGTCACCCTCCTCTTCCCCTTCCCCATGCCCCCACACAGGAGCTGCTAGCCTGGGCTGGAAATGGGTCCTTTCCTATGAACTGAGCCGGGCCCAACCTGGGGGGCAGGCAGGAAGGGAGGGGCTGCTGGACACCACCAAAATCTTGTTGGTCATAAGGACTTAGGTTCATATCCCAGCTTCCCCACCTACTGGCCGTGTGACCTTGGGCAGGAGGCTCCGTCTGAGGCTTAGTGTCTTCACCTGTGAAGTGGAAAGAACGACAGCACCCTCCCGACAGGGCGGCTGTGAAGGTTAAACACGGGGGCAGATGTGCTCCGGAGTCCGCCATTACGCGCCCCAAAGTGAGCAGAGGGTGGGCGGCTGCCATTCCCCCCTCACTCTAACCCTGACCCGCAGTTCTAGCAATTCCCGACTAGCACCGAATCCGAACTTTCCGCAGCGGTGGCAGGGCCTGGGCGCGGGTCCTTCCTCCGGCCTGCACCACCGTGCTTCTGACAACAGGTACGGGGGTGGAGCTGCCCCGGAGGCGCCCCGGCGGAGGGGGCTGCGGCGCAGCGCTGCGGCAGGGCCGGGCCGGGCCGGGCCGGGCCAGGACGGGACAGGTCAGGACAGGCCAGGCCAGGACAGGCCAGGCCAGGACAGGACAGACAGGCCAGGACAGGCCAGGACAGGCCAGGCCAGGACAGGACAGGCCGGGACGGGACGGGACGGACGGGACCGGGACCGGGACAGGACAGGACAGGACAGGCATGGCTAGTGCCCCGTGGGACTTACTGACCACAAGAGGAGATGGGCAGCAGCTGGGGATT
>LNAC01000179.1:9804-186522 GCA_002007465.1 Ailurus styani
AAAAAAAAAAAAAGGAATTATGTAGGAAATAGACCTCATATTATTTAACTAAATGTACAGTCTAAAAAAGCCCCATTATTATTTTGCATAGACTATAGAAGAATAAGGTAACAAAGAAAGATGACTTTAGTGTATTTCTTCTTTTCATAATATTAATTCCTTTCTGCACACATTAGTTTTCTATTGCTGCTGTAACAAATCACCAAAAATTTAGCAACTAAAACCAATACTAGTTTATTAGCTTACAGTCAATGGGTCAGAAACTGGACCATTGAGCATGGTGTGTACTGAGGATTTCTGCTCAGGTCTCACAGGGTGGAAATCAAGGTGCTGTAGGCACCATCTCACCCGGAGTTAGGGTTTCCCAAGCTTATTCAGGTTGTTGGCAGAATTCAGCTTCTGGATTCTACTTCTCCACGAGTCGAGGGATTGCCCTCTTTATCTTCAAAGCCAGGAGGAATTTCCTTACATCGTTGAATCCCCGTCATGCTTTTAAACACCGACTTCCTCTCTCTCTGACCTGTAGATCCACATTCCAAGGGCTCATGTAATTAGGTCAGGCCTGCTTAAATTAGTTTCCCTTTCTTAATGTCCGCTGTTACATGTAACATCTTTATCATGGAGTAAAATCGATCAAATTCACTGTTTCTGGAGTTATTCAGGGCATGTACACTAGGGGACATGATCTTGGCAGGCCGTCTTAACATTCTGCCTGACTTCTGAGTAATGCAATCGATCTCAAACACTTGATCTTTTTCCTACCATTAAAAAAAAAAAATTACCATTCAAAAGCTAAATGTTTATTAAAAACCTTTAATCTATTAAGAACTTTACTAAGATTATAGGGTGTGATATATATATGTATATTTATATGTATAACTATATATAATAATAGTTATATAACATACTTATTTATAATACATATTACACTTAATTAGTTATACGTATAAATATATATTTATAAAAAATATATATGAATATAAAATAGCTGCCCTAGAAAAACTTTTTGGGATTTTTTTATAAGTGAATGGAGAGGAGGTAGGATGGAGTTTATAATCAAATGTGCCTCTCTAAAATAAGTATACAGAAATAGCATTTCCTTTTCATGAAAATGTTCACATTAATCCTTTTGCACACTTACACTTGCAATCACATGACACTCTCTCTGTGTTGTTTAATAATTCAGAATACAGTTAGATTATACACTTGAATTAAGTAGCTTTTCCAAAAAGTATACACCAGGGGTACCTGCATGGCTCAGTCAGTTGAGCATCCAACTCTTGATTTCAGCTCAGATCATGATCTCAGGGCCTTGAGATGGATCCCCGCTTTGGACTCCACACCGAGTGGGGAGTCTGCTTGAGGATTATCTCTCTCTTTCTCCCTCTGCCTGCCCCTCCCCCCTCAAATGAATAAGCAAATCTTAAAGAAAACCAAACAAAAAGTATACACCATGTTGTAAAGATGATGTACCATATTTTTTCTTGTCATTCTAAAATTAAGCAGCTTCTATTTCTATGTGTATATCATATGATTATTATTACATTCTAACGAGGACAACCTCCTTCTAACCATTTTTTCACTTAGCTAATTTTTACTTATTTCATTTCAATAGTATGCTCAGAAGTCTTCTTCAAAATTCTTTGGGTGGAATTTTAAAATGACCATATATTTTTTTTTTTTTGGTAGCTCCTCCCATTAGAAGGTAGATACCATTTCCCTCTTCATTGACTTTAGGACTTGCATTGACCAATAGGATTCACAGAAATGAATTTTGTGTGAATTCTGAGAAAGGGCTCAAGAAGCCTTGCATCTTCTGCTTTCATTTTCTTGCTGCTCTGTTATTACCATGTAAAATTAGATTGGCATATACATTCTAGGAGAGAAGACCACATGGAGAGAAAAGTCTCCTAAGAACCACCTAAGGCCACCCAGTATTTTTAGCTGCCACCTAACCAAGTAATTAACTGAAGCTTACTCACTTACAACTATGTGTTTAATTTTATTAAATTATTTGACTTAATTATATTTACATTAAATTATATTTTGTTGACTTGATGATAAAATCAACTTTGTATTTTGTGTTATATTAGTCAAAACTATTGTGTGTGTATGTGTGTGTGTGTGTGTATAAATAATAATAATTTGTAAGCAAAAGTTATTGAAAGTATGAAGAAAGATTTGCATTTTTGGTTAGTAAGTCAAGGTCAAGTCAAATTTCCAAGAACAATGTTTGAGCAAAGGAATACAGCAGGGTATTAACAACATAAAATATCAAGATCACAATCCTTGTTTGGAATCTTGGCTTGGACATTTACCAACTCCATGAAATTGAATAAATTATTTAGGCTATCTTATCCTTAGTTTTCTCATTAGTAAAATGTAGGTGAGTGACTCATAAAGTCATTGAAAGTTTGGTGAGGTAAATGTGTATGCACCTATGTAACAGCTTTATATTGCTGTGTAGCAAATTATTACATACTTAGCTTAAAGCAACACACATATATATCTCATACTTTCTCTGGGTCAGTCTGCCCATGGCTTAGTGGAGTTCTCAGCTTCAGCTTCTCATCAGGCTGCCATCTGGGTATCAGCTAGTGCCATGGTCTTAACAGAGTTTTGACTAGAGAAAAAACCTTTTCCAACCCTGTCAAATTATTAGCTGCATTCATTTCTTTTCTGGCTTCATGACTGAGGGTTTTAGTTTTTTGGTGATGGCCACGCTCAGCTCCTAGAAACCTCCAGTTCCTTAGAATGTAGGCTTCTCCAACATGGTCACTTAATTTATGACAACTTGCTTCTTCAAAGTCAGCAACAGAGAACAAGCAAATACACTAGTCTGATGGAGTCTTATATAAAATATCATAATTATAGGAGTGACATGCCATCATCTTTGCCACATTCTATTTGTTAGAAGTCATAGGACTCACCCACACTAAAAGGGAGAGGATTTCTAAATAGACTAGATTAAAAAAAAAAAAAGGCAGGAATCATTGAGGGTCATTTAGATCCCTCCATCCAAAAGTCCAGTGTGTGGAAGGGAATAAGTACATAATAAATGTGAGCTATCTAACAACTGTTATAAATACATAGAGTGTAAAACAACAAAAAATTGGCCAAAATAGTCACAAGTTATCCATTTTTGTCTTGTGATTCTTAGAGCTCATACATACAATGAAGTATTAAGTGGTAATCAATTTAAAATATTCACATGGAAAGAAGACCAGAGAAGACAAACTTAAAGAAATGTGACTCAAACCACTTGTCACTGATGATCAGCAGCTAACATACTTGAGAATGTTTACTCATTTTGGCAAAATCTAGAATACAGAATTTGAAAAAAAGTATACCTAAGGTGATACATTTGATTGGAACTGAAATCCATTGGTTGTTCTGATTAGGTTTAAGATAATCTATGATTCCACTTGTTATTGCTAAAACAGGTATTTTTTAATACTGGTTTTCAAAATCTCTGCTTCATGATGCAAGATAAGTAAAAATCTAATAACTAATTAAAAGGGGGTTATCATTTTATTTTAATTTCTTTTTCCAGAATGGCTCCTGAGAGCTTTACCAATGTCAGGTTTTGGTATACTTTGTATGAGAATGATTTGTATTTAGTTACTTTTTGGGCAGGATTGAAAAACAATTCTCAGTTCATTTCCAAGCAAAAGACATCATTTTTCCTCATTTGCTCATACATTTGTATTTAAATAAGCAGAGTTTTTTTTATTGCTTCTTTCTTATCAACCTTTTAATTTATGATTACTATCTTTCTCATTAAGTAAATTTTGAAAGAGGAAAAGATCTCCAAGCAATTTAATATGAAGTACAAAAGACAAAATTATCTGCACTATCCACAGCAGTAAAACTGGCACCACTGAAAGTGCT
This sequence comes from Ailurus styani, assembly GCA_002007465.1. Lineage (NCBI taxonomy): Eukaryota > Metazoa > Chordata > Mammalia > Carnivora > Ailuridae > Ailurus > Ailurus styani. Next base: position 13,696 of record LNAC01000179.1, read on the forward strand.
GAGTAAAAATCTGTTAAATAAGATCATTTTTCTTCCCAGTTATATTTCCCAGTGCTGTGAACATTAGAAATTTATAGATCTTTCTACACACTGGTTATTTCTTGTAACATCAAGTGAAGCCACAGTAGTATAGCTGTGTTTTCCATGGAATAGCTGATTCATTTTGATGATACAGAGCCTCCATGGTGAGAGATGTATGGGCACAAGGGTATCACCATTTCCGTCAAGTGGGAAAAAAAAACTGTCTTAAAAGCTCAATTTTCTGTATAATATGAATGTGTGCTAATTATAGAAATGTAGGTCACCAACACTTTGTTAAATTCACTGATGTGATTTTTTAATTTTTACTTTTAAACCAAATAAAGTGGTTATATCAACAAATCATTAGTGACTATCAATGAGAATTTTATTTCAGAGGACTGCATGTATAACCTCAAGAGACAGAAAAGGATGCTGTAAAATCATAACACTCTATGCTCTAACCAAAGTACTTTATAATGTGGGAAATTAATGGATTTCATAAAACATAAATGTGAGAATATAAAATGTACAAGAGGGATATTAAAAACTTCTAATTTATATGTTAAGAATATTAGAAAGTGGCAGTTTTGAATGTTATAATCTGCTTTAAGCACACATTTTGGTTAGCACCTAAGAACTAATTTTGACTGCAGTAAAACTGGATTTCTGAGCTACACTAATTAGATATAAATAAGGTTGATATCTGGATATGGTTTAGTATTTGAATTAGGTAAATAGAAGACAAATATTAAAAAAATTTACAATAGAAATGAAAAGAAAAACCTAAAAAAATCATCATGAAGATGGTCTTCCAAATCCACACGTTTGCTACGTCTTGCAGTCTGTGATAGCAGACATTTAACATAATATTTCAGCTTAATGATATTGGAGAAAGATGACTTTGATCATGTAGTAACATTCCAATAGTCAAATTAGCTGGAAAGTGGTAGGTGCACATGTCAGCCCACAGTAAAATTCACAAAGTTTCCTCTTTTTTATCAAATAAATCCTGTCAACTCTCTCACAAGTGAAGTTTCAGAAAGTAAGTTAATTAGCACATATGGTCAAAATCCTTAATTTCTAATTATGTAAAAATTAGCTCTGCTCTAGGAAAAACACTCATAACTTGCTTCAAAATACATGAATTTAGGGGCACCTGGGCAGCTCAGTGGGTAAGCGGCTACCTTTGGCTCAGGTCATTATCCCAGGTCCTGGGATGGAGCTCCACATCAGGCTCCTTGCTGAGCTGGGAGTCTGCTTCTCCCCTTCCTGTCATTCCCCCTGCTTGTGCTTGTTTTCTCCCTCTCTCTCCTTTTCTGTCCCCCTCTCTCTCTGTCAAATAAATAAATAAAAATCTTTAAAAAAATACATGAATTTATACATACATACACAACACATGTTTCTGCAAAGACAATTTCACTGAGAATTTCCACATTGTCTATCTGTGAGGGAGGGGCAGTAAAGATAATCTACAGCTTGACCATTGTTGTTAAGCCTAGATATATGGGTAGGGTAGGTACATTGCAAAGTCTACCAAAATACACTCATAACCAGGAACAGACAGTGTGATGAATAAGGTATTTTAAAAGATGAGAATTCAATTATGTAATGGGGAGGGGGTAATTGTAATAGATGGAAGATAGTTAAGAAAAATGATAGCATAGATGAAACTAGACCTCAAACATTGAACAAGGTCACTTGCAAAGGAGAGAAACTCAAGAAAAGCAAGGACTCATTTGAATTGGAACTCAAAGACAATTCCTACAATAACTGATCAATTCAATAATCATCCTGAGTCCTCTGAAGATACTGACCAAAATAACTATAATGGTAATGTGAATTAACTCTTCTCTGTATCTTCTCTGCCTCTCCTTCCATTATCAGTCATCTCCTAATATCCCATATTTAAATTCTGAAATATTTGAGGAAAGTTTTTAGGGAACACAATCTCATATTTTCAGAGCTTCATAAAGGTCAGTTTCCTGCCCCAGTCTATTTTGCAAATCTATTTTGTTCATCATTGGTAACTCCCCATTCCTTAACAGTATCACTTATCATTTGCTGTGACCATTGAGGACCTTCTAAATGATTCAAGTGTGCCACTCACTCATGAATTCCTTATTGTTTCAGTAAAAGGCTATCTTGTGGAATTTTCCAAGGAAAATAGAATCTCATAGGTCCTTGGATCTTTTAAAATAGATTTATTTGAACATGCATTTGATTCCTTCCTCAAAAGTCTGCCACTAGTAAAAACTGCAAGTTCTGACACTCCCACCTTGTACATTGTGGGCCATAATTTTTTCCAGTCTTTCAAGTTGCATTCCAGCATTGTGTTAAGACAGGCTCCAGAGGCATTTAAACACTGAAACAAGGGTTATTGTCTCCATATCAGCAAACTTTCTCTTATTCAGATATATACTCTACTTTTCTTGGTCCAGGACTTTCAAGATTATTCGCAGTCATGCTTTACATGATCATATTGGTATATCTTATGCAGGTCCTGCTATTCCTTTCATGAATGATCCACATCCTTCCCTGGCACAACCGACATTCCCCCTTTTGAACCATGCTCTGTCCCTTTGTTATTTATTGGCTGGTGGCCAAGGTAGGAATGGGAAAAAGTCTTGAGTACTATCTACAGGGACCTCATTAAGGAGGAGCCCTCTATCTTTTGGCATTAGGGATGGGAATTGGGAGTTCAGTATTTTCAAGATTATCTACCTATAGGCCCCCATCACAAATTTCAGAGTCCAACTTTTAAATTTTTTATGTGAGGGCCCAATTTTGATTAGAAACTTACTGAAGCTGTGAATACAAGCTTTTCTGAAATTCTGACACACTTATAATCAAGTTGTTTCCCTGATTTTCAGCCTAGCCTGTCCTTCAGCTGTAGAAGATGAAGGTCTCGAAAGAGATTACCATAGATGCTTTTTTCATCCATTAAGCTGGTAATTTTCTGACCTATGTCTCTAAATATCTGTATTCAATATATACAGTTAAAAACATTTTTTGGTTCTTCTAATTATCATTATCCATATACCTCTCAAATATTACAGATATTACATAATCCAGTGCCTTTAGCTTTTCTGTGGTTTCTGTCATTAGTCCAAAGATAATTCTGGAATGAAACACTGTCTGAAAATAAAACAAAACAAAACAGAAAAACGCCCTCATAGGCTCCGTCCTTTGTTATTAGGGTGGTGTGCTCCTACATATGCCATTTTCTTTACAGCAGTGTCTGCTGCTGAGCTATTCCATCCTAATTAAAATTTCTGTCTGACATTAATCATGACATAATAGCTATTTTTAACTCTCAGAATTTTGTGATACCTCAGTGCTGGGAGCTGTTTTCCTCTAAAGTCCAGTAATAGGACAGTTATTTTACTTTGAAGGATATATATAACTGATGTGTTAGGTAACCTGCATCAAAAGTAGAGAACACTACTCAGTATTTTAAATAATCAAACAGAATGCTGATTTATTTGCCTTCTGACCATGGAAGAACTGTGCTTGTGAGGCAGATCTCAGATTCTATAAAAAAATCTTAGAGCAACTGACAAATTTTACCACTGAAATCTGGAAGGATCCAAGGACACTCTCCATCTACTCTTCTATTCAGTGTGTACTGTGATAATTAATTAAGACAGAGTTTTTTAAAATATACATAAAAACTGGAAAGGAGGAAGTAAACCTGTCATTATTCACAGGTGAATAAACTCACAGAAAATTCAAAAAATAATCTATAGACAGACTGTTTGAATATAATAATGAAATACATTTGACCTTCCAGTCAGGTGTGTGTGTATGTGTGATTATGTGTGTGTTTGTGCCCAAATTCTAAATAATGTCTAAGTCATGAAAGAAATCATAATAGAAACAAATTTAGGTTCAGAATGAAGTAACAGATAATATTCAGCATATCATTCCTGGATTATAAGTAAAATAGTACTAAGCTTTGAACAAAACAGAAGTGCCCATTAACACTGTATCTGTTCAACATTGTAAGGTGGGTCCCTCCCAACACAGTAAAAATTGCAAGTTAAACCTCAGGAACTAGAGAGGAAAAAAGCAAGCTGTTGTTATTCAAGGGTGATATGCCTACACAGAATTCTGAAAATTTGAAAGTCGCAAGGATACAAAGAGAGCTTAACAAGGTGGCTCCATAAAAGGGCAAATGGTACAAATCATCTGCATTTCTATACATCAGCAACAAAATTCAGAAAAGAAATTTAGAAAAGCCATTATTTATCCTAACAACTAAAATGATAAGGTATATACAAATAAATGTAGCAAGAAGTGTGCCAAACTTTTATTTATTTTATTTTTTTTTTTGTGTGTGTGTTATGTCAGTCACCACACAGTACATCATTGGTTTTTGATGTAGTGTTCCATGATTCATTGTTTGCATATAACACCCAGTGCTCCAGCAATACGTGCCCTCCTTAATACCCATCACTGGGCTCACCCATTCCTCTATGCCCCCTTCTAAAATTAAGAAAATTAGAAATCACTATTCAAGAAAGTAAACTTAGGGTGCCTGGGTGGCTCAGTTGGTTAAGCCGCTGTCTTCGGCTCAGGTCATGATCCCAGGGTCCTGAGATCTAGTCCCACATTGGGCTCCCTGCTCAGTGGAGAGCCTGCTTCTCCCTCTCCCTCTGCCTGCTGCTCTGCCTACTTGTGCTCTCTATCTGTCTGTCAAATAAATAAATAAAATCTTAAAAAAATTTTTTGAACAAATATAATGGTATATTGCATTCATGGACATGAAAGCTCAATGTAAACAACTCTGCATAAAATAATTTTTAAAACTCAGAGTACTTCATATATAATTTCCAAAAGGAACATCTGTGGAACTTAGAACAATGGTAATCCTTAATTTATACTAAGAATAATGATTCATCTATACCTGAAACTAATATTACAGTATATGTTAAGTGGAATTTAAATAAAACCTTAAGAAAAACAAAACAAAAGAATAATCATCCAAAGACAGAAACAATAGCAACAGCAATTAAACAACTTTTTTTTTGAGAAAGAAACTAAGGCTTTTCCTTAATTATATAAAGATTAATTATAACATGATAATAAATGGATTTTACCACTTTACTTTTTTCCCATCCATCACCTTCTTGCTTGAAATTAATGTCTATCACTCTAATACTCTCTTTTCAATATCCTAAAGGTATTTTACCCCGTTCCTTTTCTTTTTTTTTAAATTATATTAAAGTAATGAAAGTCCACAATCCTCCTCTTTCTCCATGCTTGTCTGAGTTCTTGAATACTTTTAGATAAAATTTCCCATTGGGGATATTTCTCCACCTATTTAAGTAACGGTCATTAACCTTAATGAAACTCTAAATATAGTTATCCTGCTATTTTAAAAAATCACTTAGCTCTCTGACTATTTAGAAGTACCAGTGAAACTTCACTGTATATTTCAAACATTTAACCTACTACCATTTCCGTATCTCTTTAATTTTCTTAAAGGAGATGTCGCTTATTTTTCTATCACAATATCAAGATATTTTCTTCTTTCAGCCCTATTACAATTGTGTAAGCACATTTCTCCAAATTTCATGAAAATATATCCTCCTTTTCACTCTATACTTCCTTCTCTTTAACTTCATCAAGGACTTTCACTTTAAATTCTCCCTTCTTGCTGCCATATCTTCAATTTATCTCTTCCCATTAGAATATTCTGAATAGCACTTACATGTGTTCTCTTATATTTAAAAATAACAACACACTTATCTATAAAAACTTTTTTTCAATCCCACTCTGCCTTCAGGCACTCCCCAATATTTGTCTTTTCCTTTAAAACCAAGCTTCTAAAATAAATTTTCTATACTTAATATTTCTGTACCTCAATACCAATTTCTTAATGGACTAGTATCTGGACTCTACCTACTTCACTCATCCAGTGTAACTTTAATTACTCAAGTCTCCAATTATTTACATGCTACTAAATTTAATGGGCACACTTTCCCATTCTCATCTTTCCTGATCGGTTTTGATACTTTATTTATTAATCATCTTCTATTTGTTAGGCAATGTATTTGGTAATTGGAATATAATGGTGATGAAATTCATATATAATCCTTACCCTAATGAAGTTCATAGCCTAGATATTTATCAAATAATCACAGTTACTAAGTGCATCACAGAGAAATTATGAATACATTATGAGTCCAAAAAAGAATAGGTAAACGTCTATGAACTGGCATCTGAAAGAGAATTAAGATGGCAAACAAAGGGTAGAGTGTTCCAAGAAGACGGAAAAGCTTCTACATTAACCACGAAGTTAGTAGGGGGGGCCTGGTGAATATGGGGTTCCAGAAGATACCCAGTGTGAGAATGAGAACAGATCTCTAGAGAATAGACTGGAATTAACAGAACGAAAATCACAGTCAAAGAAATAGAAAAGCACATTCCTGAATTAAGACTTTAATTTGATTACTTAAATGATCAATATACACTAAAAAATAAAATAGTGTCATGATTACTTTTTATTAATCTCCAATTACTCAAGTAATATAGTGTCTTTCTTATGAAAGGGAGACACATATAAAGTTTAATTTCTCTATAAATAGGAACTGTCATCCCATTCTGCTACCCTTTGCCTTATTATAGCCATTTTAATGTATTTTAATGTCCTTCCCTACCCCTTTCTTTGGTAATAAAACATGTCCAACAAATAATACATAATTTTATTTTATATCTTAATGATCTGTGGTAGATTATCTTTTTTTAAGGTTTATTTATTTATTTGAAGGGAGAGGGGCAGAGAGTGACAATCTTCAAGCAGGCTTTGCACTGAGCACAGTGCCCAATGTGGGGCTCAAACTCATGACTCGATAAGGACTTAAGTCAAAAGCAAGCATTGATTAACTGACTGAGCCACCCAGGCACCCTATCTGTGGAAAAATTATCTTTATGGAATAGAAGCCCAAGATATATTATCAGGAAATCTATTCTAGAGGTTATTCCTGATAGAATTGTCAGGCCAAATTAAGATTCTGAATAGCATGGTTTACAAAAACAGTTAAAAACCTAATAGCAGGAGGAAGGGAATAAACAAGATACGATGAAAGACCAAATTACCTGAACCCTAGGTTCAGGATACGCAACATCATGGCTATCTGTAGCTCTGTCTACTATGCCAGTTTTACCAACTAATGGTCTTTTATGGGGACGAGACTTGAGGTTTGAGTAAGGAGCTTAATAGAATGAAGGTGCCAACATAAATATACTTGCCTCATCCAAGAGATGCTAAACAAGTCCTGGTCACAGCTATAGATCAGTAACTAGTCTACTGAACACTCATTTCTTTTAGCTGTTTCTTGTTCTGAGCTCATGAGAGACCAAACTGGAACATAATGGGAATCACAAATAGATGGCCAATTTAAAGATAACAATTGACTGTTTATTGGTAATATAATAGCTTATGACTTGATCTTTCCATTGATTTCTATTTAAGAGTGGCACTTCTGTTTGTTCTAATTATTCCACCTATCTTTAACAGGTCTTGAGGTTACTAACTTGTGATCTATATTTAACATATATTATGATTTCTGTTTAACTCACATACAACTTGTTTCATTATATATCTTAACACAACTTATAAAATGCTGCTTATAATTCATAAGCTGCCAGCTTATTTTCTCTTTGCTTAACACTTATGTATTTTATCAATTCTGTTTGTTTTTCTAATCTTTTGAAGATTAGAATATTCTCAAATAATATTACAACACAAATTACATATAACTAAATTGTATTACACTCTTTATATTATTTGGTAACTTTTTCCTTCTTTCTCTAGATTACATTTGAGAACTATCAAGGTTGATTAATCCATATGGATCTGGATCATACCTTTATAGGATTTATACTTGTTCATTTCCATTATAGTTAGCCAATATGAAACTATGAAAGAATGGTTTGAGGTGTTACCCTACTTGCATAATTATACATTATATGTTACACACAGAGAGACAATCAGTAGTTTCTTGTGTGAGAAACCAGATTTTCGATTCACACAGTACCTTGTACCAGTTCCCATGCTCCATCCAAATCACCACAGGATGAAGGGATAAAAGCAGATGTCAACTCTATGTATTGCAGGGTATGTATCACAGGAGAGTAACCCCAAAACTATGAAACTGGAAGCTCATATAAGGTGGCTGGCACATCTATCTCTTCAGAGATAGAAAGAAATTGATGTTTGCTCTGGAATATAAATACACACTCTCTGGAGGGAGAAGGTCTCTAGGTTTACAACCCCTGGAATGTAAAGAAATGGCTCCAGGGAAGATTGTCTATAAATTTCTCAGAAACTTCCAAGGTTTGTTCTTTTCCTTCAATCATCCTTTACATAGGTTGTCAGTAATCTTTGCTCAGTAAGCCCTAAATATGAGGAAACATGAAAATATTTATGGAGCATTGTTTCCTGACAGCTGCAACAAATATATTCATATGTTTTTTTCCTTGTGAGTTGACTTTTTATTTTTCTGCAGAGTAAGTTTCATATATATAAGTAAGTAAAAATAGGTTACTTTCAACAAAATAAAAATCAAACTAGGAACACATTTATTCCTTCAAAATGTCCATTACAAAGAAGATAATTGAGAGTTGTCATAACAATTTTTGGGAGAAATGCCATGACTCTAGAATCCTATCTGCATCCAAACTCTCATGTGTTAAAAGGATGAGAAAAATCAGAAATATTTTTAAAATATGTCTCAATTTCACACTGTCTCCTCAGAAATACTAAATACTCTTTATGAATATATAACTTTTGTTTTTTCAGCTTATATATATATTTTAAATAAGTTATTCTTCATTGTTGGTAGATATAGGTGAAAATAATATATACTCCTTACTTTTTATGTGTATAATTTATCTAGCTTAATATATGGCATTATAAAAATATTTTTATATTAGGTAAATGGAAAATGGGAACCTATTGTTTTTGGTATTACAATATATAGAAAGGGCATGAGAATTTCATTTGTTAACAATGACACCATGGGTTAAAGAAGAATGAATAACATATACACATTGTTGAAAGAAAAAGCTGTTAACTTTAAAGAAAAAGTGTTAACTCCTACTTTAAACTTCTTGACAAACTCTTTTTATTATTATTATTATTTTAAAATTATTTTTGCAGCTTTACTGGGAATGATTGACAAATAAAAATTGTATATATTTAGGGTGTGCAGTGTGATGGTTTGATATTTGATATATATATATACATACATTGTGAAATGATTACCATAATCAAACTAATTAACACATTTATAACCTTACATAGCTACCTTTTTGCTGTTGTTTTTGTTTTTGGTGTGTGAGAACACTTAAGATCTATTCACTTACCCAATTTCAGTTATACAATATAGTATTATTAACTACAGTCACCATGTTGTACATTATATCCTCAGAACTCATTCATCTTATATGTTGAGGTCTGTACACTTTGCTTAACATCTCCTCAATTTTCCACCCTCCTAGACCCTGGTAACTACTATTTACTCCCTGGTCCTGAATTTGACAATTTATGAGTCTACATATAAGTAAGATCATACAGTATTTGGCGTATTTCATTCAGCATCAGGGGCTCCAGTTTCATCCACATTGTTGCAAATAGCAAATTTTTTCTTAAATAGCTGAATAATATGCATAACAAAGGAAACAATAACAAAATAAGAGGCAACATATAGAATGGGAGAAAATATTTGCAAACCATATATCTGATGAGGGGTTAATATCCAAAATATATTAGGAACTCATACAACTCAACAGAAAACAAAATAACCCAGTTAAAATATGGGCAGAGAGCCTGAAGAGACATTTTTCCAAAGAAGACATACAGATAGCCAACGTGTATATAAAAAGGTGTTTAACATCACTAATAATCAGGGAAATGAAAATTAAGCCACAAGGGAGATATCACCTCACACCTATTAAGATGGCTATTATCTTAATAAATTCTTTACTCTTCAAACCACATAGAGTTTGTTTAAGTGTGTTTACATCATTATAAAGAAGTAGGATTTGTGTAGGAATAAGCTATTTTTCCAAAATTTGCAGTGTTTATTATAAAATAAATGCTAGGAATATAAAAATGAAATTGTCAATAGTTAGAAGTATCAAAGCTAGTTTTTATTTAGTATGTGGAAATAGATATCATATATTCTTTATTGTTTATATTTTTATTATGACCTTTCTTCCTAATAGCACTTGTACAGATATATGTGATTAAATGCAGCTTCCTAATTAAAAGACACATATGAGCACCATTTTCCTTTGGTGTATAAGAGGATACAACAGGTAGAAACCATCATTTTTGCTATAGATTAGATTGCAAAGAATTACATGGTCTGTATTGGTGGGGGGACAATATAGAGAATGAACTATTAAGGTTAATTCACTGCAGGACAGAATGTATTAACTGAGAGTTTTTGTCCTTTGTCCTTATGGACTGTTATGAGTTGAATTGCACATCCCCCCCATTCAGATGTTGAAGTCCTAACTCTCAGTACCTCTTAATGTCTCCTTATTTGGAAATATGGTCATTGAAGATGTCATTATTTAAGATGAGGTCATATTGGAATAGGGCAGGCCCTTAATCGAACAGGACTGGTGTACTTATACAAAGGGGAAATTTGAACACAGACACAGATTTAAGGCTAATGCCATGTGAACATGAAGATGGAGATTGGGGTAATGCATATAGGAATGTCAGTGATGGCCAGCATACCACCAGTAGCCAGGAGAGAGTCACGAAATGGATTCTCCCTTGAAGCCCTTGGAAAGAAACCAGCACTGCCAACACCCTGGTTTTGGGATTCTAGCCTCTGAAACTAAGACAACACATTTCTGTTGTTTAAGTCACCCAATTTGTGGTACTTTGTTATGGCAGCCCTAGCAAACTAATATATGGCTGTTGTAGCCTTCCTTTCTATAAAGAATCAATGATATTCATCACCTCAGAGGCACAGATTCATTCACCTTAGGAAAGGTAAACTAGTTACTTCACTTTCCATACAGAGACATAAAATGATTAGGGTATATTAAACATCCTACTCTCTAGGTCATATTTAGACTGTTTTATCTTCCAAAAGAGAAACCTGATCTTCCTTCAAGTATAATGGAGCTGTTTTCCTTTTCCAAAAATTGTTGCATCAGATTTAGTGCTAAGATTATATGCTTTTGCCACCTTTTTAATAAAAATAATAATTACAGTTTTCCCAGTTAAAGCAAAATCTTGTGGGAAACAGTGAGCACTCTGTATATTCTTCACCTATATTATTCCGGTCTTGTGGGTTCTTAACACTGATATCTAATGTTTCTTGTAAAGACAATTGTTTTTCAATGGCTACAGGCCCAGCACACATGAAGCCATTATGTCAGTCAGCCCTAAACAGTAGTCTCTCAGACACTGATGTTTACCAATGTGCTCCGTATTAGAGAGGGAAAGGGACAACTTAATCTTTAACACAAAATGCAATCAATGAGCAGGGCAGAGGGTCAGAGAGAGAGGGAGGAGCAGACTCCCCACTGAGCAGGGAAGCCTGATGTGGCGCTTCATACCAGGACCCTGGGATCATGACCAGAACTGAAGGCAGCAGCTTAACAGACTGAGCCACTCAGGAACCCTAAGGTCTGTTCATTCTTGGAGCCAGATTTGAACATTGTCTGACCTCTGATCCCAAACTCTTAACTGGTAAAAAGCAGTAATTGCATAATCATGATTACGAATTACTATTAGAAGTTATCCTTTTTAAGAAATTTTTTATTTTTTATTTATTTTTTCCCCAACCATCCAAACATGACTCTCAAGTAATGTACTGTCATAGAATTGTATGTAAGATTTGGTCCTTTGTCAAAAGTGCTAGCAGCCCCTGGATAATAAATAAATAAATAGAGAAAAATTAGCAGTGTTATGTAACCCTATGATTACTGCAACCTTCTTCCTATTAGCTAATGTATGAGCCAAGATTTAAGTTCATATTTATTTTAACTTTATATCTCAACTTATAAAATAGTTCTGAGCTCTATTCTTTAATAGAAAAATCCTACAAAATCTATGTACTCTAAGTACTCCATCATCTTAGAGACTTCGAGTACTAAAGTTTTGAATAGGATAGAAAACAACAGTGAACACTTTATACTTAACAAATTTGACATTACAAACTCACTACAGCATCACTCTTACTCATGTGAGGGACCCCTACAAACCAAAGAACTATACATTTGTACCTGGAGGATCAAAAAAAAAAAAAAAGACCACGACAAATCTGGCAACACTCGAAAGAAGACAACAGACCCTAGACCTGAAAAGGGCAAATCAAGAGCCTGTCAGTACAAATGATTCAGAACTACTCAAATCCTGGCAGAGTGAGTGAGCAAGTCGGTCTCTGGAGAATCTAAATCCTGACATTATTTTTGCTCCAAACCACCACTCAGAATTCTACTCAGATGCTGACAGAAAGGCATCCTTGCAGACAGAGCGTAGGTAGCAGTCTCTCCTTCCACTGACTAGAGCAAATAACGGAAAGAGTGTGTGATCTCTGTGTGTTTCTAGCCACTGACTCATAACCTTAAAGCATTACGTGTTAATGTACAAAGACATCTGTCTGAGTATTTTCAGTTATGTAAGGCTATCTTCCCTAATATTGATTTAAATACTTTTTTCCATAAAAAGAAAAATTGTTCCAAAGCCCCTCCCAAGAACATTTTTTACCTGGACCCATATTTTAAAAGTAAGGACTTAAACATCTTCCCTTTCAGAGACATCATTTTTCTTTCTTTTTCTTTTTCCTTCCTTCCTTCCTTCCTTCCTTCCTTCCTTCCTTCCTTCCTTCCTTCCTTCCCCCCTTTCTTCCCTCCCTCCCTCCTTTTCCTTCCTCCCTTCTTTCTTACCCTCCTTCCTACCTTCTTCCCTCTCTCCTTACTTCCCTCCCTCCTTTTCTTCCCTCCCTCCCTTCTTCTTCCTCTCTCTCCCCCTCCACCCCTTTCTCTTTTTCTCCCTCCCTCCCTCCTTTCTTTCTTTTCTTTTTTTTTTTGATTTTCTAGAAAATAGTTTATCTCATTTATATTAAATGAGGAAGGTGGCTATTAAATATATACTTTTTGTCATGAAAATGATAATAGGAACTGGTATGGTTTTGAATAAATATGAGCTCACGGAGAAGATACATCCATTTCCTGCTAATTTCAGTAAGAATTGTGAGGCTAGTAGGAGGTTAGCCTATTTCTTGTGGTCATCTGTGGACTCCTGTAATGTGCTGTGAACAGTGCATTACTTTCATACTGACACTGATAAACTTTCCATTCAATGGCTGGCACTGAAATGAATTTCAAAATGGAAGTGTCTCTTTTCTAAAATATATAATTTTAAATGCACAACAACTGCTATGACTTGTGCTTTCATATTGTAATAAAACCTAATTTTTCAAACTTTCAGAGAATGACCACTAACTCTAAACTTAATGGAAAAAAAAAGAAAACTAAAAGAATTGTTTTATTTCTTAGTATAAAATATTTCTTAGTATAACATAACAATGATGTGAACAATGTTTACTATAATGATGTGTTTTGTGAAATATGCTTTTCCACAGACTGTATTTTTTATGGTTATAGATAACATAATCTAAATAATTAAGCTCTCGGTAAATGCATAATGACTTAGGAAATAGCTTCAGAAGATCCTGAAGATAATTTTAATACTTGAGCAATTTTGAAGGAAATTTTAATCAGAAGGGTGCTGAAAGCTTTCAGATAATTACTTTTGGAAAATATCCCTTTTCCAAGACTAAATAGTTCTTACTGGTATTTCCTGAAACTTTACCCTTTTCTAAATATTTTGTTGTATGTTCGGTTTCTCCTATAATACAAATCCTTAGGTAATACACAAGATTAATAATAATAATAATAATAAGTAGTAGTAGTAGTAGTAGTAGTAAAGTACTATATAAATGCTAGTCCTTTCTTTGTATTAATTTGGAAGAAATTTCTAAGGCGTTTAGATTTATAAAGCCATAGCAATATTTACTTTGTGTATTGTTATTCTAAAGAAAACCTGACAAAGAAAATCCATCTTCGATCTCAGCAGGAAGTCAGCCGATCATTCATAGTGATTAGGACGTTGTCCTCAGATTTTGATAGGCAGCAGAGAGATACCCAGAAAGAGGGCCATGGGCAGAGATTCTGGCAAATGAACTGGCCTCACTTGCCACAGTGAACACACACTTGTATAAACTTAGTATTTACACAAACCCTTGTTCTTTGCGCAACCTAATGTTACATTTTTGTGTTTAGTAGCTGTCAAATTGGGCAACTGGTTCTACTAATCTTTCTGCAATAGCACCCCCGCTCCTTCTTTTTTTTTTTTTAAAAAATTTTTCACGTATGTCTTTGATGACAAATAGAGCCAGAAAGCACAAGTAGGGGAATAGCAGAGGGAGAAGGAGAAGCAGGCTCCCCGTTGAGCAGGGAGCCCAATGCGGTGCTAGATTCCAGGACTCTGGGATCATGACCTGAGTTGAAGGCAGATGCTTAACCAACTGAGCCACCCAGGCCCCACCCTTGTTTTTTTACTTCATTTTGGTTTTAGTTTTTGTGACTTTATTGTTATTGTTCAGTGATCTGGTTTCAGTACAGTTGGAAAGGGAAAGACAAATACAACAATCTGGTACTTTTGAAGCTAATAAATATATATCCCTACTTGATTTAATGACACTTTAAACCTGAAGAGTATAGGCACTCAGAGATAGGCTCAGAATTTCCTCTTGTCAAGGAAAGCAGTTACAAGCACAGAGAATTTTTGTGTAAAAAAAATTGTTAATAAAATTCACACCTGCATTTTTTTCTTTTCAAAAATTAAGTTATAGTGACCATAAATGAACTCCAAATTATAGAAGGGTATTTCTCTTACATGCAGGTTAGTAGATACAGAATTGCATCTTGTTAATTGCTTTGTCATGTGCAATCATGGTAATCACACCACTTATTTTATCTGAGTGACAACAGTTCAGCGCTGCTGATTGTACAATATCTAAAAATTGTTAAAACTTTTTCCCTCTGTGGTTAAGCTGTTTCAGAGTCCTCTGATCAATGATACTTTAATAAGGCTCGAGGTGGAAGTTCAAATAAGGGTATTTTTTATTGAGAAAAAATAATTTTATTTTTTGAGTGGATCTTATGTACTCTCCCCAAATTTAAAAGAGTAACATTAAATATATATATATATGTGTGTATACACACATATGTGTATATATCTAAAAATAAAAAATATATATCACTAAAATATATATTAGTATAAAATATATATCTAGCATACATATTAGTATTATATATATATATATATATATATATAGAGAGAGAGAGAGAGAGAGAGAGAAGAGAGAATGTGTGTGTGCCTGTGTGTGTGTAGTGGAGAGAGAGAAAGAGTTGGCAAAGTTTTTGTTTATTTACTTGCCCATGATTAAGAGAGTAAGGAAAGGGTCAAGGAGTTGGAATGATAAATAATAATGGAGGCTTAATATAATTATTGGGAATCTTAAATTTTTTAAAGATTTTATTTATTTGAGACAAAGAGAGAGAGAGAGAGAGAGCACACACAAATGGGGGGAGGAGGAGAGGGAGAAGCAGGCTCTCCTGATGATACATGGGCTTGATCCCAGAACCCTGGGATCATGATTTGAGTCAAGAGCAGACAGTTAACTGACTGAGCCACCAAGGTGCCCCCAATTTTGTTTTTATTAATTATTAGGTTTCAAATGAAAATTCAGAAATATTCAGACAGACCATTAAATTTCCACTTGATGATCCAGCCCCACTCCAGCAAAACATAACAGGCTACATTTTTATCTACTACAGTTCTTCAAAGTACTCAGTGAGAAGAATAATGTATCGATCCTCCTTATAGTGTCTTATTTTGTTAAAAACTATAAATAATTCTGCCAATTTACTCCTGTTTAGAATTTTTTTTTCTTGTAGGATTTCAGTCAGTTGAATTTTCAAGACAAAGAAAAACCTGTACCAGTCCTCTTTCCTTTTAACCAAATCTAATATGTCTGAACGCATTAGTACACTCTATTTCCTCCAAAGATAATTGGCAGACATTGATGTCTCTCCTTTTAAGTAACTGCCAAAGAGTACACTAAAAAGCTCTGGGGACTCTAGTAACCCATTTGTAATGATGTCAATAGGTTTAAATATCACACTAACAATGAATCACTCTTCCATTAACAAAATTATTTCTAAAACTGCCATCATCATTATTTCAATAAATGTACATTTTTTATATCATTACTGAAGTAGACTTTTTAATTCCTTTACAAATGTTAATATAAAATGTGATTTTTTTCTATAAACCATGTCCATATAAACTGAGAAAATATTACTAACAATAAATGTAATTGATGCCAAATAATCTACCAGAGCATTTGAAAACAATTTAGAGGCTAAAAAATTTTTTCCCCTCTTCTCAGTGTAGGAAGGAGAAAGCAAGTTTAATGTTAAGTTATAGTTATTTTAAAGGACTTTTCTACATTTTTTTCACTTTTTTTTTAAAGATTTTATTTATTCATTTGACACACAGAGAGAGATTACAAGTAGGCAGAGAGGCAGGCAGAGAGAGAGAGAGGAAGAAGCAGGCTCCCCGCAGAGCAGAGAGCCCGACATGGGCCTCGATCCCAGGACCCTGGGATCATGAGCTGAGCTGAAGGCAGCGGGTTTAACCCACTGAGCCACCCAGGTGCCCTCACTTTTTTTTATTTTTAAGTAGGCTCCAGGCCCAGTGTGGAACCCATTGCGGGGCTTGAACTCATGACCCTAAAATCAAGACCGGAGCTGAAATCAAGAGCTGTGCCACACAGTCACCCCAGTACATTTTTTCCACTTTTGATCAATAATCATATTTAAGTTTTATGTCATAATTTCATCATGCTGGTATTTAAAATATGTATATATTTACATAAATACATTTGAGAGCTTTTATTCACATAAATGTACCTAATATATTAAATTAACTACATAATTAAAATGACTTCTCTTAAGATGGAATATTTATTCATATATATCCAGAAGATAAAGTCTATAATTACATGAAATTATTAGGTTTTCACGAAGTAAGGTTATTAGAATTACGGTCAAACAAAAGTTTGATAGTGCAAGCACTGATTAGATACAAGGATAGATTCATTTTTGAAAACATAATTGTTTCTATTGGGTGCTAGAAAACAAAGAATACATAGGTCTCAGAGAGCAGTAAACGAACAAATCCGGGCCTCCCCCCCACCCCTCGCACCTGACCCATCCCCACCGTTTTTCTTAAGACTAAGTTTAAGCTTGCATTAGACAATAGTCAAAGGGTACTAAGAGAGACAGTAAATCATCCAAGTAGAGAAAATGCTCAGACTACATATGTAAACAAACTTGTACCGATCAAATATAACTTCTACTGAACTTCATTCTTATATTCAAGGTAGTTTCAGTCATTCACATAAGTTTTTAATGAAGATATCACACATGAATTGTTTAGATTTAAACTACAAAGCACCCCAAAGTCACAGTCCGACACAAACATAGAGAGGACACAATAGGTTCTTGAATGAATACACAATAGGTACTTGACTGAATATGGAAAATACGACTAATCTAAAATGTTCTGTGATATAACAAAGGACTGATGTTTTAAATGGTAAAAAAAGTAAAAATATAAAGATTCTAAAAAAAATAATAAACGAGTACATGCTATTTAAAATGTGTAATTATGAAAGCAGACACAAGAGTCAGTATTTCTGTCATGTTAGTTTCTTCGCTTTTTTATAAAACCAAAAAAATTCCAACAATCATTATTTCATCATAGGGACGTTGAGAAATTAAATTAATCCATACATATGAAGTATCTGGTCCAGTGATGGAATGTGGTAGGAGCTGTACTTTGTATTGTCATCATCATTATTATTATTATTATCTTTGATACCCAATCTGTTTCCTGGGTCACCATTTAAAAGACTAATAGAACCAGAGGTTGTGAAAGGAAGGCAGAACCTTGCTTCCATGTGAAATAAGCCCTCTGATTAGTTTCCACTTGTGTGACCTCACTAGCATCTAAATCTCCAAAATATAAGAAAGCCCATTACTTATGAAGGATTATAAAGCAGGATGCCCCTGAGAGAGGCCAGAAGAATGTTTCTCTGAATAGCTAAGATACAAAAATGTAAATTACAACATCAGTTGTTGTAAGCAATGGCATGAAATCCCACAGACTTTCACTTTTAGTAGGATGAGTCACTCACTATTAATCTACTAAGAGAACTGTTAGCATTATAGACATATGGTACTCATTCCCTAAAAAGAAAAAAGAAGGGCAGATAGTTAAAGATTTTATTCAGAATTCTGCTAAGACAAGCTGTCACACAATGCTTGGCAATGTTGTGAAAGTCCTATCTGCATGCACATTCTCAGATATTAGGAATCCCTCTGCATTTTATGACCCACGGTGCATTTTTTAGTGGAACATCTGTGTTGTCTTGAGTGTGTTATGACTTTAAATCCTTCAGTCAATATATTTATAGATACGTAGTTCTGATTGGATTTATCAATCCTCTGATTTCACATAAATGCTGAAATCTTTAAATATTTGATTAAATTGTTGCCAGTGTGATTTGATTTTCCAAAGGAAAATGCGTGGACTTATTTTTGATTATGATCTACTTAAGTTTATAGAAAAAAAAATCACTAATAAAGAATACTGGTATATTTCTACTTGTGATAGTCATAATTAAAGATCTACTGATACTTTTTTCAATAATAGTACGATTTGACAGAATAAATGTAATTATTTATAATTACATAAAATTCCAAAGCAATGCTAGGAAAATAATCCTTTTGAAGTTTATATATCCAATAATTCTAATTATTCAACTGCTGTAAACCTCCAAAATATCTTTGAAAAAGCACTGCAATTACATTTCCAGCTGTGTAGGATTTTGCAGGTTTATTTGCTTTTCTTTTTCTTTTTTTTTTTAAAGATTTTATTTATTTATTTGACACAGAGAGAGGGATTACAAGTAGGTAGAGAGGCAGGCAGAGAGAGAGGAGAGAGGAGGAAGCAGGCTCCCTGCTGAGCAGAGAGCCCGATGCGGGCCTCGATCCCAAGACCCTGGGATCATGACCTGAGCCGAAGGCAGAGGCTTTAACCCACTGAGCCACCCAGGCGCCCTTTGCTTTTCTTTCTATATTTTTTTTCCTTGTATTTTTTGTTTTTTAACTTTTTAACTTTTATTTTGGAAATAATTACATACTCAAAGAAGTTGTAAAGATAATACAGTGAAGACATTTATGTTTTACCCAGTTTCCCCACTGGTTACATTTTACATAATTACAATACAATATCAAAACAGAAATTTCACATTGGTACAATGTATATGTATAATTCCATGTCATTTTGTCACATATGTAGATTTGTGTAACCAACAGCACAAATCTAGACATAGGACTATCCTATGCCACCATAATCTCCCTCATGCTACTTTTTTATAATCAAACCAGCAACCAGTGGACCATTCCTAACAGCTGGAAAGACCTGATGTATTTTCATCTCTATAATTTTGTCAATTCAAGAATCTTATATAAATGGAATCATCCTTGTACAACTACTCAACGTAATACCTTTGAGATCCATCCAAGTTTTTGCATGTATTGATAATCACTTATTTATTGGTAGTATTCCATGGTATGGGTGTACAATGGTTATTTTATTTTATTTTATTTTATTGTTCATTTATTTGCTTTTTAGAGATTTTATTTCTTTATTTTGAGACACAGAAAGCACGTGAGCAGAGAGAGGCGCAGAGGCAGAGGGAGACAGAGAATCTCAAGGCAGCTCCATGCTGAGCATGGAGCCCAATGTGGGGCTCCATCTCACCGCCCTGAGATGATGACCTGAGCCAAAGTCAAGAGTTGGTCACTTACGGTGCCTGGGTGGCTCAGTGGGTTAAAGCCTCTGCCTTCGCCTCAGGTCATGATCTCAGGGTCCTGGGATCGAGGCCCACATTGGGCTCCCTGCTCAGTGGGGAGCCTCCTTCCTCCACTCTCTCTGCCTGCTTCTCTGCCTACTTATAATCTCTCTCTCTCTGTCAAATAAATAAATAAAATCTTAAAAAAAAAAAGAGTTGGTCACTTAACCTACTGAGCTTCCCAGGTGCTCCTGGATATACAACAGTTATTTTAAATTTCTCACCTACAAAGTGAGTAAATTTCTCACTTTGCTGTTTCCACTTTTTGGCTATTTGCAAATAAAACTGCTATAAACAATTATGTACAATTATCTGTGTGGACATTAGGTTTTCATTTCTCTGAGATAAAAATGCAGTACGCCATTTACTGTGTCATATGGCAAGTGCATGTTTAGTTTTTAAGAAATTGTTAAAATGTTTTCCAGATTGGCTGTACCATTTTACATGCATCCCACCAGCAATGAACAAGATCATTTATCTGCATCTCAGTGCCATTTAATATCATCACTGTTTCATATTATTTGAAGTGTTAGCTGTTCTAATAGGTTTATAGTGATGTCTCAACATTGTCTTAATTTGCATTTCTTTGATGACTAATGATGTTGAAAAGGTTATCATGTGTTTATTAGCCATGCATATATACTTTTCAGTGAAATATTCCTTCATGTTGCTGTTGCCACATCTACTGTGAGAAGGAAGACCATTCTCAGCAATCAGAATATCTACAGTCCAGAAAATGTTGATAACACTCTGAAAGGATATGCTGTTACTGTGAAGGGCCCCAGAGGAATCCTGCAAAGGAACTTCGATCACATCGATGCAGAACTCAGTCTCCTTGGAAAGAAAAGAAGAATCTCTGAGTTGACAAATAGTGGGGAACTAGGCAAGAACTGGCTGCTGTTCACACTGTCTGTAGACATGTATAGAACGTGATCCAGGGCGTTACACCGGGCTTCTGTTACAAGATGAGGTCTGTGTCTGCTCACTTCCCCATCAATGTTGTTATTCAGGAGAATGGTTCTCTCATTGAAATCCCAAATTTCTTGGGTGAGAAATACATCTGCAGGGTTTGGATGAGGCCAGGTGTTGCTTGTTCAATATCTCCAGCCCAGAATGATGATGAGTTACTTCTTCAAGGAAATGACATTGAACTTGAATCAAACTCAGCTGCTTTGATTCAGCAAGCCACAACAATTAGAAATGAGGATATCAGAAAGTTTTTGGATGGTATCTATGTTTCTGAAAAAGGAACAGTTCAGAAGGCTGATGAATAAGATCTAAGTTGTTCAGCTACAGAAATAGCAAGATGCTAGATGATTTTCAGACTTTTTTGTGAGTATTTTAAAGATGCAATAAAACTCTATTGATTTGGGGCTTTTTCTTAAACCAATAATCCTTTCCAACTGTTTGGCAAGTAAACCATTCAGAAGTAAATTGTAGTGTGCTAAGAAGAGTACCAGAGGGAATAGTATAGGTTTGTTGTTGTTGTTGTCGTCCTCTGGTAACACTTCAAAGGAGGAAAAAAATTTTCTTTCATGTCTTTTGCCCATTTTTTATTGGGAGTTGTTTGATTTCTGTATTGTTGAAATTTGGGAATTCTTTACGAGAAATATATAGCTATACATAACTATATCTATCAGTCCTATATATAGTATAGGATTATTATATATATCATATATGTGATTCCGTTTGTCACCTATGTGGTTTGCAGTTGATTTCTCCCAATCTATACGAGTCTTTTCATCCTCATTCACTGGGTTTTCTACTCAGTAAAATTTTTATTTTGATGAAGCCCTACTTATAAATTATTATTTTACTGATTGTGCTTTCAGTGTTATCTGTAAAAGCTCTTTTTTTTAAAGATTTATATTTATTTATCTGAGAGAGAGAAAGGAAGAAAGAGAGAGGAGATGGAGCAGAGTGAGGGGGAGAAGCAGACTCCTTGCCGAGCAAGGAGCTCTACATGGGGTTCCATCCACAACCCTGAGATCATGACCTGGCCAAAGGCAGATGCTTAACTGACTGAGTCATCCAGGCACCCCATGTGTAAAAACTCTTCACCAAGTCCTAGATCCTCAAGATTTTCTACTATTTTATCTTCTAGAATTTTAGACTGACTTCGCCTGGTTTTGAAATTGGGTAACATTTGATTAACAAATTTTGTAAGGAAAGAGGGTTTTTGTTTGTTTTCTAGAAGAAACAAGATAGAATTGATTTTTAATTCCTTTTAAAATATTTTGTAGAATTCAGAGTCCCTGGGTGGCTCAGTTATTTAGGCATCCAACTTGATTTTGGCTCAGGTCATGATCTCAGGGTCCTGAGATCAAGCCTTGAGTGGGCCTCCTTGCTGGGTGTGGAGCCTGCTTAAGATTGTCTCTCTCCCTCTCCCTCTGCCCCTCCTCATCCCTCTCTCTCCCTCTCTTAAAAAAGAAAAAAAAGAAAAGAAAAAGGAAAAGGAAAAGAAAAAGGAAAAGGAAAAGAAAAAGAGAAAAAGAAAAAGAAAAAGATTTGATAGAATTCTCCAGTGAATCACCAGAGCCAGATTTCTTTACAGGGAGTTTTTTAAATTACACTTTCAATGTCTTAATAGTTATAGGGCCATAAAATTATCTGTTTCACATTGGATGAGTTGTGTTAGTTCGCATTTTTCAATGAATTTGTCCATTTCATCTCAATTGTTCAATTTGGATATGTAGAGATACTGTTATTCCCTTTTTATCCTTTTGATGTCTGCCTTGTCTGTAGTGTCTTTGTCATTGTGTTTTTCTGCCCCTGCCCTTTTCTTCCTTTTTTTTCTGGTCAGACTTCCTAAAGACGTATCACTTTTCTTGATCTTTTCAAAGAGCTTTTCCTTTGTGTGTACGCTTGTATGTATGTGTGTGTGTTAATAGTCTTTATTTATAGGGATTTCCACAGACTATATTGCAATGCCGTCCTAGCAACGATATTTTGTGGGACTGGGTGAATACCTCTAAGGCCATCAATAATTATTATCCTGTGTAATGCATCCCAGCCAGATGTATTATACCACATTCTATATCATAATAATGAAGGTCTGTATTTTTCTTAATTATTCTGTCACATTTTTAAGTCACAGTAAAAATAAAATATTATATCAATAAATGGGACTTTTTCACACAGCAGAAAACATGATTTTTAAAAAAATTGTCATACAATTCTCAGTATATTTAACTAATGCTTTGATTTATAAAATTACAAGTTTCTTTCAGCTATTTGCTGTTCCTCCATGTAAAGTTCTCAAATATTTCTGATGAATAGTAATTCTACCAGTGTCTACCTAATGTCCTTTTAAATAAATGTTAAGGGTATAATATTGTGCAGAATATCATTTTTAAAATTACTATTAATAATCATAGTGATTACAATAATTTAAAACAGTTACACAGAATTTCAACTGAAGGCTAGATTTAAGTGAGAAAAACATTCATGTTTTAAAATTAACCTGTCATTTTTTGTGACAGTAAAATATGGATCTTTGAAAATATGTATTAATTTATATATTCATTTATTCTCTGTGCTATTTGTTTTAAAAATATCTTAACCCATTTAATTCCTTTTTTTAGAAAACAAATTAAATATAGGCTGGCAACTTTATGTGCTGTTTTGTTCTTATGTGAATTCAAACCATTGAGTCATAAACTCCTGAAAAACTGTGCCTATAATAGAATGCTGCCAGCAAGATCTGCTATAATTAAGCTTTAAATAATAACAATGATAAAGTAAAATAATAGGTTGCATGTGCATCTTGAGTTTAAAAGAACCCTTAACTTTCAGTACCAGATAATGAACATTTCTATTATTCTCAATGAGTTGGGTTAATAAGAAATCTTGCAACAATCACATTTTAAAACGTTTAGATTTTTGTCTATGTGTTGAAAGCTTTAAGTTTCACAATAAGTAATTACATACATAGCTAGCAAGTCATAATCTTATTGGGTGGTAATAGTCATTAATGTTTCTAAAAAAAAATCAGAAGCTCAAAACCTGGTTTGTTTTCTTTCTGGAGCAGACGTTTCATTGTCAAACTTCTGTGACAATTTAAGCCACCAGTACATTTTAAGTTCCAAACCACAAAGTGGAATCAGAAGATAAAGCTGCTAGTTAATTCAATCAAAACTTTCCCCGTTGAGATCTGTTTAAGATTCTCTTTTTTTTTCCATTTTAATTGAGTGTGAGAAATTTTCCAGAGCTATTTGCATTCTAATAGATTTCTGGATAAATGCTTAGTTCTTTGCTTAGTTTTGTATTTGGAGAAAAAAACTTGGGGATTATAAGTAAGGACACTAACTAAAATCTAGGACCAGCAGTGACTTATAAGGACACCTGCTAGGAAGCACAGATTCTCATTAACCAGAGAGACTGGATTTTAGGGGGTTGCCCAAAGGAAGTGAGGAAGATGTTCTGGTGTTACAGATCCTTCCAATTATATTAATTCTATGATAAATCACTGGAATTAGGATAAATACATAGGAAAACACAAGAAAATACAATTTAAAAGAGATAAATAAGATCCACATTAGCTATCACTCTTCACAAATTAAACCATTTAGCAAGCCTGCTAAATACAATATCTACACATAAACATAAAGTCTTAAAATTTTTATACAGTAGCAATGCACTGGAAATTAAAATAAAAATGACCATTGATAATAGCATCAACATACAAATCATTAGGGCTAATTCTGACAAAATGTCTTCAGATTTTATGGGTTAAAATCAAAAGATTGATGAAGACCTCAAAAAACAGAGGAGTGTACTGGATCAATGAGTAGACTCATTGTTCTTAAGATGTAAGGTTTCCACAAATTATTCTATCAAAGAATGCAATTCCACTGATAGTATGATCCCTTCATACCTATTTAGCTTCACATCCATCTCTGCTAGGTACTTGCATTTTAGCCACAATGATTTTTCTTCAGTCCCACAAAATTGCCATGGTTCTTACACTGTTTTATTTTTCATCTCTACATGTCACTTCCTTGCCTGTTAACTCATAATCCGTCAGATCTCTACTAAAATATAATTTCTTCATTGTAGTTTTTGTTACTCCTCCATGCTAGCCATGCATTCTCTTACAGACTCTCATGAAATTCTGCATATTTTCTTCATCGCACTTCTAATTCCTGTTATTTTTACATCTAAGTTAATATTCCTCTCTTCCCCTAGACTGTTTTATTAGAAAAAGACTTCATTTTGACATTCTATTCTCATATAGTACATAGTTTAATCCAATATAAGGACACAAAAAATTTTAGCTGAAGTAAGAATTGAGATCAAACTTTCCCTCTATTGGAGATACACACACATACAGGTGCGCACACACATGTACATGGGCATACATACATAAATACACCCACATGGAATCTGAGGCAAAATTTGATCTATTATCTGTACCAATGTAACAAATCAAGGTGTCTCCTAGAAACCTCTTTTCTACAGTTGCAGTGTTATGGGTGAAGGTTTTGTTCTATATCCTTGATGATAAAATTTTTACCAAGCTAGATAAAAGTAAATTAGAAAATAACATGGAATAATAATAAATTATTTTCAAATATATACTAACTATGCAAAAGAAAACATTTCATAGAAAATCTGTTAATGTATTCCTTTGGCAGAATTTGTATGTTTTTCCTGGCCTTGCTGGGGACACTTAAATGTGAATCCACTGGAGTTTGGACTGGAGATAGTGCTCATCCTCCCCGATAAACTGTTTTATGTGACAAGAATAAGAACTCCTTGTGAATTCAAGGAACTTTAGAATCCCTTATAATTGAAGGTTAACTACCTGTTTGTTTGTTTTATTTTGTTTTCTGATTCAAAAGTCTTTACATTAAAAGTGTTACAATGGCAAAATTCAGAGAAGAAGCTAGTTTCCATGGAAACAACTCCCGAGGGTTTTTTTTTCTTTTCTTTTCTTCCTGTTTCCATGACTTGTCTTTCTTTAATACTATTTTTTTCCTTTTATCAACTCTCTTCTTTATTTCCATCTCTTACACACCTTGATTTCAATATACTTTTCAATATTAAGTTCTTGTGAATAAGATTCCAAACATTTAACAGTATGTAGGGGCTAAAATTCTTATTGTATTGAATTTACATCATCAATAAGTTGTGGTGAGGCTTGTTCTAAGGTTCCAGGCAAAAGTTTTTAAATTGTCTGTAGAAAACAAATGATATTCTACAAAATTATGTTAATATTTCAGTGACCGACTTTTTAGACTTTACTAACAATTCTTTAAAACATTTATTGAATGTCTTTCACAGTCTATTGATCTGTGCTGCTTTTCCTTGCTGATTAATCCAGACAAGCTTTAAAAAGCTCTTTGAAGAAAAATAGACTTGGGGGACAAAATGAGGTTGATTCACCAGTTGATATTGTTAGAGGATGCAAAAACAGTCTTTCAGTTAAGATACTGCTTATGAAGATTCAGGGATGATTTGACATACAGTCCTAAACCAATTTTGTTTTAAAATAATGGTTATTTCAGTAATGCGTGTTTTGATACCTGGAATAAAATGAATACACATATCTTCACATTCTCACATTCATTATATTGGAAATTGTGACTCGATGTTTTTATTTGATTTAATTCTAAAATGTTCTAAAATTCTCAGCATAAAAAATAAGAGCCATAATTTCAATTGCCTTCAGTTGTTGCATCTGTCCCCAGTAACCTAAGCAGCATGATTAGTAATTTTTCCCTTAGACTGATTTTATTTAATTTACTTTTTTTTTGGTTATAATACCTTGCAAAGATTTTTTGCAAAATAAAAAAATCAAATATTCATATTGTACTTTATATTAGGCTCTATTCTACATTTTTTGCATATGTCATTTCATTTAATCATCATAGCAAACACAACAGATATGCACTGATAGTTCTCCATCTGAAAGCTGATAAAAGTAAGACAAATAATGTACTGGTAATTGCCAAAAGTCACACAACTTGAAAGTGGCTGATCACGGAGTCTTAGCAAACAATCTGAAACTGGGGTGCCTGGGTGGCTCAGTTGGTTAAGTGACTGCCTTCAGCTCAGGTCATGATCCCAGAATGCCAGGATTGAGTCCCACATTGGGCTACCAGCTTCATGGGAAGTCTGCTTCTCCCTCTGACCTTCTCCCCTCTCTTGCTCTTGCTTACTCTCTCTCTCTCAAATAAATAAATAAAATCTTTAAAAAAAAAATCTGAAACTTAAGACTGGATACTTTTAAGTGCTACACTATAATGCCTCTCCCCAAAATGTTATTATACCTTTGATGTGAAATATGTACTAGGAATAAATGGAAACCCTTCTTTCTAATTAATGATTTCAGTTACACTATTAATGGAAAAAATGGTGAATCTCTATTGATATATAACTATTACCTTGAATCTTAAGGATAAGCCAATCCTCCTTTTACTGAAGCTGAAAACTTTTTCCTTCCATATCTCATTAAACCTAAGATTTTTAAGAATAAAAAATTCTAAGAATTTATTTTTACTGCTACATTTCAATGTTAATGACTTTTATGGGTATATCTGTTTACTTGACATTCTATACATCAAACTTACTTTTACATACAGAGCAAAAATTTGGAAATTTTAAAACTGAAAACAAAACAAATACAAAACACCACTCAAAAACAATAGCAGTCTCTCTTCCTGGCTCTGGAATAGACTCAAATGAGATGCCTCCTAATGCACTTCCATATCCTTCAATTTGGTAAGACATTAGTTCTTAACTCTTATGTCATAATTACTAGGTTCTAATAGGAGCTTTGATTTACTGTAGAGTCAATATTGAAGACAAAATGAGAATTGCCATCATAATTCACAGGTCATTTGTAAATTATTTACACTGAATTTATGTGATGATAAAAGAAAGCAATATATGAGAACTAGAAGTAAAGATATAGCCACTCATTTATTCACTCATCAAGTTCATTCATTGAATAAGCATACAAGGTTAGAACTTTTGCCCACTTCCAGTTTGGTTTTTGTTTTCTTATTGTTGACTTTTAAGCATTTTGTATATTTTATACATGCACCTTTCATCAGATAATGTGAGATTCGTCATTTTCTAACTTCTGAATTTTATAGAGATAAATAGTGAGAAAGAAAAGGAGTGAGAGAGGGAGAAGAGAGAACACAAATAATTAAAATACAGATCAAAAGCACTAAAACGGGGGCAGCTGGCTGGTTCAGTTAGTAGACCATGTGACTCTTGATCTCAGGGTTGTGAGCTTCAGCCCCCTGTTGAGTATAGAGATTATTTAAAAGAAAATACTAAAATGGAAACAGACTTTTGAACTAACATACATATTTTAAAAATAATAAGAATAAGAATATATAAACTTACATGAATTAGATATATTAATAAAAACGTGTAAGTTGACAAAATGGCATAAGAAGAAATATAATATTTAAATAGACAAATATTAAGAAATTGAAGTGAAATTGAGGAATTTCTCTCTCTAAACACACTTGGCCCATAGACTTCTTTTTTTTTTTTTTTTAAAGATTTTGTTTATTTATTTGACACACAGAGAGATCAGATCACAAGTAGGCAGAGAGGCAGGCAGAGAGAGAGAGGAGGAAACAGGCTCCCCACTGAGCAGAGAGCCCGATGCGGGCCTCGATCCCAGGACCCTGAGATCATGACCTGAGCCGAAAGCAGAGGCTTTAACCCACTGAGCCACCCAGGCGCCCCCATAGACTTCTTTTGATCCAATTCTATAAAACTTCAAGTAGTAATTCATTTCTACCTCATATGCTTTTCTTTCCAGGAAAAAAAAAAAAAAGAAAGAAACTCAAGAAATTTTATGAGGCAAGGATAATCTTGAATCTTAAACTAGGTATGCAGTATAAAAGAAGAGAATAGCATAATCCAATTTCTTATATAAATTATAAATAAACTTAAATATTAATGAAATATTAGTGAATCAGATCCTATTATCACAAAAATAAAAAAAAACCAGCACAATCCAATAAGCTTTAGTTATTATTATGGACTGAACTGTGCTCCTTCACAATTCATATGTTAAAGCCCTGAACCTCCATGTGATGATATCTGGAGATAGGGCCTTTAGGGAGGTAATTAAAATTATACGACATCATAAGGGTGATGCCCTAATCCCGTAAGATTGCTGTCCTTATACCAGGAGGAGGAGACATCTGAGAGTTCCTGTCAAGCATCCACAGAGGAAAGGCCATGTGAGCACACAGGGAGAAGACGGCTATGTCCAAGCCAGAACAGAGAGTTCTCATCAGAAATCAAATTTGCTGGCACCTTGACAGTAGACTTTTAGCCCCCAGAACTATAAGAAAATAAATGTCTGTTGTTTAAGTCACCCAGTCTGTGTTTTCTCACACAGGCTGAGCTGACTAATGCACCTAGGAATGCAGGAATGGTTCAATGTTAGAAAATATACACAAATAAATCACATTAATAGAAAATAGTATAGCATGATAAATCAATAAAGAATAAAAAGCTTATGAAGATTCATAACTTATTTATGTAATAATTTTTAGGAAACTAAGAATAAAGGATTTTTTTAAATATGTTAGAAGTATATATCAGAAACTTTTGACAAAGGTATTCTTTTTTTTTTTTTAAGATTTTATTTATTGGGCGCCTGGGTGGCTCAGTGGGTTAAAGCCTCTGCCTTCGGCTCAGGTCACGATCGAGGGTCCTGGGATCGAGGCCCGCATCAGGCTCTCTGCTCAGCAGGGAGCCTGCTTCCTCCTCTCTCTCTCTGCCTGCCTCTCTGCAGGCAGAGAGGCTTCTAATCTCTTTCTCCCTGTCATATAAATAAATAAAATCTTTTAAAAAAAAGATTTTATTTATTTATTTGCCAGAGAGAGAGACAGTGAGAGAGGGAACGCGGGCAGCAGGAGTGGGAGAGGGAGAAGCAGGCTTCCTGCTGAGCAGGGAGCCTGATGCGGGGCTCGATCCCAGGACTTCGGGATCATGACCTGAGCCAAAGGCAGGCGCCTAACTGACTGAGCCACCCAGGCGCCCCTTGATAAAGGTATTCTTAATGGACAAGAAAATTAAACAATGTCTTTAGGTTTCAGAAACAGAATACTCACTATCACTGCCACTGGCTAACAGAGGAATGCATGACTTAGCCAATGCAATAAGTCAAAAGCAAAACAATAAACAAAACAAGCCATAAGAACTATAGTAATCAGAATGAAAGAGATAAAAACTCTCATTTTGGACAGGTAGCATCATCATTTACTTTGAAAAGTCAACAGCAAATCGTTAAAATACATAAGATAACTCAGGAAGGTTGAGAAATATCAGGTCAAGTTATAAAAGTCAATAGCATTTCTCTAAAAATAAGCAAATGCAATTCATGGTGCGATAAATGCCATGCAGCAGCTAGTCCACAATAAAAATAAGAAGCCATTCATAATAGTATAAAAATTATGAGATACCTAGGAATTAATCTAGTAATAAAGCACAAGGTTTAATGTGAGAAATTTTTTTTTTTAAAGATTTACTTATTTGGGGGAGAGAGAGAGAAATAGACAGAGTAAGTGCCAGCATGGGGGAGGGGCCGAGAGAGAGGGAGAAAGAGAATCATAAGCAGTCTCCTCACTGAACATGGAGCTGGACATGGGATTTGATCTAATGACCCTGAGATCATGACCTGAGCAGAAACCAAGAGTTGGATGCTCAACTGACTAAGTCACCCAGATGCCCCTTAAAGTTAGAAATTTATTTATTTATTTTTATGTTTTAAAGATATTTTTTATTTATTTGACAGATACAGAGACAGCAAGAGAGGAAACACAAGCAGGGAGAGTGGGAGAGGGAGAAGCAGGCTTCCTGCAGACTGGGGAGCCCAATGTGGGACTCGATCCCAGGACCCCGGGATCATGACCTGAGTCGAAGACAGACGCTTACCTGACTGAGCCACCCAGGAGCCCCTAAAGTGAGAAATTTAAAACTCAAGTAGGTACACAGAAAACATGATGATAAATATGTGGATATTAAATGCTCTGGGATGAAATGATTTAACATAACTGTTCTCTCCAAATTAATTTATTAAGAGTCAAACTGATAAAATGGGTTGGGTTTTTGTATGGAAATAAAAAAATTAAAATTAATATGAAAGAAAAGTTCTGTATATCACAATATAGCCTACTTCATTCAATAAAACATTCACAATTCTTTTCAAGATAATCCCCCTCATGCTGAACATCTTTAGAAGACCCTTAAGACTCTTGGAAATCCTTTTGCATAGCTTAGAGGGTATGCAAGGCACCACTTTAAATTTTTCAAATGTCTCATCCTCAGGTCTTCTAGATACATGCCTAATATGATCTTTGGTGCCAAATTTGTTTTATTTTATTCCTGGCTGGTAAGACTGTAGATAAGAAACACTTTTATTTTTCAACCTAGGAATTGTAGGACCTTCAATATTCTCTCTCAAATCTGCTTACAAACTGAAAAGTTCTTTACTTAGCTCAGTGGTTCTCAATCAGGAGTGATTTCCCCCTTAGGAGACACTTGGCAATGTCTGGAGGCACTGTTGGTGTCATAACTGGGGTGTGTGTGTGTGTGTGTGTGTGTGTGATCGACATCTAGTGGGTAGACACCAGTGATCCCGCTAAATAGGAACAAGACAATTCCCCTCAACACAGACTTATCCCAAAATGTCAATAATGCTGAGGTCAAGAAACCCTGATTTTTTTTTTAAGATTTTATTTATTTATTTGACAGAAAGATTACAAGTAGGCCGAGAGGCAGGCAGAGAGAGGAGGAAGCAGGCTCCCCGCTGAGCAGAGAGCCATGTGCTGTGCAGCTCAATCACAACACCCTGAGATCACGACCTGAGCTGAAGGCAGAGGCTTTAACCCACTGAGCCCCAGGCGCCCCAAGAAACCCTGATTTTGACTCATCTTTCTCTTCCTCTACCTTAGCAAAAATAGCAGAAAGAATCCAACTGGCATTTTCACATTCTGTGTAGAAATCACCTCGCAAAGTTGCACAAGGTCATTAGGTACATTTTCTAATTTTCAAGTTATTGCAGATATTAGATTTAATTCTTCTGCTACTATATATCATGGATCGCCACATTTTCAATCTACTGTAGCAGCTTCCTTAGGACATTTTTTTTCTTTTTTTTGCTTCTGCCAATATTTTAGGCTTTCCTTACAGCAGCACTCCACTTTCAGGTCCCCATTTCTGTATCAGTTATCTATCATTGCATTAAAAAAAAACCCAATTTTAAACACCCCAAATAATGGCTCAAAACAGCATATTTATTTAGTTCATACTTGAACTTGATTAAGTTGGGCATCTCTTTTGGTGATCTCAACTGGGTTCACTCATGTATCTGCAACCACTTGCAGGTCATTTATTCTCGTTCTGCTTCTGTGAGTCGGCTTGCTGCCATCTGGGGTGATTCTGGTGACTAAACTATATATCTCTCATAATCCATAAGACTAGTTTAGGTTTGCCTATATGGCAAAGTGTCCAAAACATCAATAGAATGGGCCCTGATGTGCTGATGCTTTAAAAGTCTTAGCTTGCATCACATTTGTTACTGTCCCACTGGGCAAAGCAAGTCATAAGGCTAGCACAAACACAAGGGCTAAATGATAACAGTTATTTACAAAGCATGAGTAAAGTAAGGGGAAACATTTGTGACCATTTTTGCAATTTACCACATTCTAACGTCCAGTAATTTCTTTTATCCACATGTATTTTAAAAAACTATCTCATAGATATCCAAGATGGAACCTGTATGTGTATACATAATGAATCCTAATTGTAGTAACAGGAAGTTAAAGGAAGGACTTTGGAGCATCCACCTTTAATGGAATACACATATAAATATTTGAAATGCATGCCATATGTGTTGAGTACCATGCAGTAGCTAAAGCAGTGGATGAGATGGACATGTGACAATATTGATTGGTTTTAAAAAGAGCACTGAGTGAAAAACAAAAAATGAGAACAGAAAGAAGTCTGTCATGATAGGTCTATGTAAGCCAAAAAAAGATACATACTTTATAAGCACGCATACAAACAAAAGGATAAACCTTAAACACAATGGAATGTGTGACTATGGTTTGGACCACAGGGGAGTGAAAACATGATCCAGAGACAGAGGACAGGTTTGAGAGCTCATATGTAAGGTCCTGGATTGTGCATGATTTGGCTTCTTTCTGCCCCTCTTCACATCTGTTTCTTCCTTGTATTTGCATTTTAAACACACTGGCGTTCAAAAGAGCCATATTCCTTTTACCCCTTGGCTCTATCCCATGATATTCCTGATGTACTGAAAACTCTCCATGTCTTTTTCTAGTTAACCCCTACTTACTCTTCAGATCTCAACCAAACACCACTTCCTCTGGGAAGCCTTTCAAACCCCTCAGATGAACCAGGGGGTTATAGACATTCCCAGATTCCTGAATATTTTCCTCAATGCACTGGTCAAAGTTATTTTATATTCAAATTAACATCTCTCTCCTGAGACTGTGTCATTAGACTAAGGATCATCTTATCTATCTTCATTTTATTCTTCTAATGTAGTTTATTGTATGATGGAAGGAAATGTATGAGGGACTTAAAAATATTTGCTAAATTAAGGGAAGAAAAATGCAATATCATCCAGCATTGTATGGAGATACACAGACATGCACACAGACACAGACACACACACACACACACATACAAATATATTCGTGTATATATACATATATATAAAAAACCAAATCAATATTTATGCAAATGTTTCAAATTGAAGTTTCCTTAATAGAACTCTCTTTTGGCTAGTTAACTACTATTCATGTCTTCTTTTGTTTTTCACCTTAAATGGTATTCCCTCAAAAAATAAAACTAGATCTTCAGCTCTCCCTATTATGTCCCTGTATTTCTCCTTTTAACCACACATCACAACTGTAATTAAATATATCTTGATATTTGTATGAGAGATATTATGTACTATATATGAATAATATATATGTTTTATATAAAGTATATGTAAAACACAAATTACACACACACACACACACACACACACACAGAACTGCTATTTGGAAGGCTTATGGCATTTGGTCATTCAGCCATTCATTTATATGTTCCAGATCCTGTGTTAGGAGATAATTCCAGCATTCCAATGATTTAGGGAAACTCACAGTAATAAGCTCTCATTCTGCACAATTATAAGGCCTTCCCTATTCATTGTATTTTTTAGAAAATACTAGGGTTACTTAAATTTGAATGTGTATGTATGCATAGAGATTGACTTTGTGTCCTCTTTAATATTATTATAAGGCTCTACTTTCACCCTCTCTGAGATCTGTAAGAGGGAGAAATGACTTTCTCAGAAGGAGACTGAGAAAAATTGTGCTTGTAATGATGGGGTTATTTGAGAAATGTACTGTGCTCTATTTATTATTTGATCTAGGGCATGGTACTTATCCTAGCTGTGATTTGGGGCTATTGAAGTCAATTCTGTGGAGACTGGAAGCGAATGCTAGACCAACCTTATTAGGGACGTATTAGAAAGTGCTCAAATGTTTCCCTGCCCGTCACCCTGAGGGACTTCTGTTGGTTGTGGCAAAGACATGCTGACGGAGTCTGGTGGAAACAACTGTGGAGAGTTTTGTGGTTACGCAGATTTGGGGATTCAGTGTACATGGTTCATGCATGTTATGTGAGAACACAGGCAGATACTTCAAATCTATCTATATTTAGATGTGTATTCACGATAGAAAATGATATTAGAGAGTAGTTATTTTTATTATTCTCTACTTTATCTGGGTCATAAACCACTTAAAATTTCTTTCACAGTATAAGCTTTTTATGCTTCTATTCAATTCTGAGATAATTTTCTTCAAAGATTAAGGGTAATATATTCAGCTGTTTTAAAGCTAAGTAAATGTTAAAATTATACATATACATATATATATATATAAAACATCATAAGAAAAGCAATCTATTATAATCACTTTCTCAGTAAATCTAAAAAAGGCTTCTCCAAAAGTTCAACCTGAATACAAAGATACCTTAAAAATTACCTTGTTTGGATATGAGGGGGGAAGTTTTCCCCATATTTCTATATAAAACAATATCCTATTGTTTGGAAAATTCCTGAGACTTAGGATTATAAGTCATAAGTGAATTATTCAAATAGATATTTCACATTACTATTCCCACAAATAAATATATAGGAGCCTTTAGCCATTATTTTAAGGGGACTAATAGGATTAGTAGGTGATAGAACAAAATGTGAAAAATGGAAACAAATGGCAGCACACTTACTAAAATTTCAGGTTGAAAAATACTTTGGTGATTACAAGTTTTAGTTTATCCTCAGTATTGATCCTGAGGTGAAGTTCCTGGAGGTCATAGTACCCCTTAGAGAACATTGTGAATTACTGATGTAGTACATCTATGTAGTAGTCATGGATATAATTTTTGCCAGTCAGATACTGTCATATCTAACAATCTAAAATAGACAGAAGTACTCAGGGCTAAGTTCTAAAAACAAACATATTACAAGAGAAAAAATAGAGTGCATTTTATTAGCTTTATTTTTTGCAAATAAAACAAAACAAACAAAAATCATTTAAATCAAATGTCCTAATGCCTTAGCTAAACTAAAGGAATAAAACTTCCATTAAAATGAGAGTTTTGAAACCACTGCTAATAACATCTTAAATTTTCTACATAAGAAACCAATCTGATCAGAATAAGAAAATTATATGATCATATTCCAGGTTTCATGTCTCCTCTGTGGTACAGTCCTCAAATAATTAAAATATGTAGAGGTCATAGTCCTTTGTACCAGTCTGACACAAAAATCAGATAGATTATGACAGATACGAAATCAAACTATTAAACACTTTACTAAGGAACCTACTTTTTACCCTAAAGGTGGGGGATAAAAAATGTAAATTCCCAGAATGACTCTAATTGGATGAGATGAGTGGTATCATTCCTACCTCTACCCATATGTAATCTCTGAGACCCGTATGTGATACCTACTGGGGACATGATGGCATCGCATTAATTGGAATTAGTACAAATGCTATTTCCAACCTGAAGAATTGTGCTGCATCCTTGAAGAGTGTCACCACTAAGCTAGCATCAGATGTGCACCTTTAAGAGGCCTGTTGGTCACTATGAGCTGGTAGCTTCTAGATGACATACAGAAGGACCAATGTGTCTATGGTATGTGAAACCACCGACATACTGCACCACAGCACCACTGCTAAAATACTGATAAGGGAAGTTTAGAGACATCTAGTTGGCCTTTCCTACTACAACAGATAAAACTTGATCTTCACATTGATATTCAGAACTAAACTAAAAATTTAAAACTATACAAAGAGATAGAAACTAAGTCTTAAAAATATATTGTTACACACCTGATTTTCATTTTTCATTTGGTTCCCATACCTCAAACTTCTATTTAGTCTTGGATGTAATTATTCATTAGCATCTTCTCTAAGTATGAATATTGCAAAATGACTGGATTTTCATATTAATGGAAAAATAATAGTAAACTGGAGATGGTGAAGGTATTTGGCATTATTATATGGAAGTATTATTTTGCATTCTCCTCCTTCTCCCCCTTCTCCACCTCCTCCTTCTTCTTCCTTTATAGAGAGAAAGAGTGTAAGTGGTGGGGGTTACAGGGGAGTGGGAGGGAGAGAAAGAATCCCAAGCAGGCTCCACACTTAGCACGGAGATTCACGTAGAGTAAGAATATACCATCTCACAACCCTGAGATCATAACCCGAGCCAAAATCGAGAGTTTGACACTTACCAAATGAGCCACCCAGATGCCCCTCACATTATTCTTTTAAATTATTTTTAAGGGCACTGTTGTATGATGTTTTAAGTAGGAGTTCACAAACACCTATAATTTCTTACTTATAATTCTCATTTTGCAGATACTATTTAGTTGCACAGACCATGGAAAATATATTATATGTACTTCAGTTGCATAAAGCACTAGTGTCTAGCCCATTTAAGTATAAGAACGTGTTTTGGGTAAGCTTTTTATTGACTCGCATAAGGAATAATTTTGCTTCTAGCAATTGTATATTGAGAAAACGCATTGTGAAAAATATAGTTATGACATAGTAATATGGAATTAATTGAATATTATCAATCATAGCCTTTATATACTTTGAAAAACTCATATATGCATGTAAATTTTAATCCAAAATATTTATAAAAGATGCTTGATAAATGCTTGGACTTACACATTGTTTGCAGTGAGTTCATGGCTCTCTAGATATTAAAAGCCCACAGGTTGAGAAACACTGATATAATGGATTTTTTTTTTTTGGTCCCCTTGATCGGTACCTTTCATCATCCCCCAAAACTTCTTTTTCTACTTCTACTTAGTTATCAATAAATCTCTTTTGGCACTCTATCTAAAAATCAGGGGCATGATTTTTGTCAAAACCAGCTTAATAAAAACTTAAAGCCACTGAGCCAAACACAAAATCTGAGCAACCCACTCACAAAATCACACCTAGTGAAGTAGTTAACAAAGGTCAATTGACAACATCTGTTACCTAAAGAAGGCATAGGAATTAAAGTATCATAAATGTTTACCAGTAATGTGTGAAAACAAAATCATCCATAAAAAAGCTTTTCTACTTAGATGAATATGTGC
The DNA here is from genome assembly GCA_002007465.1 of Ailurus styani. Lineage (NCBI taxonomy): Eukaryota > Metazoa > Chordata > Mammalia > Carnivora > Ailuridae > Ailurus > Ailurus styani. The sequence continues at coordinate 51,403 of LNAC01000179.1, forward strand.
TAGCCATAAATGAGCTAAGAACCTGACAGCTGGATAATTTTAATTTCTGAGTAGTTGATACCTTAGGGAAAACAGAATAAAACATTTTAAAAGTTTTAATCAGCTGAAGGTTTCCTGTGTTTGTAGTCTTCTTTTGAAAGTTAATTGTCTAATTTAAACATGATGATTGAACTAAACTATATAAGACATATACATCACAATATATTGTGAACATTTCAGTGATTCAAAGTTCTTTGCATATATATGATGTATTTCACTCAAATGCTATTAATCTACTAGGGGAGATCACATACAGGTAGAAATAACCATAACAAAGGGTAGAAAACAGTGATTCCACAAGTTATGTACATAAAATTATTATATTGAAAAAAGGAAAAATTACCACCAATTTTAGGGTTATGAATAATTTTAGAAATATACTTTTAAAGAGATGCAAAATTAGATGTTATGTGCCCAACAGTGTGCTTAATATTGGTGGAACATTCATAACTAGGAAGCAAACTGTTCATAAAGAAGATACCAGTCTTGAGTCAAATATTGAATCAAACTCTAATGTCTTACTTGCAAATACATATAATTAAAGCAGAAGCAAGTTACAAATTCAAACTATAAATGGAATTTAGATAGTAGAGCAAATGATACTATTAGTAGTTGGGATGGTTAGACATTTTCATGGAAGTAGCATATGAGTCAGTACCTTGAATGATCTATGGGTGTTCACCAAACAGGAGTAAGAAGAACATAATCAGAATTATAGGTAGAGGAAAGAGTATAAAAAGATCCATAAAGATAATTGTAGTATGTCTGAATTTGGAAGAAGTAGAGATAAGGTTGGTCCTACATTCATCTTCATCAGAAAAATTTCAATTAGAGATGCAGACATAGTATGAGTATTATAGTAATAGTCCTTTCTTAATTGCAGGGGGGAAAAGCTGGTGAAGAAAGAATCATGAAGGAGGATTTGAAGAATCACCGTGAAGTCACTAACTAGCCCTCCAGAAACACCGGCATGTATGGACATATCAGAGCTTACAGGCCAATGTGGGAAGAGAACCATGTCCAGCTGCCAGAGTAGGACCATGAAATGAAGCTGATGGAGAGGGACATAGAAGGTTTTCACATCTGGATTGCTACTGGCTGCTATTGTTCAGCAGGAGTGGGGATCAAAAAAGAGAGCTCGTCTTGAAATGGGGTAGAATAAGGCTGTTTGAACATCAGCCTATCTAACGGTGATGACCTTCCAGAGAGGTTTGCCTGTTTCTTCACTTCCTGGCTGCTATTTTCCTCTGCCTTCCAAATTTTGCTCAAAATTAACTTTTGGCCAAATTTAACAGAGAATTTTGAAGGGGTACTCAATGGGGATACAATGAAGGGGGATTCTGGGAACTAGGGGCAAGAGACAGAGCACAAACCACATTATTCTCTGGACTGTTGCCTTTACCCAATATGCAGTAGAAAGTCATCAGAGATATTGAGAAAGGATAGTGGCAAGATAATAGATTTTGTTTTCAGAAAAACAATTCTAGTCAGGGAAATAGAATTGATTATAAGACAGATAAACTGGAAGAAGGGAAAATTTTGCAAAGGTTTTTCAGCCCTCCAGACAAGGAGAGGTACAGTACTTAATGAGGACAATGACCATGGGTAGGAGATGGGTAGGAGAGAACACATTTGAGATTTGCAAGAGGCTAAATTGACTGGACAAGTGTTAACTGGTTATTGGAGATAAAGAAGAGGGAGGAACAGATGAATCTGGCACAGTACTTAGTTTGGGTATTTGCAAGTATGGTGGGAAGTGTCAAAGAAAAACTGCACCTGATTAAACAGACAAGGACAATTTTATTTAAAATACTGCAGTTAGGGAGAGGGATTAAAATCAATTCCACAGTAAAAAAAGCTGAGAGAATTTTGAGGAGCTGTGTGAGTTAGTGGAAAAGAAGTGGAGGACATTGGAAGGGGGTGTTGATCAATGTGATTAGGCCATCCTGTTTGGTAATTGGCACTTGTATTTTGGTTCCTATTCTTCTGCAAAGATCGGAAAAATAGGGGCAGTTCTTGATGGTGACATTTCAAAGGGCCATACCATAGTGGTATGAGTGGCGCACGCCTCCCTCCAAAAAAGAAAGACATTCCAATATCCAAATCCCAGATTCTGTGAATGCGAACTTATTTGGAAAAAGGGTCTTTGCAGTAACTAAGTTAAGGATATTGATATGAAATCACCCTAAGTTATCTGGGTGAATCCTAACTCAGTAATAAGTATTCTTTTAAGAGACATGCAAAGGAAAGGCCATGATAAGACAGAGGCAGAGATCAGAGTGATATAGCCAAAAGCCTAGGAATGCCAAAGTCCACTAGAATCTGGAAGAGACAAGGAATCAACTATCTTCTAGAACCTCAAAGGGAGTAGAGCTCTAAGGATACCCTGCTTTGGGACTTCTGACCACTAATACTGTAGAGAATAAATTGTTGTTTCAATACACGCACAGGTTGTGAGTAATCAGTTGGAGCAGCCCTAGAAAACTTACACACTGACAAAATTAATTCACTGATTTTTTTTCCATTTGGTTTAAAGTTAACTATCAGTAAAATATATTCTCCCATTCTGTTGGAGGCATACATACAGATTGTTTAAACAAATTTACATTAAACTACTATAGTCAAGCTCTGACTAATTCATAAGCAGCATTGTAGCCATGATTTGAGTCCAGTCCATCAGCTTTCACATTCACAAGTAAAAGAGAGGGAGAGGGAGTGAGAGGGAGAGAGATAGAGACAGAATCATATGAACTACCTCTATGCTAATAAGTATATTTTATTTGAGCACTTTATAACACTGAAGACTGGTTATCAGTTTTCTTTTTCTAAAGTAACTTAATTTTTATAGAATTTTGATTTATAGCTGTAAAAAACCAAGCATGACTTTGACTTATTAACCAAATAATAAGAGCTTTAGAGTTTTTTTGGAGCGGTGTGTGTGTGTGTGTGTGTGTGTGTGTGTGTGTGTGTGTGTTGATTTTTTAGCAGAATTTACCCATTTCACAGAGAGGTAACTTAATAGCTACTAACCAAAAGGATCTTTTAGGTCTGAACTACTAATCAATACAGGATTACATTGTGCTCACCCAGATAATTGAGAATGATCTACCTATCTCAAGATCCTTAACTTAATCATTCATACAGTCCCTTTTCCCATGTAAGGGAACATCTTCACAGGTTTTGGGGATGAGGCCACAGACATCTTTGGGTGTCCATTATTCTGCCTACCACATTAACTGTTTCAAATATCATGTTGAAATCTGCTTTGGGCTTTTCAGTGTAGCATATACCCAAGAAGTTTAGAGAAGAATTCAATTCAAAAGATAAATGGTCTAAAACTGTACATTTGAAAGCAAGGAGATAGCTTAAACTTGTCTCAAATTACAAAGGAGCACAAAGAAGACTCATTTTTAATGAAAATTCATGTTACATTTAAAGTCATACACATAGACAAGGTTTCAGAAATGCCATAAAACTGGAGTAGCTATTATGGTTCTGTAATAGACATCAGCATAAATTTTACTTTCAATGTAGGACGAGGGAGAATAAGCTACTTAGGGCTGTGAGGGACTTAAAAGGAAGTTACAGCAGGAGAGGAGGCTTGTGTTCCAATTAATTATAGATCATCCACAGGGAGACCTAGTCCAGGGATCAAAAATAAAAATATAAGCATACTTGAATAAAAATCAATTGTTTTGTTTTACAGCTCTACTTCTTTCCTACCCAATACTCACTTACATTCTCACTAAAAAATATACTGGACAAGCTTTAGTGATCGATACAAATGATCCCAATATTCCCTACCATATCTCAAGAATTATTCATGATGCTAATCAAGGGAGAAGTCCATTCTTAAAGTGCTATCTTTGAAAATAAAACTCCACTGTCTCCTTTACCCTTTTCTTCCTGATGTGGTAAACATCGACTTGTGCTTCAGCCTATCAATTTATGTTAAGAAGAAATGAACATGGGCAAATCTGAGATAGCAAATCCCTCCTCTGTGTTAATAGGTATATTTTTTCTCCACAAGAGTAATACATGCTGTTACACTTGAAACTCTTCTTCACTGTTTAGCAGTCAAGATAAAAAGAGCTCATAATTTTGCATTCAACTTGTAATGGTTCATTTAATTTTGGTTTTCATTCTAAGACAACTTCCTATTAAAAGTACTTAGAGCAATGAGAATTTCAAAGGATGTCTGTTACTACTGAAATTCAAATCATTTCATTTCAAAATTTTTAATTTAAATAAATATAACTGCTTTATACTCCTTGGCAAATATTTTCATGCATAATACTTTTGATAAAGATGAAAATATACACATAAGAACAGAAGGATAAAACTCAGTCCTAATTAAAACTTGTCAGTATGAGTGACTATTTTGGAGAATAGTCAGATTTTGACAATTAACCTCAGTAGTTTCACTGAAGAGTGTTATAATAGAATTGTTTCAACAGGAAGTACAGGTATTTGAGGTTTATGTAGGAGGTGGGAGATGAGTGAGTAAACCACACAGAATGGCTTGAGTAAAAATATATTTAAGGATTATGGGGTGTGTGCGTGCGTGTGTGTGTGTGTGTGTGTGTGTGTGTGTGTGTGTGTGTGTATTTTATGCCTGAAATGGGTTGTTGAGTGCTTCCCAGACTACTTTCAACATACATAACTGCATCGCCTTGGCAAAATGGCCCCCGAGTTTTACTCCCATATAAACTCAAAGTAAGTAGGCGCCATCTGTATTATATCTTTTTGCTCCAATGGACCACATTTAGCAAGTGTGAAAGAACAATATTATCTTCAGAATTCTCTTAAATCAAATGGAGGTTAATGTCAATATAAAGTCATTGATGAGTATTATTGGTTTTTAAATTATGTTTGTCAGAAAAGAAGAAAGTGGAAACCAGCTTGCCTATCCTTGATATCTACCAATGAAGGGCATGTGAATCAGAAGAAAAAGACAGCTTTATAAAAATTAGGGCACCTGGGTGGCTCAGTGGGTTAAAGCCTCTGCTTTCGGCTCAGGTCATGATCTCAGGGTCCTGGGATCGAGGCCCGCATCGGGCTCCCTGCTCAGCGGGGAGCCTGCTTCCCCCTCTCTCTCTGCCTGCCTCTCTGCCTCCTTGTGATCTCTCTCCCTCTTTGAAATAAATAAATAAATAATCTTAAAAAAAAAGTTATATCCTTGACTCTAATCCAGACATATGGGACTATAGGCAATGGTTGAACTACTCAGTCCCAGTTTCCCTACATATAAAATAATGATGTTGTAATGTATGAAGATAAAAATAATAGCTACAGTGGTATGTCGAATACCATTAGAATAATTTTCATATTTGTCATCATTAAAAATACCTGTGGAGGTTAATTATTGAAACTGAAATCATTTAATTCATAGAATAAGTTTTATTTAATATTAATATTTAATATTTCTAGTACCATTAAAGCCAAAACCAAATTAATTTCCCTAACACTGCCAGAACTGGCAGATGCAAGCATGCAGTGTTGACACTATACTTTGCTTTAACATTTACATTGCTGTAACATTTTAGTTGTAAAACCAAGTAATGACAAGAGAAGTTCATTAATATATTCCATTTTTATGTGATAATGCAACACTTAACATTCTGTTCTGAATGTCTACAGAATGTCAAAATAAATAAATTGCCCCTACTTAGCATAGTTGCTGTTAAATTTATTACCAATACAAGAGGGAGGACATTGAATACTTTGACACTGGGCAAATGAAACCGTTATTTATTTATCTTGAAATGACTCTAGTGTGTAAGATATAATTGGAGGTTTATGACCGGATAAAAGAATTGCCCAATCCACTGCCAATCCAGCTAAGAAAAACTTTTTTGTAAGTCTCATTTTTACCTCATTTCATTTCTCGACATGAAAGAAGTCTCCTCATTAAGTATCTCAGAGACTAACAAGGATGAAACACTGCTAAACTGTTTCCAATATGGGAAGAAGCAGACTATGATAGAGGGATACATAAAGTTAAATGAAATACATATGAAGGAGTGGTCAGCCCTACATGAGAGACAGTGATCAGTGAAGGGCTTCTAAGGAGAGATGCTCCATCCAGATCTTGAATTGAATTCCTTGTAGAAGTCTCCACATAGGCTAATGAGCCAAACCTCTTTGAGTAAGTGTAGAACTTATAAGAAGAAAGTTGCCAGGTGATGTTTATAAAAAAAATTAAAGCAAAAATGAATGCAACTTTGTAGTGCCATCCAAAATAAAACATACTCTTACATATCTGCATATCCTCATAATTTATTATATAGTATTATAATGCACTCTTATGTATCTATCTTACATACATATACATAGGCATTATATATATGTAATGTGATGTATATATATGTCTAACTGCTTTAATAACAAAAATTAGCTAGTTTGGTGTGATTAGAGTTCTATATATATGTGTGTATGCTTAGAGGAAGAAGGCAGTAGGAGATTAATTTGGAAGATGACAAAGTTTTCAGTTTTAACTTTTTATTGACTTGGAGAAGCTAACACTGGCTGGTAGCATATTTATTTTATTATCTGTTTCTTTCATTTTTCTATATTTGAATTTATAGTTTTATTATTGTCATTGATTTCTTATGCATCTTATTCATCATTGTGTTAACATTTATTTCTTTATATAATTCTATTATTTAGTGCATGCTATATCAACAGAATTTTACAAATGAATAAACTGAGGCCCAAAGAGGTTATATACTTATCCATGTAGAGGCACTCTATTGACAACAACTAAAATTAGAACCAAAATGATTACCCAGTTTTGTAGAAGTCTTTCTACTATTTTGTACTGGTACTAGTTAAAAAAAAAGTAAGCCTATTCATCTTCTTGTATACCTTTTTAATCAATCTTACCATTACCCACATAATTTCCTAAGTCACAAATCTTGAAGGCACATTTCATTACTCCCTTTCCTATATCACCTCTATCACAAATCCAATTAACATCTTATAAATAATCAAATCTTGTTCATATACAGAACAAAGATCTCAGTATTTTCTCTCCATTCCATTATGCTCACCTGGATTCAATACTTACTTTAATGGCATACTATCCTTATTAGTCTCTGAACTTCTAGATTCACATCCCCTCCCTGCAACATACCTTCGTCAAAATGATCTTTTACAATGAAAATCTAGTTATGAAGTACCTGTATGCTGGTCAGCATTACTATAAGCATCAATACTGGATTATATATGGGCGTTCCTTAATATAACCTCTCCTTATGCCTTTGTAATTTGGGATAAACAAATAATTCTGCTCAAAACACTGGGGTACCCCAAGCTTTTTCATGATTATCTGTATATCTCCTCCTTACTGGCATCTACTGGTTTTAAGGCATAAAAACTAACTAATGGGGGCACCTGGGTGGCTCAGTGGGTTAAGCCTCTGCCTTCAGCTCAGGTCATGATCTCAGGGTCCTGGGATCGAGTCCTGCATCGGGCTCTCTGCTCAGCAGGGAGCCTACTTCCTCCTCTCTCTGCCTGCCTCTCTGCCTACTTGTAATCTCTCTCTCTCTCAAATAAATAAATAAAACCTTAAAAAAAAAAAACCTAACTGGGCGCCTGGGTGGCTCAGTGGGTTAAAGCCTCTGCTTTCGGCTCAGGTCATGATCTCAGTGTCCTGGGATCGAGGCCCCGCATCGGGCTCTCTGCTCAGCAGGGAGCCTGCTTCCTCCTCTCCCTGTCTCTCTGCCTGCCTCTCTGCCTACTTGTAATCTCTCTCTCTGTGTGTCAAATAAATAAATAAAATCTTAAAAAAAAACAACACTAACTAATGATGGCTTAATAATAAATCCATTTGCTTATTTCAAATAGCAAGGAGACTAAAGGAAGATCTTTATAAGTTCAACATTGTAGCTGAACAATGTCAGCAGGGACTGAGACTCCTTAAATTTTACTACCTCACCATCTTCAACAAGTTGGCTTTCATTCTCACACTTTAGCCTCAAATTCACAAATTGGCTGCATTAAATCCAGGCATCATATCCTCTCACCAATGTTCCTAATGGAAGAAAGAAACAGGGGCAAAAAGCTTTTTTGCCACAAGAGGCATGAAGCAAAATACTGTCAAATGTCCCTGCAGCATTTCTTTTCCATTGGCCTTAACTTAGAATCCTGGACACTGATACCACAAAATCACTCAGAGAGAAAACCTGGAAACAGGAATGGGGATGTCATAACTAGCCGAAACAAATGATTTATTTGTTGATGTAGAATACATTGATACACTGAATAAAATAAGGGTCTATGAACATGGAAGAAGGGAAGCATAAAAAGAATATAAATGACTATGAGGTTTGATGACTGGATTTTTGTAAGTGGGTTAGAGAGAAAAGAGAATATTAACTATAGTTAAATAATATCCCAGAATTTTCCAGTAACTGATACACAAGATCAAACCTACAGATTCAGCAATATAGCTGGCTAACAACCGAAGCTGAATAAATACATACACCTAGGTACATCAAACTAAAGCTGCTTAAAATCTAAGGCAAAAAAATTAAAAGAAGACTGAGAATAAAAATCATACTACCTTAGAAGTAACAACAATAATACCGAAAGTTGACTTAAAAAGAAAGAGAGAAGTCACAGAAAAATGTCAGGACATCTTAAAATATTGAAATACAACAACTACTACTCTTCCATTATATATCTTCAAAATTATCCTTTAAACTTAAGATAAATAAAAATATTTCTACATATTGGCATGATATAATTCATCAATACTTTCTTCTGAAGTAAAATATATATGAAACAGTGTTCTTCAAACCAAAGAAAATTATTCCAGAAGGAGGAACGGAATTAAAGAAAGAAAGGGAAAAAATATGGGTCAAGATGAATAATTATTGATTTAAAAATGCAATAATAATATATTTTAGGACTTAAATTATATGTAGACCTAAAACACATGGCAAGAATAGCACAAATAGAGAGAGGGTGATAGAAAGGAATAAAAATCGCAGCATCAACTGGAAAGTTTTAAAAGTAACTTCTAATCTCACAAAACAAACTGAGGGTTACTGGGGGGTGGGAGGGTAGGGATAGGGTGGATGGGTTATGGACGTTGGGGAGGGTTTGTGCTATGGTGAGTGCTGTGAAAGATGTAAGCCTGATGATTCACAGACCTGTACCCCTTGGGCAAAGAATAAAAATAAAATTAAAAAAAAAAAAGTAACAATTCATATTAGGTGGCTACAAGGTCAAGGATAAATGATATATTATTATTTAGGATAACAACTTAAGGTGTAGAAAAAAAACATTAACCAAGCAAAAGGAGAAAGACTGAAATATTAAGAAAACACACAATTAATCCAGATAAGAAATGAGAGAACAAAGAAACAAGATAATAAAAACAAAAAAATAAATAATTACATGGTTACTTTAAACATGACTACTTCAGCAATTACGTTAAAAGTAAATAAGAAATACTTTAGTTTAACGAGTAACTGTCAGAGTCTTCACACATGTAGGTTTACTAAATTTTACTTCTTTTACAAACCTCAGCCTTTATATTCTCCTCACATACTATCATGGGTGAATTGTGTCCCCTCAAAATGTGTATATTGAAGTCGCAACTTCCAGTACCTCAGACTGTGACTGTATTTGGAGACAGGGCCCTTAACGTAGTAATTAAGGTTAAAAAAGATCATGTCTTTAAGCCAATCTGACTGATGTATTTGTAAGAAGAAGAAATTTGGACATGCAGTGAGATCCCAGGAATGTGCGTGCACAAAGGAAAGACCATGTGGAAGGCAATGTGAGAAGACAGCCAAGGAGAGAGGCCTCAGAAGAAACCAAACGATGCTGTCACCTGTTATTGGACTTCCACCCTCCAGAATTGTGAGAAATAAATTTCTATTGTTTAAGGCATCCAATTCTGTTATGTCAACCTTAGTACACTAATCCAAGTACCCAAGAAGCACTCTCTCTCTCTCTCTTTTAAACTCCAAAAATTGATTATCTGGCATTTTTTTTAAATGAACTGTATACTTTCTACTTTATATAATAGGTTTTTTTTTAATTTAGGTCCATTTTTCATGAATTGGACAATAAATATATATTTTAGAAAAATGTGTTATTTACCTGATCACTGCACATTGATTTATCAACATTATGTTTTTACCTGACTCTTGAATATTGCTTTATCAATGCTTCATGTGTAATAAAAGCTCAATAATATTTGCTAAATGAATGAATGGATCATCATGCCTCAGGAATTTTAAAGCCTGAATACAGTAAAACAGAGTTAACATTACTATAATGCTGAATATTAAACAGGGTTTGAGTAGACATTTATGATTTTTTTTTTGGTATTTAGAAAAATTTTAATGTTATTTGTTAGGGATATTAGTCAATGCTGATTTTTGCTTGGTACAAAGTGTCATAAAGCACGTTGTATAGTCCTGTATTTTCATTCTCAATAATATTGGCCAGTGTTGGGATAGTCCTCATAAAGATACTTCCTTAAAACCCTCAGTGAGACTAGTCTCTAGACTAGCAAAGAACATTTTGTCAGTATTTTTACTACCACATACATAATTCTTGTGGTAGTTCATAGGATCCTGGAGTTATCCTCAGATCTGTGATGAAGAAACTAGCATAATCAGCACTTCTGCTCAATCCCTGTGCCCACCCCTTGTTTGTGAGTCTACATGCTATTCCTGAAAACTTTAATAGAAGCTTCCCGATAGACAAGAAAAAACAAAACCACATGAGGAGGGGGGAAGTAAGATACCCCTTTATGACCCAAATGGTCTATTTCCTTCACTGATACTTCCTTCTTTGAAGCTCCACATTTAGCACAGGGAAATGAGTCCACTGTTTATGACAATTATTTTAGTCATTATTACATTTTAAATTAAATAGCGTTTAATCACACATCTGCTTACATATTTCTTACAGAAATAAGCCCAAAGATTTTTTTAAATTATCTTTTTTCAAGTTCTAAAGTTATGAAAGTTAATTAATTTTACAGAAAGATTACAGTGATTCCATGGATTTTTTTTTTCCCCTGTGTAGATTAATAGACCATGTCTCTGTTAAGATTCTAAAAGGGCCAAGTTTTGGTAAGAGAAAACAATGGGAACGTAATTTAAATTTTAAAGAAATTTAAGAAATGGTATCTCTACCACCCCTGTATTTATATCTTGTTTAGAAATACGATGCTTACATTGTGGTTTGTCTTCATACTTGCTAAGTGATTATATTTTGTCTTAAGGAATGGAAAATTTAGAAACTGAGAAATACTATAATTTTGGTTTTTGTAACACTGTCTTCAGTATACTTGTCTAAAGGGAAGAAGTATGTAATATTGGCAATAGGTTTAACAGTTTTTAAAAAGTGTTTTTACAGATGGGTATATATCAGTAACCAGAATTCACTTAGAAATCTAGGTTTTGAATATATAACTAACTAGAGGCTATGTTATGCCAACATTGATTTAAATAATCCCTGACTCATTGCTACATTTTTAACGTGAAGAGGAATGACTCAAGAGGAGCTAATTGATGACATAATTATCAAACCTGTCATCAGAGCAGTCTAAATTCCTAGAACTCATAAAACTCCTACTTTGAGGTGCACTGATATCATGTAGATCCCTTACCTGTACTCCCCCCATGAGCATATGAGAAAAAAAAAAAAAAAGAAAAAAGAAAGAAGCCATTAGCTAAGTTGTTGATTTGTTCCAATCACCAAAATAGCAGCAGTGTCTAATCTCAAATCCATATCTCTATGCCTACTGATTTCCATTTCATCTCATTATACTCTCATGTCTCCCAATAGCTTGACATTAGTTTGTTCTTAGTCTAACATCTCAGAAAACATTAAAATATTTTCATTTTATGTCACTGAAGTTCTTGTAATCTAAATCAATCCCCTGATGTAGTGTTTTTGATCCCAGTTACTGTCCAAGACAGAGAAAATGGAGGTCACACAGGTAGAAGGTGGAGAAGTGGCACCTTTGGCCAATGCCAGATCACATTTGCTTTCCCCTAGATCATATGTGTGGGTGGTCCACAAGGTTATAAGAAAGCAGAGGGGGAAAAAACAAAAAACCAACAAAAACAGGCACAGGACTGCTGGGAAATGTTTATCATTTCACTGTATTTGAATGAGTTCCCCGCCCCCCCTAGGAAGGGCTTTCAATTACCATGAATGAATAGTGAAGGTAGTATTTGTGTTAAAGCTAAGCAAAAAAAAAAAAAAAAAAAAGGGCGCCTGGATGGCTCAGTGGGTTAAAGCCTCTACCTTTGGCTCAGATCATGATCCCAGGGTTCTGGGATCAAGGCCCGCATCGGGCTCTCTCCTCAGCAGGGAGCCTGCCTCCTCCTCTCTCTCTGCCTACTTGTGATCTCTCTCTCTGATAAATAAAAATAAAAACGTTTAAAAAAAAAAGGTGAGCAAAAAATGTACTGGGAGCATGAGTGGCTCTTCTCACTCAGCTAGGTTTAGATTTTTTACTGGAATCCCCCTACCCACCCCCAATTAGTTAATATCTTCAATTACTGCTTAGTTCATTGATCCATTTGGGAGAGGTCTAATTCAAAGGACAGAGCCCATCTAGCGATACCTGAAAATCATATTACACTCCACATCTTTCAAAATAGCCTTTTAATAGAGAGTTGGAAAAGACAGGAACCAGCACTTTTTCCAATGTTCACTAGATGTTAATATTTTCAACATGCCACCTTTTTCATAAAATTTCTTTCCCGAGAATACCATCATTGTCCCAGCAGTTGAATGGGGCTTGTTATTTTAAAGACTAAACACTACTCGGGGCCATTTCAAATTTTTTGATACATGAATTCTTTGTATATAACAGGAAGATCACCAGGGCAGTGTTATGTCTATTTCTTGATTCTGTAAACAGTCCTACAACTCAAAATGCAATTATTTAGGCAATATAAAAAATCTTATACAAATGAATATTTTATTTTTCAAAGTAAGCCTGAGGGTAGGTGGTGGGAGGAAGTCTAATAACTACACAGAGAAACAGAAAGAAGAGTTTACTGATTTTCTTCAGGATAAGCTATCATCAGGTCTAAGGTCCCCAAATATATTGTTTTTGGCTAAAATTACAAGTGTCATTATGACCTGATAATTCTCTGAACTCCTCTCCCTTCTTTCTAATTCTCTCTCATTGCTCCTGCTCTCATTGTTGGAACAGAGTTGGCTTTCATTAGAGAATCCAGTAAGACCTTCAGACCAAAGTAGAGCCCTACTAGACTTTCTCTGTCTATAATAAGTAAGAAACTTTAAGTAATTATACTTACTACAGAAGAAATGTGGCTACCTTCTTCAGAAGGCCATGCTTTTCTTCCCTAAATTGATATTAATATATTTTTCATGTTAAAAGTTGGAAAAATAATCTGTATCATTGGTATCGAAATATGGATCACCTTCAGGGAAAACTAAAACGAGCAAAAACCATAAAGAACAGTCATATTTCAGATCACTTAAATTAATGTGATGGCCATTATAACTGAGAACAATGATTTGATGGTATGTACATTGCTGAAAAAAACTCATAGTGATAAATTAAGTAAAATATTTTATAAATCTATTTCTCTCAACAAGTTAATCAGTTTTGTTTGTTTTGTTTTCAATGTATACAAGCCTTTAGGGCAAAGGTTACTTCCCCTATTTATAGAAATAGGCTTAATCGCAAAACAATTTGAAAACAAAATAGTCATTATCTTTTTTAAAGTAAATGAAGAAAAAAACCCACAAAAAATATAAAAACGTAAAATAAAGAACAGAGAATGCATTTAATCTTCATTTTCTTGTGACTACGTGGCTAACAAAGATTCAGAAGATTATAAAATCAGCTTCCTTATAGTAAACAAATGCATTTTACAGAAGCTTTTACCGAGCAGCATTTGAATCAGAGGTATGTTACTCCCATGGGAAAGCAATCTGCTATTTTTGTAAACTTGTTTTGCCCATAATTTCCTTTTAATCTCTGCTAAAAATGGCATTTTGCTTCTCAGGCAGGAGACCTACACTTCCTGACTCGCTATGTTCCCTTCTGTGGGGGGTGGAGGTTGGGAGGACAGCGTGGGTGTGTGCTTTAATATCACAATGCCTTCAAGCTCGAATTTTCATGAGTTTCTTTATCTCCTCTTCTGATTAGCTATGAAACTCTAAATACTACTCCGCGTAATGCTAGTTTAGTTTGTGAAATAAACTGTTTTACACATAGCTAAAGGAACATAATTTCAGCATTACCGCCATAGAAGCAAACCATTATTCCAAGTATATATAAATTTTTAATTTCTATTCTTCACAATGTACTACCAGTCCACAAGAGTTTACAACTCACAGTCTCATGGATTTTGTCAATTTTCTTTCTAATATGGCTGGGCCAAAATAAGATCGACTTATGCTCATATTTAATGTACTTCAAATGTTGCATTTTTCTCCAACAAAGACATCTATACCTGTTTTATTGCTAAAAATAAAATTAAATGTCACTCAATTTTCAAGGACATAGTGGTGATCTGTAAATGAAAAACAGCTGTATTTTGGTGAATTTATTCTAAAAATTTTCTAACTATCTAAAAAAAGAAACATTAGGTTGAATATTCCATATGTTAGGAATTTGATTTTAGCTATGTCATGAAAATTTCCCACCATTCCTTTCAGCATGTTTGATAGATAGTGAATGTTTGAAGTTATGTATCCCAAGTAGTGTAAGTTAGGTCCATCATAGTCAGGGGTAAGCACTTGCTCCACAAATAAAATATGTCATCCCTTTAGATCTTCATTCTCATATCTGCATTTATTGTCCCAAACATAAAAACCATCATACTTTTTAATGATCTTCTTAATATGGATTAATTTAGACTTACAAATGCCTGTTTCTATAAACACAGTACCATTATAATCATAACACAATATTCTAAGTACAGTAGATTCAAGCTGACAAAGACCTCAGTGTTTTTCCATTAAGAGCAGGTTTGGAAGTACCAGTTATATAAGTTTGGATGAGACATTTCCTCAAAACACTAGCTTCTAGATTAGCAAAGAATATTCCACCAATACTTTTATTATTACATGCGTAATTCCTATGGAAGCTCACAGGATCCTGGAGATGTCATCCTCAGATCTGTGATGAAGGAACTACCATAATCAACATATAGAACTACGTAAATATTTTAAAAATTGATACAAATTATCATTTTAATGAGCAATGATTTTTCTTCAAGCATTGATGTAAAATCTTTGTTATGAAATGAAATTTCTCCTAACCTACATAGTAAAACCTAATAACCAGGCCAGGGGTTTTCATTGCAATGTATGGATAACCTCCATAATTCCTATTGAACAATTTTCTATAATGGATAAATTTCCAGCAACTGGATTCACTGAATTGTTACAGTTTCCTGTAACTGTGAAAAGAAAGCTTTAATAACATTTCATTAAAATTGGCAGTATTACAGCAAAGTGTACTATTCTTAAACACCTTGTGCATGGGTGGCCAATGGGGATGAAGAAGTAAGACTCACAAATCTATGCATTACTATTTCATACATCCTTTTCCTTCTGTGAGCAATAAATTTTATGCACATGTAATACAGTTTATAATTTCATGTGTCATATAAGCCATTTTAATCTGGATTCTGTGATGATTTTGGTCAATTAATGCTTTAAAATCACCTTTTATTTTGTTTTTACTCTTTTTTAAAAAATTTTATTTTATTTTTTCAGTGTTCCTTCATTGTTTATGCACCACACCCAGGGCTCCATGCAATACATGCCCTCCTTAATACTCACCACCAGGCTCACCTATCCCTCCACCCCCCACCCCTCCAAAATCCTGTTTGTTTCTCAGAGTCCACAGTCTCTCATGGTTCGTCTCCCCCTCCAATTTACCCCAATTCACCCCAGTTCACTTTTCCTTTCCTTCTCCTAATGTCTTCCATGTTATTCCTTATGCTAATAATCTCTACCTTCAAGGTGAGGTTTGAACTCACAACCCCAAGATCAAGAGTTATAAACTCTACTGACAGAGCTAGTCAGGTGCCCTTAAATCACATTTTAGAATTATACTGTTCCAGATTATTTTGGATGATTCAGAGAGTGAACATATGGAATCTCTGAGACTTATAGTCTCCTCTGTAATCTGACTAGCAAAGAGTAGCCCAACACCTTTAAAGGATGAAAGTATCCTAAAGCAGCAAAATTTATATATGTATCCAGTATTATTTGTTATTATTCTTATTTTTTTATTTTTTACATATGTCCAGGCTTCTGTGTATCCCGAAAACAATACAAATATGAAGATATATTCAAATGGATAGTATACACTCACTGGCTAAAATGAGTTTTAAAATGTCCTCACCATCACATTCTGCTTTTTTTCCTTCTTCTTCTTATTTTTTTTTAAATTTAGGTCTAATAAACAGAAAAGAAAATGATCTATGTTATGATGTTTGACAATTGAATGCACTTTTCTACCCTCCTGTTCTGTTATGAATTAGGTCTTCTTCCCCAAATCATAGTGTCAGTCCTAGTTCACAATGTGCCTGTATCTGGAAATAGGGCCTTGAACGAGGGTAATTAAGGTTAAATGAAGTCAGAAGGGTAGGATTCTAATCCAATAGGACTGGGGCCTTTATAAAAAGAAAAAAGAGACACCAGGGGTGCACAGAGAAAAAGGATATGTGAAGACTCAGCAAGAGCGTGGCTATCTGCAAGCTAAGGAGAGAAGCCTCAGGAGAAAGTGAAACAGTTGGCACCTTGATCTCAGACTTGTAGCCTGCACAACTGTGAGAAAATTAATTGTGGTGTTTAAGCCATTTAGCATGTGCTGTTTTGCTATGGCAGCCCAAGCAGACTAATAAGCCACCTCAGAACATTTCACATGCCCAGGAACTCACCTTCTTGACCCTTTAGAGTGTATTTCCCCCTACTGGCCTCTCCTCCTACCTCCACCAAATGCTACAAATTCCCACTGCCATAACCTAGTTTTGATGGTAGAATATATGGATTCCATATGAATGGAATCCTATAGCTTGTACATTCTTGTGTCTGGATTTTTTATTTTCCTTAAAATAATGTTTTGACATTCATTGGTTTTGTTGTCTGCCTTAGTACTTTGGTCCTCTGTCACCAAACCGCCTCTTGAAATCTAGGCTGACTTAATATATTTGATATCTAATGTTTTAGATTTGTAAAATGAGGTAGAACTAGGTATCTTTTGAACATTAAAATTCCATATGAAATTTTTAGCATTGAAAATGTATCGTCACTATCCACTTTGCTTCCTTTTGCTTTTGATATCATCAGTCATAGAAGAAGTTGACACACTTTGAAAAAATATGAGGATCTGGAGGGTTAGAAGGGTGCTTTCAGAAAAGATATGGGACTTGGGGAGATACCATCTAAAATTCAGTTTAGGAATTGACCTTTTATAAGTGAAATAAGCAACAGAACTTAAAATTGGATTTAAGACAGAAATAAATGGGTAAATGCTAAATTATTAACTATGAAATGCTAACAAATTATCTGTTACATATCACTTTGAGAAGAAAATAATTTGTTAACTATACAGTAAAACTGAAAAATATACTTTTATTAAAATAATACTAAGGCAATAAAAAAATAAAAAGCTTGGTGTAATGGAAATTCTACATTTATTCTATATAAACCACAGTCCATAGGAATATAAGTTATCAATGTAAGAGCATATTAAATATAATTGTAATAATAATGGAAAGAAAATAATTCAATTCTATCTACAACCACAAGGATCACTTCTAGTGTAGAATTTCTTAAACATGTTTTAATGTATAACAATTTGAATGATTCCTCAAAATATTTTTGAACTTATATACTAACAAGATTTATTAGTGATTCTAAGTAGATAAAGAAATAGATGGAAAAGATATAGAGGTAGAGAGAAAAATGAATAAATAGTAATTCTAACAAATTAAGGATTTTAATAAAAATACATACTTTATATTTATAATATAAATCTTGATTAATACCTAGTACATGTGGAGCTGAAAAGACCAAGAATACTGAAGAAAAAAAAATAGAGAATTTAGTCTCATAAAATAAAATCATATTAGTTTTCATTGCATCTAAAATATTTTTGAGTGGGTTTCAACATGTTTTTCATAGGTATTTGTAGTTGTTATTTATTTTCACCATTAAAACATTGTTAAATCCACACTTTATGTTAGTGAGTTGCATTTTCTTAATATAAAGCATTAGGAACAAAAATTTTAAAGAAAAAAAAACTACAATAAAATTTTCTTCCTGCATAATTGTCTCACATTAACATTTTCCCATATGTTTATATCTTTGTTCTTTAATATAATCCAGAAATTCTGCATCTGGAAAATGATAATTCCCAGTTTCACATTTCAAACCAAAGCAAATTAAGGTGCTAATTGCAGAAATCTAATTTCAGGGAGTACAGTTATCACCATGCATTTGGAAATGCAAACATCACATAAGGAGGAAATATCACTAGATTTCATTTAGGAATAAAACCTTTCTATATAGAAATCTTTTTTGTTTGTTTGTTTTCCTTCTTTTTGTCCTGAGACTCCCTGGAAAAGGATTATTAGGTAGTGGTTTTATTCTTTTAACTTACTAAGTAGACGTCAATGAAGGACAAGTAAAATCAAGTACGGAAGGAAAGAGAGCATTACATAGATTCATTATTGATATGACTATATCTAAATTTATCTGATGGCTTGAACTGGAGGTACTGTGCTTTAAGAAGCTACAGACATTCCTTATCAAGACAATCTTACAAACAGAAGAAAGAAGAATTTATTCACCTGCCTATTTCTTCAGTTGCTCAAAGCTTTTCCTTATGGGGATAAGTCCTCTGAATTTGTGTATTGTGCATGTGTGAGTGTGTACTGAGACTACTGCAGTGAGGTCAGCAGGAAGGACAAGGGACATGGCGTGAGGAGACAACAGGTCACATGTGTTAGGTTGGCATAGCACACACAGACTTGGCAGCTATGATGGCTCAGAGACATTGCTGCTATAGAAGACAAATGTGGTCCAGAGAATCTGAGATGGTACATAAGAGGGATCTGATGAATTAAAAAATTAAAAAAAAATTCTGTGGTTTCTTTGAATTATAATGGGTGTCTTTTACAGTAACAATTTTAATTGCAAGAAATTTGAGTGAAGTTATAATTTTATTGACAAAGTAGGATAGCATAAAAATTTCAGAACACCTTAAATCCGAATGTTAAAGCTTCTAGTTTTTGCTTCAACATATAAAAATTTTGGAAGTTCTCACTCCCATCCTCATAACAGACAAACAAACAAAAACAGCTAAGCACACTGAAAAGTAACGACTCTTTTTAGATCCATCAGAGAATTGAGGACATATACCAAATTATTCTGAAAACTGAGAGAAAGGCAGATAGAAAGAAACACAGCTTACTGGGACTAAAAACTCTGGAACAAAAATCCACTCCTGTATCTAATACTAGCAGGTACACTTAATCTGTAACTGACAAATTGCTGAATGCTCAGTGAGGATTAAAAACTCTAAGGGGGCTGTCTTAGGGGGAGGCCCACACTTTCATGAATACTACTTCTAAGAGCCCCACCAGGTTCTCATAAGAAAGACTGGAGAAAAATCCCCTCATGCTTGCCATAGGGAGTGGAAAAGGTAACTTTTTTTTTTAAGATTTTATTTTTAAGTAATCTCTACATCCAATGTGGAGCTTGAACATATAATTCCATGATCAAGAGTCACAAACTCTGCTGATTGAGCCAACCATGAGCCCCAGTAACCATTTTGAAATAAACACAAAGCTTTCTACTTTCAGACTGCTTCAAAGGAAACTACTTTACCAAAACCTAACTAATGTGGAGGAAAGGATATCCCTAAGTCTCCCCCCTCTGCCAGCCTTCCTGTATTACCTGTGCTGGAGATGGAGACTGAGAAGTACTTATGAAGGTCACAGCCCAGGGACACAGGACCACTAAAAGTTTGGGACCTAATTACAGGAGGATAGAACACCTCCCTTTCTTCACCTCTCATCATAAGACCAATAAGGATCCTGTAAAATAACAGAAGACTAAAGTTGAAAGAACTGCAGGGCTCAGATTATACCTAAGAAGGAGTTTCTAGTAAAAACCAAAGACATATGGGGTAAAAACAACAACAGCAACAGCAACAACAACAACAGAACACCAGAGGAAATGGAAGCCTCAAACAGACCCAGCTACAGAAAATGGTAAAAACAGTGTACCTCTTCAGCAAATTTCCATAAACTGTCATACTGACAACCTATTTACCTTAGTTCCTCCTATTACTAAATACATAACGTCTGGCTTTCAAAATAACGGCAATGACAACAAGAACAAGACATGTTAAAAGGAAAAAAAATGTCTGAAGAGACAAAGTAAGTCACAAAGCTAGATTTGGATACAACATAGATTTTGGAATGACTACAGCAGTGATTTAAAATAACAATGTATAATATGCTAAAGGATTTAACAGAAAATGTGGACAACATCCAAGAACATACAGGCAATATAAACTGGCAGATTGAAACTCTAAGAAAGGATCAAAAGAAAATGCTAAAAAAACCCCAAAGAAACAACAAAAAAAAGAACAATGTAAAGAAAATGAAGAATGTCTTTGATAGGTTCACCAATGGAACAAGCATGTCTGAAAAAAGAATAAGTGGGCTTGAAGATATGTCAATGGAAAATTCCCAAACTGAATTGCAAAGAGAAAAGTGAGAGAGAGAGAGAGAGAGAGAGAGAGAAACACTAAAGGAGAAGAGAAAAAAAGCAGAAGAAATATTTCAAGTAACAATCGCTGAGAGTTTTCCAAAATTAATGACAGATACTAAACCACAAATCATAGAACCACAGATAATTGGAACACAATAGTTAAAAAGAAAGAGAAGCTACATACAGGTATATCATATTCAATTTGCAGAAAACCAAAGTCAAAAAGAAAATCTTCAAAGAGCCAGACAGTAAAAGAACAAAGCTAAAGAGAACAACATACAAGTACCCAACCTATAAAGAACAAATAAGAATTTCATCAGATTTCTCTCTGAAACTCTGTAAGCAAGAAAAGAGTAGAATTAAATATTTAAAGTATGGAAAGAAAAATCCAACAGCCAAGAATTCTAAACTCAGTGAAATAATTCTTCAAAGTGAAGATCTGTGTTCCCCCAAATTTAATATGTTGAAACCTTAGCCTCTAATGTGTTGGTATTTGGAGATGTGGCTTTTGGGATGCAATTTGGTTTAGATGAGGCCACGTGGAAAGGGATTTCATGATGGGATTAGCCCTTAGAAGAAACACTAGAGTGCTTGTTTCTCCTCTTTATCTTTCTCCACATATATGCACCCAGGAAGGGCAACCTGTGGACACACACAGAAAACAGAAATCTGCAACCCAAAGAGAAATTCTTCACGAGATGTCAACCCTACTGTTGCCTTGATCTTGGACTACTTACCTCCATAACTATGAGAAATGAATTTCTATTGTTTAAGCCACCTAGTCTGTGTAGTCTATGACATTTTGTTATCAGAGCTTGTGCAAACTAATATAGACTTTTCCAGAAAATAAAAACAGAAGGATAATTGTCAGTAGATCTGACTTGAAAGAAATGTTAGAAGAGTGTTTACAGAGAGCAGGAAAATTACATAGGTCAGAAAATAAAATCTAGATAAACAAGGGACGAGCACTAGAGAAGGAATAAATGAAGGTAAATTTAAACATTTCATTTTCCTTATTCTTAGTTTATCTAATATATAACTGTTCAAAATAATAACAGAAGACATATGTCCTGTGATTATACCTTATGGAATAACAACCATATTATAAGGGATGAGAGGCAAAAATTGGGAATACTGTTAGAAGGCACCTGTATTATACTCCTCAATCTATACAGTTGTATTTAACAGTGTACTAGTTATAATTATATTATTAATATATCATATTGTATATTATTAGTGTATTGTTATAAATATATAATTGTACATACAATTATATATTATATAAATATATACATTAAATTTTTTATACACTATATGTATGTATAAATATATACATTAAATTTTAAGGTACCTTAAAACATTATACATATATACATTAAATTTTTTATACATTATATGTATGTATAAATATAAACATTAAATTTTAAGGTAACCACTAAAAACATTAAAAATAAGTATAATTAATATACTGAGAGAAAAGAGAAAATGGAATCATACAAGACCTTCAACTTATACAGATAATGAAGAATGTGAGAATGTACATAAAAGGAAAAAAATGAAATGTGTACGAAACCATTACAAATAGAGTAATTTTTTTTTTTTAAAGATTTTATTTATTCATTTGACACAGAGAGAGAGATTACAAGCAGGCAGAGAGGCAGGCAGAGAGAGAGGAGAGAGGAGGAAGCAGGCTCCCCGCTGAGCAGAGAGCCCGATGTGGGCCTCGATCCCAGGACCCTGGGATCATGACCTGAGCCGAAGGCAGCGGCTTTAACCCACTGAGCCACCCAGGCGCCCACAAATAGAGTAATTTTTAGTATAATATTAAGAATCACTTCAGAAATGAAGAAAAAGCTAAAATCAATAAAGTTTTACTTTAAAACTAAAAAAACTAAAAGCAATAAAAACTAAGCAAATAGAGAAACTAAATAATAAAATTTAGAGCATATAATTGAAAATATTAAAATGATAGAGAATATCAAAATCGAATGCTGGTTCTTTGAGAAATGCAACAGTATTACTTAACGCTAGCCATGTTAATCAAAACCAAAACAAAACAAACATAAAGTAAAATAAAATGTAGAGAAAAAACAAATGACTAATATCAGAAATGAAAGAGAGCCATCATTACTGATCCTATAGACAAGAAAATGATTCCAAAAGATACAATTTTTAAAAACTAAACTCTATGCCCAACACAGGGCTTGAACTCATGACTCTGAGATCAAATGTCCATATCCTTTACCAATAGAACCAGCCAGGCACCCCCCAAATGAATATTTTTAACAATTCTATGTTCACATTTTGATAATTTAGATTAAATGAAATGATTCCTTGAAAAACATCATCAAAACTCAAGTGAGCAGAAATGGATACTCTGAATAGGCCCATGTATATTCAGGAAAATGGATCAATTATTAAAAACATTACAAAGGAGAAAGCAACAGGTTTAGATGGTTTCTGTGGCTAACTCTACTTAACATTTAATGAAGATTTCAGAGCAATATTTTCTGTAAAATGGAAATAGAAAGACTACTTCCTAACTCATTCTATTAGGCTGCCATTACTCCTATATGTAGGAGTATACCAGATAAAGAATTGGAAGAAAGGAAAACTACAGATCAATATCTTTCATAAAAAAATAGATGTGAAAACCTTCAATAAAATTTTAGCAAATTTAATATATTTGAATATATTAAGAGAATTACATACCAAGACCAGGTTGGATTTTTCCCACTTTGGTGTTTGACATTCAAAAGGCTGGTTCAGTATCCAAAAATTAATTAAACACTGGAGGTCCTAGCCAGAGCAATTAGGTAAGAAAAAGAAATCCAAGACATCCAAACTGGAAAGGACAAAGGAAATTATCTCTATTGAGGGATGGTTTGTTCTTTTATGTAAAAAAACCCTGAAGACTCCACAAACAAAACAAAACAAAACAAAAACCCTGCTAGAATAACCCAATTTAATAAAGTTGCAGGATGCAAAATGAACATTAAAAAATAAGTTGTACTTCTATACACCAATAACAAAATATCTGAGAAGGAATTCCAGAAAATAATTCTATTTATAATACTATTTAAAAAGGAGATAATATACTTGTGAGTAAACTTAACTAAGGAGGTGAAAGACTTGTACAGAAAAAACTCTAAGATGCTGATGAAAAAAACTGAAGCTACAACTAACTGGAAAGGTATCACATCTCATGGACTAGATGAATTAGTACTAATAAAATGTGTAGACTACCAAAAATGATCTACAGATTCTATGCAGTCCATATTAACCTCTCAATGGCATTTTTAACAGAAATATAAAAACATTCTAAAATTCATACGGAACCACAAAAGACCCCAAATAGCTGAAACAATTTTGAGCAAGAAGAACAAACTTAGAGGCATCACATTTTTTATTTCAAATAAATCACAAACCTCCATTAATCAAAACCCTATGGTATTGGGATAAAAATAGACATATAGACTAATGCAACAGAACATACAGAAGTAAATCCATACATAATATGATAAAATAATCTTTGACAAGGGTGCCAAGAAAACACAATGGGTAAAAAATAGTCTCTTCAACAAATAATGGTGGGAAAACTGGATATCCATGTACAAAAGAATGGAACTGTATTTCTAGCTTACAAAATACACAAAAATCAGCTCAAAATGGATGAAAGATTTAAGTGTAAGATTGTAAACCACAGAAGTCCTAGTTGAAGGTTTAGGGGAAAAAAACCTTATTGACATACATCTTAGCAATTATTTCTTGGACATAACACCAAAAACACAGGAAATAAAAGCAAAAAGTAAAAGATAGATAAATGGATTTGTATCGAAATTAAAAACTCTATGGCAAAGGAAACAATCAACAAAATGAAAAGGTAACTTATGGAATGAGAGAAAATATTTGCACACCATATATCTTACAAAGATTTGATACCTAAGATATATAAGTAACTCCTATCACTCAATAGAGGGAGGAGAAAGAGGAGGAGAAGGAGAAGAGGAGGAAGAAGGCGGAAGGGGAGGGGATGGGGAAAGAAAAAGAAAGAAATGAAGGAAACAAGCAAGCAAAGAACCTGACTGCAAAATGGACAAAGAACAGAAATAGAAACAGAACAGACATTTCTTCAAAGAAGATATACAAATGAAAATGTGCTCAACATCACTAATCATCAAGGAAATTCAAGTCAAAACCATAAGGATATGTCATATCACACCTGTTAGGATGGCTATTATGAAAAAAATCAAACAAACAAACAAAAAAGGGCAAGTGTTTTGGAAAAAGTAAGAATTCTTGTGCACGGTTGGTGGAAATGTAAAATGGTGCAACTGCTATAGGAAACAGTATGTAGTTCCCTCAAAAAATTAAAAATAGAACTACCATAAAATCCAGCATTCCTGCATCTAGGTATATATCCAAAAGAACTGAAATTGGGATTTCAAAGAAATGTCTGCATTACATATGTTAATCGTGTAATTTTCAGAACATCCAAGATATGGAAGTAATCTAAATGTCCATCGACAGGGAATGGATAAAGAATGGTATATATATGCAAGGAGATATTATTCAGCCTTAAAAAAGAGGGAAATCCTGCCATTTGCAACAAAATGGGTCAACCTGAAGAATCTTATGCTAAGTGAAATAAGGCATACACAAAAAAGCAAACACCACATTATTTTATTATTTATATGATGAATCTAAAATAGTCAAACTCATAGAAGCAGACTAGAATAGGGGTTACGGAGAGTTAGGGAAAGGGGGAAATGTGGAAGCATTAATCATATAGTACAAAGTTTCAGTTATACAGGCTGAATAAGTCCTAGAGATCTAAGGTGTAGGATAGTGGCTAGGTAATACTATATTCTTACAAATTGCTTAAGAGGGTTGATCTTACATTAAGTGTTATTGTTACACACACACACACACACACACACACACACACACACACACAAATAATGAATAAATAGGGCAGAGGAAACTTTTCAAGGTGATGGATATGTTTATGGCATAGATTGTGATGATGTTTATCTTTAAACTCATGAAATTATATACATCAAGTATGTATAGCTCTTGCTATGACAATATGGTGAGGTATTCACCAAAGTCATTTAAAGAGAAAAAGAAAATCAATTAGTCCATGTCATGAACAGGTTAAAAAAAAATCATGTGATCATCTTAACTGATGCAGAAAAACATTTAACAAAATCCAATTACCTCTCATGACAAAAACTCAGCAAAGTAGGAATAGAGGGAAACCTTCTCAACTTTTTTTTTTTAAGATTTTATTTATTTATTCAACAGAGAGAGAGATCACAAGTAGGCAGAGAGGCAGGCAGAGAGAGAGGAGGAGGCAGACTCCCTGCGGAGCAGAGAGCCTGATGCGGGCCTCGATCCCAGGACCCTGGAATCATGACCTGAGCCGAAGGCAGAGGCTTTAACCCACTGAGCCACCCAGGTGCCCGGGAAACCTTCTCAACTTAAGGGTATCTACCAAATTCCCTACAGACATTAAACTTAATAGTGAGAAACTGATCGATTTCCTTTGAAGACTGGGGACAGACAGGAATTTCTCTTTCAAAAAGAAAAAAAAAGTCTTCTCTTACTCCACTATTGAACATCATCCTGGATATCCTACATAGTGAAAAAAACAAAATAAAAGGAGTACAGAATGATAAGGAAGAAATGAAACTGTATTTGAAGTTGACATGATCGACTATATGAGATTATAAAATTATAATCCAAAATTTGAAATAAAACCTGAGTCCACTGTAATATAAATGATTGAATAAATTAAAACGAGAGACAAATATCCCATACAGAAGACACCCAATAAATTGTGAATATACTCTATCCTAAAACAAAAGAAGTATAACTCCCTACTCCTTGACTGTGGACTATGCCTGGTGACAGAACACAGTGTGGAAAGAGGAGGAAAAATATGTGTAATAACACTATGTAAAAACTAGGCACAAACTATCTCAGCCACGTGATCTTGGTCAACATCAATCATCATAAATCATGTGCACAGTATGTATACTCATTGTAATATGATGAAAATACCATTTTCCCTGTGTGATCTTTCCCCCCAAACTCTATAAGACTAGTCTTATCATGAGAAAGAGCTCAAACTATATTAACATATTTTAATTAATTTTATTAAATATTTAAAAATTTTATTATTTTTATAAAAGTGTACAATGAAGTATATACAAAAGTCTAAAACTAAGGACAACACATTATGGTTAATGACTAGATAAATACAGTATTTTAAGGTATTCAACTATTTTTACCTAAATTCAGTAGCAGGACTCTAAATTGAATCTAATCCAGTGTGTGATATTCATTACAATTCATTTATAAATAGAAAACATTCAAATTGATTGAAATCAAGTAAAACTATTTTGACAAGTCTTGATGAAGTTTTTGTCAGCTTTCATTTCAATGCATTTAAGCTTAGAATATCAAAAGAAACTGTAAACCTAAGTGAAATTTTATAATCATAATTGGTGTGAATACCAACAGGAAGAAAATGGTATAATGTAATTCGTGCCCAAATGAAACCATTTCAGGGCACCCGATGTGAACTCTTGCACTAGAGACTGAGTAAAAAGTCCTTGGAAATCAGACTACTACATAGTGAACTACTTTAAAAATCTTCATTAAGAATTTGTTTTTAAAATGCTCTATTTAAACACACATTTAGAAATGGAAATTATATTTGTGATAAAGTTTATTTTGTTGTTTTTTTACAGCAAAGTTAATTTCTTTAGATTAAAAGAGAAAAGAGGGGCGCCTGGGTAGTTCAGTGGGTTAAGCCTCTGCCTTCAGCTCAGGTCATGATCTCAGGGTCCTGGGATGGAGGCCCCGGGCTCTCTGCTCAGCGGGGAGCCTGCTTCCTCCTCTCTCCTCTCTCTCTGCCTGCCTTTCTGCCTACTTGTGATCTCCCTCTCTGTGTCAAATAAATAAAAAAAAATAAAAAATAAAAAAATAAAAGAGAAAAGAATGGGGAGTGGGAAAGACCTGATGAGGAGATCCTCTACATTGCTTAAGGGAACTATCAGCAACAATTATAAGACTACCTGCTTAGTACAACACTTCCAGCAAAAATATTTGAGTAATAAAGATATTTAATCATGTATAATCATTCCTCTTTTTTGATCCTTCTTTAAAAAAATAGTTTTCTCCTTAAGAAAGGTGGGTTTTGAGAAGCAAAAATTTGTGATTTTCTTTTTAAATAGAGGCTATGGATAAACAAAACCTGAATTCCAAAATCTAGCTAAACTGAGAAATAGGAGGGAAAAGCAGGAATGACACAAATGACAAGTTTCAGAACTAAAAAAGAGAGAACCTCTACAGTTCCTGTAGATACTAATAGAATAATAAGATAACATTATGAATGACTTTATGCCAATAAATTCAACAGCTGAAATTATGTTATTTGATTGAATTATGCTCCACCAAAATTCATGTATTAAAATCCTAATCCCTAGTACCCGGGAATGTGACTTGATCTGAAAATAGGGTTATTATAAATGCAGTTAGTAAAGGGAAAGTTACAGGAAGGCCCTTAGTCCAATATAACTGGTTTCCAATATAAAAAGAGTATCATGTGAAAAGAAAGAGAGACGTACAGAGGAAAGATGATGTAAAGACACAGAGAGAAATTCCTCACTAGTAATGGCTATCTACAAGACAGGGAGAGAAACCTGGAGCAGATCCTCCCTTAGAGTCCTCAGAAAGATCCAACACTGCCAGCACTTTGATCTTGGTAGTTCTCAGAACTGCAAAATAATAAATTATTATAGTCTAAACCACCCAGATATTGTATTTTGTTACAGCAGCCCTAGGAATCTAATACCGATGAAATGAACACACTCCTTGAATGACACAAGTTACCAAAACTGGTACAAGAAGATACGCAAAAAAAAAAAAAAAAAAAAAAAAAAAAAAAAAAAATTCAAACAATGCAATATCAATTTAAAAAATTTTTTTAAACTTTTTTTTTTAAAGATTTTATTTATTTATTTGACACACAGACAGAGACCAGATCACAAGTAGGCAGAGAGGCAGGCAGAGAGAGAGGAGGAAGCAGGCTCCCCGCTGAGCAGGGAGCCCGATGCGGGCCTCGATCCCAGGACCTTGAGATCATGACCTGAGCCGAAGGCAGAGGCTTTAACCCACTGAGCCACCCAGGTGCCCTAAAATTTTTAATTCACAATTAAGACATTTATACAAAGACTCAAAGGCCAAGAGCAGATGCTTCTTCATGAAGCCTATTATTTAAAGAAAATAATATACCAAAGCTACATATTCTCTTTCAGCAAGTAGAGATGGATAATACATTCCCAGCTTATGCCTAAACAGTGTTATACTGATGCCAAAATCAGATTAGAAGGTCATCAGAAAAAAAGAAATATGTCTCTCATGTACATGGAACTAAATTCTGAAAAAATTTTTGCAAATTTTTGTTACATCATGTTTCTAAGTCAACAAATTCCTTCTTTGGAAATCCACACTGTGTTCCTATGCTTTTCCCCCATGGGAAAAATAGGCAATATATATGCAAGTGGCACTTGATAATTTCATTCCCTGTTAATATAGTTTATAATATATCCTTAGCCTTGAGAAGTCAATTTAAAGCTTGAGTCTTTAAGCTTTGATTTAAGCAAGGTTTTAAGTAATATATATATATATATATAAAAAACATATATATATAAACATATATATATTATAATTCATGTAATGATATATAACAAATTATGTTTTGCTATTTTCCTAATAATTATTTTAATTAATAAATAACAATAGGTCCTATTTTTAAATTTGCATGTGTTTAAAGTGAAAAAGGTAAAGAATATAGTAAAAATTACACATGTGCATATATGACCTTTCTGTTCTATTAAACACTTTAAAGAGTATTCAAAATAATTTTGAACATGCTACATTTTTGGAGGTGAATGTTCTTGGATGAGTAAAAATTTAAGTCCCTTTTACTATTCAACTCTAATTTCATGTTAGGACATTCTGCTTTCCAAAGAAAATAGGCATAATCCATCTTAATCACCACAATTTTTCATATTTGTCTGCATTCGAAGGCAAAAAATGCTACACTATATTTTGTTTAAACTTAGAAGCAGCTGTTCTAACATATGTTTCATCGTTCTGAAGATGCCCTGTATATTTTTATCAGAGAAAACAAACACCATGATGTTATTATCAGCCAGTAACATTGTGCCTATCAAATACATGCAGGCTTGGGGCACCTGGGTGGCTCAGTGGGTTAAAGCCTCTGCCTTCGGCTCAGGTCATGATCTCAGGGTCCTGGGATCAAGGCCTGCATCGGGCTCTCTGCTCAGGAGGGAACCTGCTTCCTCCTCTCTGCCTGCCTCTCTGCCTACTTATAATCTCGCTCTCTCTGTCAAATAAATTAATAAAATCTTAAAAAAAATACATGCAGGCAAAAATAATAATAAATTATAGGTAGACAGATATACACACTAATCGTTCACTAGACTTAAAGTAGATATTGCAGAAATTAATATCGAAATTTCTTTCCAGCTCTAACACCTTATATTTCCACTGACATGTCATACTCAGTTTATACTCTGATTTTCCCTGTCATATATTTCTCATCTCAGTGCTGCTTTTGAACATTTGTTCTTCCGTTCAACTTGTGTAAATACCTTGCTTATTTTCCTTTAATCCACTTAAACTCAATTTGTCTGAGTAAACTATTCTTTCTCATTGCTGTCAACTCAGGGAACTGAGTTACTCTCTCAAAATCTTTGATGGTTTGATGGGGCCCCTGGGTGGCTCAGTTGGTTAAGCGACTGCCCCAGGTTCCTGTGATCGAGCCCTGCATCAGGCTCCCTACTCAGCAGGGAGTCTGCTTCTCCCTCTCCCTCTGCCTGCTACTCCTCCTGTTTGTGCTCTCTGTCAAATAAATAAATAAAATCTTAAAAAAAAACAAAACTGATGATTTGGCAATTGGACCATATTCAGTTCACTATCATGGATACATTAAAAGTCCACATGGACGTCCAATAGGACACTATCACCTTACAGTTACTTTACATCTTCATCTTCAATGATCACTGTTCATGTACCATTTTAGTCATCTATACCTGTGGCCACATTGTCAACCTTGAAATTCCCTGCCAATGTTTTCATTCTATCCTTCACAGATTCTCACTGGAAATATTGTTTATTTTCTCAGGTTACAGAATTTCTATTCCAATCACAGCAACTAACCCTGGGCACATTGTTTTGAACACTGATGCTCATCTATGTCATATTTTTCAGATTTATCATCAATTTTCAGTTTGGCAATGCTGTGTTTTTATCACTAAAGCGACTCAAAAATGGGCAAAATATTGATGGGAATTCCAAACTCCCTACCATGCATAGCATCTTCTGGTCTTGAGTATTAGAAGGGCTTCTTCAAAAATTAACTCAAAATGATTTCTGAACCAACTTTTCTCACCTCCTCTTGCTTTACACCTAAGGCAGTTTGGCCACCGAATGTGCTAGAAGGGATCATCTCACAGCCACTTCCTGAGTAACAATTAGGAAAAGGGATTGGGTATTATATTGCCACTTTTAAAAAATTCAGAATTCCACCTGACCTTTCCCAGCTATGATGCTTCTTTATTTCCCTTAATGGTGACCCCAGGCCAGCTGGGTTTTTATAACTAATGGGTGGTAAGTTATCCAATGCAAGCTCAGGGGTTTCAAACTTAATTCTGGCTTAGCTACCTATATTCTTTTGTTGGATTGACACAATCGTAGGTGAACAGGATAATGAGTACATAGTTAAGAACCCTGCTCACAAAGTTCCACTATAGTGGTCCACATAGTCCAGTGTGAAGTACATAATATGTCTTTGTAAGTTTTATAAAAATGTCCTGACCCTTTTTGCAGTTAACCTTTTCACACAAAAAGTGTGGGCAAAAGTAGAAATAATTGAGAAAAAGGTGAAGTTATAGTTACTTAATGGGACCCATTGATTTTGCAAAAGTGAACAGAGAAGAGGAATCCATTCACCTAGGAAGGGGATATCACAGATCCCTAAAACTATAAGAGAGAGAAAAACATTAATGATCTTTATCGTTCAAGGTCATTCCTGGAGCCTTCATAGGAGGAAAACACTGCGGTAGCATCTTCCAAATTATTGCAAGTGACCAAGTACAGCTCTTGGGTCTGCTATTCCAGCAGAATAGTTCTGAATTGATTTGATAGCCATTTTCCTTAACACTATTCAGAAACCTATCAGAAAGAGCAAGATCTGACTCCAACTCTGGCACCTCTCACAAAAAACACCATTCTACTCCTCCAGATCATTTCCCTACTCCTATTTTTTAAGCATCATGCACTCATTCTATAGGGCAAATGGATGCTGCACAAATGTTAGTGTGGACAAATAATTCACATTTGGCTGCCTGTGATTAGGCTATTTCTCTAACAGGAAACAGTAAACTCAACTATTTTAAATGAACTAGGAACCTTACAGCCTATCAAGTTGATTAGGAGGCCACACCAGAGTCACTGTCAACCTCTACTTCTGAGCAAATAGTCCATTTGCAATGATTGTAACCAATACATTATTTCCAGGGTTGCTATGTGTACCCTCAGAACTGGGCCTCTCATGTAAAAACCAGGCATTAACTTGTCTCCCTCCCCAACGCATAATGGCTTGCATATTATGAGTGTTTGTAAGATACCTTTAAGTGTTTACAAAAATACAACCCCTGGAAAACATTCACATCAGCCTCTACCCATTGGTCAAGTTTGTTTTGCATGGTAGAATTGCTCTACACTTCCTCCTTGAAGGATAAGGTAGAGTTTGTGATTTTTTTTCATCTGGTTGAGTACAGGACCTTAGGGAACACAGCTGAGGTCAGTATGGCAGATTGGCTTTACTTTATCCTTGGAATCCTACTAACTGTAGCCTGAGTTAAATCCTGCACAAGACAATTGAAATGTTATTTCCCAAACTCTGGCATTCTGATTATTTAGAATAGCTGATAAAACAGCATACTCATGGGAAAATTTTTACCAGAAACCAAGATATTGTAGAAAGGAGAGATGTATATTGCTGGAAACAATTCTCCATGGATGTCTAATCTTTTTGCATACCTTTAGACAGAGGCACTGATGACTTTAGACAGAGGCACTATTTTTTTTCCAATAATATATCAAAAAATTCTTAGAAGACAGAGATTTTGCCTACTTCCAGAGCAGACGGCAAGGTTATTTACTATTCAGTGTAAGAAGGATAATATCTCTTTCTGGGGAAAAGGTCAGGCAGGTTTGCTTGTGGCCCATTGCAAAAGACGCTGCGTAAGCGCATGCAGCACCTCCTTGGGCCACTCGGCATCACCCCTGTGGGAGCTGAGGGACAAGGGGAACTGGCATGAACATGAAGACTATGTATCCCGCTGTATCATGAGTAATAAAATTTCTTGATTCAGACCCAGCAGTTGTGTGTTTCTACCAGCATTCATAAACCTACAGGAGGCTAACTTGTTAGCTTGCAAGTTAAGCTAAAATTTCAGATTTTCTAGAGTTCTTGACATTAAGTTCATATATTCAACCTCAATATTTATGGAGAAAATTCACTATCTCTTGATATTAGAACATTTTATAGCAATGACTTATAAGCATTTGTGGTAAAATATATGCAGAGGCAAGTGAATATATTTTATCCCAGAACGCTGATAATACAATGCGAAATTTGATTCATTTTTTTCTACGTCTTGAAATTTATTTTACAGCACATTTTCATGTCAGAAAAAGTCATGTTGGGCGCCTGGGTGGCTCAGTGGGTTAAAGCCTCTGCCTTCGGCTCAGGTCATGATCTCAGGGTCCTGGGATCGAGGCCCGCATCGGGCTCTCTGCTCAGCAGGGAGCCTGCTTCCTCCTCTCTCTCTGCCTGCCTCTCTGCCTACTTGTAATCTCTCTGTGTCAAATAAATAAATAAATAAATCTAAAAAAAAAAAAGAAAAATGAAAAAGTCATGTTAATTTTGCTTTCCTCTATATAATTAATTTGCATTTGTTTTATATAAAAATGACATATTACCCTTCACATTGTTTACCAATTAAACTATTTAACTTACTCTCTGATCCTCCCACCCCACCCAAACTTCTTGTGGTATTGATGAAATTGAATCTTCACTGGCATAATCCCCTTTATATCTAGTGAGTACAAGTCATTAATTCCCTGATGGTTCATTTGGCTAGGATTTCAAATGGTTGTTACACGGTGGTTGTGACAGTCATCATCTCAATCCCAGATTTTCTGATTCTCTGGAGTCATGTTAAAATCCAGTAATTTCATTCTGAGGAAAGAATACCTTGCACAGTAGTTTTTTCTCTTTGCCTGATTGTCTACTAATTTTTCAAAGTTCCCAGTGGTACACTTAAAGGTGGTCTGCCACCATCACATGCTCTGGGAGTCATGAAATAAGACTTCTTGGAGACTCTTCCACCTTCCTTATTAGCCAGTTTGGAAACATTTGAATGGTTGGCAACCTTTAGATAAGGAAATGATCTGACTTTTTCTCTTTTCACTTGGATGTTTCCATTTCTAATCATTTCAAGTTGAAATTTAATTTTCATTAACACCGAGACTATTCTACTACAAAATGTGAGGATAGAGGGAAATAGTAATTTTATAAATGTATGAATTTTAAACTTGCTCAATTAACACAATTTTTGCAATACTATTCACAATCATCAGCCAAATATGATAGAGAAGTGGCAGAATAGGTCACTTTCTTCACACTTATAAATGTTCCTCAGAAAGGAGAAAATGTGAGAGCATTTAGAAGACTTGATCATCCCCCTGTTATTTATTACACAGAGTAAATTTATAAGTAAATACAGAATAATATTAAGAATTTGGATTCAAATACTATGAATCTCTCAAAATAGTTGGCATATTTAAGTTCACCCAAGATATCAAAGTAAACAAATCCAATGAATAATTAATAGAGTTTTAGAACATGTGGTAAGTTCTATTCATGTAGAAATACATTTAATGGCTTACATGGTTATATTTTAAAGTAGAACAATGAAGAAACTATCATTATTTTTATTCACTATCAATCTAAACATAGTTTCCAAAATGATTTATAAGTTTATTGTTTAAGTAAATTCATCCCTCTTATGATGCTTGTTTCTGAAGCAACATCAAATATGGAATAAATTCTCTATGAATTATGTTATTATGGAAAATATGTTGTTAATGTATTCTGGGGTATTCATAAGTTTAAAATTCATTTTAATAGAAGTAAATTTAATACAAATGGCCAGTGAGTTATTTAAGTTTCTCTGTTCAGTACAATTATTGAGGTTATGCTATTACTAAAATATTGTCCTGGCGTGTTTAGAATCAGTGTGTATAAATACAAAATAAATTTTGCCCTTAAATAACAGCTCACTGGGACACAATAATATATAACTGACATTTGAAAAAGTGAAACAAAGATATATGTGGATGTTTAAAGGACAGAATCAAGGAATGATTGAGGAAGGATGTGGCATTTGAGATACACCTTAATAGGTGCCGAAATTTTGAGACCTAGAAATTAAGAGAGTATGTTTCTCTAGGAGAGAATATTACCAATCATTAATATTTAGGCTATTTAGTATATAATTCTTAATTGTTAATAATATAAAAACAAAGAAAAACATAGACCCCCTTCAATGAAAATTGATCTATAAGGAATTATTTTGGGGAGAACATGGAAGAGTGAAAAATGTCCCTACTAGTGATACAACTGAAGGCAACAGGCACAATATGGTGATGAGAAGTAAGCATAAGGTAAGGAGACAGAACTAGGCACCAGCTTGAAGGTGATGTACTGGAAAGTAATTTTAGTCTGTTGGTGTTTTGTGCTACTCAGGAGATTCCTTTAAGCCAACTGTTTCTGCTCAGGAGATGTAGCCTTGTAAATTAAGAATGCAAGGCAAAGATTATTCTGTTTTCATTTAACTTTGATCATGTACTCATTTTAAAGGCTGCCTATAAAAAAGTTGGGCTGGCATTTTCAAGTCTAATTTCAGATAAATAAAAAATTTTTTAGTAGAAGGTCCATCATATTCAGTAAATTAATAAACCATATTTTCTTTATCTACTTGAGTTAATTTTGTGGGGAGTAACAGATATGCCCTGGACCTGAAAATGCTACCACCACAGGGCCATCTGGCTAATCAGATGTCAGTTTTCCCTTTTTGTCAGAAAATTAATTTTTCTGGTAGGAAGGGAGTATTGTTAGCAAACTTTCAGAGATAAGATTACCAAACCCTTATCAGAATTCCTGTGTAATAACGTTCTTGCTTCTGCATTCCCTTTCATCAATTTCATAATTCCTTTCATAATTCCTAGAGTAGCTGAAGGTGAATCAATGACTTAAGTAAAAGTATGCCTGACTTAACAGGAAGGAAATTGTGATTTTTAAAAAGTATATAGTGTAGGGAAATATTAAAATTACTCCTAGATTTGAATAAAAGCTCTGTCACTTAAAACCCATGGTATTGAAAGGAATTGCCTTTTTTTAAACTTCGGTTTTTGCATACATAAATCATATCGACCTTATGCAAAGCTGTAAGATAAGATAATATATTTGAATCTCCCTAGTATAGTATGAAGCATTCTTTAGAGACCTCCTTGCCAGCCAGGAGGGTTTTACAGAAGCACATCTCAGCCTGCAAACTCAATGAAGGTAGAGAATATATCTTCATTCTTAATACTAGCTCTTGGTTGCATAGTACACATAGCAGGGGCTCCATAAATATTCATACAAGGAATAAATGAATAATGCAATGACCCAAATTCAATTTTAAATTTAGAAAGCGTTTATATTAATTTCTCTGAGTTAAATTCTGAAATCCATTTATTAAAATTGACTGGGGATTTTCTATTTTGATATTCCAGAAACATGGAATCACAGTCAATAATACATCTGCATCCCTTCCTTCTAGTTTCTGGGTGAAGAATACACATAGAAAAGTCTCAATAAATAGTTGTGAAATCATTAATGCAATCATTCAATTTCACTTCTAAATTAGGGAAGCTTAAATTTTAATTCTAGTGAGTTCAATTTCCAAAATCCTTTTGGTTAAATTTATGTGGATATTCAGTTTTGATATTCCAGAAACTTGGTTATTGAGTATGATATGTAGGCCTCCAGGTATCCTTTTTTCCACCATATTTTCAATTTGTACCAATGTCATATAATAATTTTGTGTCAAGCCTTACATAATACATATCATTGCTTTTCCAGTATAATCAAAAATTGACTCTGAAAAATAGAAATTCAAATATGGTACTCAGTAGAAACATGCTGAACTTGCATAAATCCTACCAATGACATATTTTGCAGTACACATGCAATGCAATGTGGTGTATCAATATACATTTTGAGACCTTATTAAAAATGCATATACATTTTCGTGACAAAGATTAAGGAAATGAACTCTGTTGTATCTAATAATTGATATATTTTATGTGTAGTTTTGGAAACTGTCTCCTTTTACTCATCTCCACTGTTTCTGCTTTAGCTAAGGCCTCTTTTGTCCAGATTACATCGGCAACCTACTGACTGGGTCATTAGCTCCAGTGTTGCCTGCCAATAATGCATTATCCATACTGATGCCAGAGTAATCATTCAAAGACATACAATGAATCTTCTAACTCTCTTAATGTATTATTCAAAAATAGCCTTCAGGCAAAAACCCCCCAAATATTCAGTTTTTAATGTGAAGTCTTTCATAATTTGGTTTCTGATTAACACTCCAACTTTATCTTACAACAGTCCTTCTGAACACACAGACCCATTGGTATGCCTACTTATATGAATGTATCATAAGACTGTCTTACTTCCTTCTATTTTATTTTCTGATAGCACTCCCTACACATATGGTTCTCGTGCACTTTAAATACAGCTAATAAAACTGAGGAACATAACATAATTTTATTCAATTCATATTAATTTAAATTTAAATAGATACATCTGGATAGTGATAATTCTATTAGACATCACAGAAATAGAAGAGAGGTTTAATTTCCTGCTTATGCTACTAAGTTACATATATTAGCTTAGGCAAGTCATTTAGTATTTCTGGATACCATTTACTTCAATAATAAAGCACACATTTTAATACGAATATTCTTCACAAAGTTTAGAGGTGTCAGATTAAAAAAATATTAATAATAGCAATGCATCATTCTTATTAAAACACATTTTTAATAGCAATGCATTATGAAACATTATGATGACTGAAAAGACTACAAAAACTTTTTAAACATGTACTCTTCTATTATCAAAGCCTCAATCTACACTTAGTTATTAGTTTTCTTTATTTAGAGTGCAAATAACAGAAAAATTGGTGAATAACCTATTGATTTAATAATGGTTAATTAATATTTTCCTACATTGCACTATGCTGCCAGTGCATAATTCAATATTTCATACACTCTTGGAGATATACTGAATATAAAGGCAATATATAAATAGGAAATCCAATTTCTCTCATTAACATTATCTTCCCTTCACTGAATAGTCCCATGTTTTTCATGCTCTATTGGGTTTTCAATAAAACCAAATTTGAAAAATATGTAAATAAAACAATTTTCAAGTCGCTTAGTTTTATCATTTACATCATTTCATGTTTCTCTCTTTTTTATGGCCACATGAGAAAAATCATATGATACTAAATTTAAATGTGCTCTTCAGCATAAAATATTCTATTAAAAATATTACACTGTATTGGATAACAGTTGGTTATATCTATCTATCTACCTTTCTTAAGATATATGTGTGTGTATACACACACACACACACACATCTTAAAGGAAGCGATTTTTAAAAGTTTTTTTAGCACATTAAATTTGGTAACTTGGAAACACATTTCTAAAACCTTTCTGCAGATAGCGTGTTGGCATAATAAAAGTAGGGTCTTTTTCACCCAATGTGAATTGCTATCAGGGATTGTTTCACAATTTTTATTATTGATGGGCTTATGAATTCATAGTAACTCGAAAGCCATATATACTTATCATATAATTAAAAAATATTTATTATTAACAAAAGGGACAATGTAGACAATTCTGTCAGACCAGATCATTGGCCATTCAGGTAAAAGACTATTAGGTGACACTCAGTTAAGTGAGAACTTCATGTGAGGATTTGAATTGTAAGGTTTTTAGTTTTACTTTTCTGCCACGGTTTTTAAATATTTAATGCTCTATAATTATTTTTTATTTAGAATAATAAATATAAAAACTAAGGTTAACTCTACTGAAAAAAGAAATTTCAGTTGGATCTAAACATTAGGCTGCAAAATTTACAGTGATTACTTTAAAAATTAATAAAAAACCTGGGATATTTAATCAGTTTACTTAGATATAACAATTCTGATCTATAAAAACAAGATCAGTTGTAATTTGTGTTTTCTGGCCATGATGAAGTAATTGGTACTAGAAAATTGGACAAAATATATGTGAAAAACTATTTTTAGAAATTAGAAAACAGGTAAAATGAAACTACTAAAACTATTAAAACTATTTAAAAAAAAGTATGAAATCAGCCTGATGACAGTCTAGGTGATCTACCTGACAGCAACCTCTAGACCACAAACCAAAGAAGGGCGGAGGTGTAAAATCACTTTTCTTTTTTTTTTTTGAGGGTGGGAGGATGGCGGGTTGTTAGTGAAGGTAGCTGGTGTTTTCAGTGAAGGGTGTCAGAGAGGCAGAAACAGGGGAATCACTTCATCAGTGAGCAAATAGGTAGATATAGATAGATATAGATAAAGATAAAGATAAAGATATAGATAAAGATATAGATATAGATATAGATATAGATATCTTTAGGGGGTACCTTTGAGTCTTTGACTTTAGAGGATGTCATATACAAATAGAGCAAGGTGAGACAATGACAGGCAAAGAACAATTATCAAAAAGCAATTAGCTTGAGTATAACCAGTTTTACAGTCCTAGGAGGTGTTGGTTGGAGTTCCAATTAGCCGGAGTAAAGAGACATGGTTGAAAACCTGAGTATAGCTAAAGTAGTCCTAGAGTAATAACTACCCTCACTGCTTTCTAAAAAGTTGGAAAAAGAAGACTTAAATGATTCAAGTTGATACACACAGTACAACTGCCTGAAAAATACCTTTGAATTTTTTAAAGTTTATTTATTTAAGTAATCTCTACACCTAATATGGGGCTTGAACTCACAACTCCAAGATCAACAGTCACATGTCAACTTTCCAACTGAGCCAGTCAGGTGCCCCTGCAAAATACCTTTTGAAAGAAGAGTACATAAACACACACATATGCACTCACACGTGCACATATAGAGCATAACACACAACTGTGAAAAAAAACCACATTAGAAACAGAACGAAAACTAAAAAAATAACAAAATTATCAGTCACGGAATTTAAAACAAATATTATTAATACATTCAAGAATTTAAAGGATAGGGTGCCTGGGTGGCTCAGTGGGTTAAGCCTCTGCCTTCGGCTCAGGTCATGATCTCAGGATCCTGGGATCGAGGCCCACATCGGGCTCTCTGCTCAGCGGGGAGCCTGCTTCCTTCTCTCTCTGCCTACCTCTGCCTACTTGTGATCTCTCTCTCTGTGTCAAATAAATAAATAAAATATTTAAAAAAAGAATTTGAAGGATAAAGGACATCATGAGTACAGAAACAGAAGATATAAAAGCAACAATAACACAACCAAACATTTCATTTATGGATTTCAAAAAAACAACAGCTGAAAAAAATATCCTCAACGAGTTTAATAAAAAATTGGAAAACACAGAAGAAAAGATCTTTGACTTGAAAAAAAGGTTAATAAAGCTCTCTAAATTTAAGTATCAATGGGGGTGGGGAAGGCTGAAACAATAACAAAAAGACTAAAGAGGCACTCAGTTACCCATGCAAAAATATAATCTAATGCATCTGTAATATGAATCTTGCAAGTGGAAGAGGAGAGGCAAAAAGAACATTTGATTAAATAATTTTCAAAACACTTTCTTGCCTTAATGAAGAAAAATCAACCCATAGATCAAATAAGTCTAGTGACCAATATCAAGATAAACACAAGAAGTACACGAAACAAGGAAATAAAATGATCAAAAATCATGTATTAAAAAAATCTTAAATGTCGCTGGAAAAATAAATGATAACATTACATATAAACAAAAGAATAACCAATAGAAGGTAACAAAAGTATGCAAATAAGAAAGTAATAAAATGTTGATTTTAAGGTGCTAAAAAAAATCCTGTCAACATAGAATTGTATGTAGTCAATATGTTCTGGTATCAATTCCCTATTGCTGATGTCCATAACATAATCTGTTGAATTGGCTTAAATTCCAAAGTTTTTTGCCACTTCAACAAAGGAAACAGTAATATAAATGTAATGG
The DNA here is from genome assembly GCA_002007465.1 of Ailurus styani. Classification (NCBI taxonomy): domain Eukaryota; kingdom Metazoa; phylum Chordata; class Mammalia; order Carnivora; family Ailuridae; genus Ailurus; species Ailurus styani. Next base: position 92,641 of record LNAC01000179.1, read on the forward strand.
GATGAATTTTCACATTTCTCAACCATTTGAAAAACTTCTACAGTATTTGTTCAAAGTTTTACCATTATTTACTAGACTTCATGTTTACTTCTTACTGATTTTTACGGTATAGTTTCCTATATAATGGAGATAATGAATATATGAACTGAGAATAACTTCTATTTTTTGCATTGTCTTTAAGCTCTTAACTGTGTACTCAGTAAAAATAAGTTTGCTGTTCTATGCTTTTTGTTCATTTATTTACTCTTGAACCAGTATTACATGATCTTATTCATTATAACTTTGAAATGAGTATTAATCTGGAATCATTCAACTTAGATCTTCAATATTGCCTCTGAAGGCATATTTTTATGAATTTTAGAAATACCTCTCCAACTTCCATAAAATAACTTAAAGAAACTTTGATTGGAATTACATTGAATTTCACCTAATTTGTAAAGACTGACATTTTTGGGCCAATCTATTAATGAATGTTTTTCTTCCTGTGTCTTTGAATGATTTCCAAATATTAAACTACCACTATACTCCTGAAATAAAATCAAGTTGTGATATATTATGATTTTTACATATCCCTAACTTCAATTTGCTTTTTTAAGATTTTGAATCATTGATAATGAAATAGAATTTTTTTTTCTTCAAAAACATCTGTCTCAGATTTCAGTAATAGGTTTATGTTGGCCTCATGATAGTAGGGTGCCAAACTGTAGTGCTTCTTTATCTTTTCATACAGGTGTAAACTCAGCAACCCACTGGGCACTGCTAAAACCAGAGAAGAGGAGGGCGACAAGTGGAATGCCAAATAGTCCCATTTCTGACCATCTTGCTCTGTTCTGTTGATGCTCTATACCCAGGTCGACTCAGTTCCTACTGGAATCTACTGATACCAGGGGATGAAGTTAACTCTAGCCCTATGGAAGGAATAGCCCCCTCACTGGCTCATTAAGTAATGTAATTGCTGAGTAGGGGTGGAGGGTGATGATGGATTATTGATTATCTCTGATTGGCAGATACTGATTACTCTCTGATTAAAACATAATAAATAAAGAGATAGGTAACTAGATATACAATTTTACTTTGATTTATGATTTCATTGATTTAGTATTAATATTTATTGTATATATTATGCTTATAAAGTATATCTAAAAGTTAGTTTGAAACACTACATCAAAAACTAATGATGTATTATATGTTGGCTAATTGAACATAATAATAAAAAGAAAGTTTGACAAAGCAGAAGTGTATTTAGTAACTTTAAACATATTTTCACAACAGTAACTTTCTTTTTTACAAAAGACTATATACCGTAGAAACAGAAACAAAACCACAAGAAAATTAATTTTAAATGTTAGCAAAATAGAAAGTCTATTCATAAAACTCCAGTATTTTTGACAGCATTCAATATGATTCAGTCTAAAATATGTATTTTTCAGGCTCTTACGAGTCACAAGTGAAAATTCAGCTCAGATTCAGAAGGGAGATATCTAAAGTGACTTCAGTGTTTTGCCACTAACTGGTCATTTCGAGCTCAAGGAGTTTTCAAGATTGACTTAAAGAAAATGAATAGCCATTACTTAGTCACTGACGATTAATGGGAAAAAAAGAAAGCAGAGACAATTATACTTATTCGAAAAGATTTGGGATTTCTGTAACATCTCTTTAGAACTAATGTCTGCACAAAGCATCTGTGCTTTTATTATTTTTCTTAATAAATCTTAAATCATGCTTGGCAATATATAAAATGCCATGGACAAACATATTATTGGTTTATATATTTAAAGAAAAACATTTTTTTCTAAAACCTTTACTTCACACCTAAGTAAAAAGCAAAATATAAAGCTTCACAACAGATGACATAATAGTCTGAATGATCTTAAGACCGCACATGTCAAAATGTCACATAGAAGACGCAGATGTCTAGCTAGTATTCATCAAATTCCTTCTTTTCTATAAAAAATGCAATTAAAATGAGAATGAATTTATTAGAACCAAGACTAATAAATGGCACACAAGGTAGCTTTATTAGTTAAGATTCCTTTCTAAGAGCAATTTCTGCAAAGTATTAGATGTCAACATATAGGAAAGCTTTGTATTTTCCTGAAACAAGTCATGCTGATAATTCTTTGCCTACACTTCTGAAAATAATGCAGGTGGAACTTCAGCAAATTGTTCTATTGAAATTACATTGTCTCATCCAATTAGATCAAATGTAAACACATCAAACATTATATTACTCATAAAAAGGGTCACATTAATACTATACTGTTTACATTAAATATATGTAGAGACAAATATGATTTGGCTATTTTTCTTTAATAAGAATGTTTACATAATTGCATGAAGATGGTACCGTTTGAGTGGCAACTGTAGTAATGGTTTCGAATGAAAAAAGAAGTAAAACCTGTATTATGTCCAATATGTAATGTTAGCCAGTTAGTTAGGCATGACAAGGGGAGGGAGACAAAGTAGATGCTGGCCACACCCTAGGCACCACCCCTAGCCACACCCACAGAGCCACCTCCATGGGCTAACAAAACAGCAAAGGCTGGGGACAAAGCTGTCTCAAAAGCCACAAGGGGACTTTCAAGAGCTGAGCATGCGCACAAAAGGTCCAACATGCCCTAACGTCACAGCAAAAGCTCATTAGAAATTCATAAATATACAATATATAAATAAATACAATTACAACAGAATGCATCATGTGTAGGCACATGCACAGAAGCCAAAATGTTATATAACCACCACTGTCAGTCAAACTTGCCAATCAAAGTCAAATTTGCATATGCAGAAGGCAGGCTTAGAAGGATGCAGTTAGAGCTTCTGGGGGCCATGGACACTCTTGCTCTGCCAGTGGCCTGCTTCCTCTCCTGAAAGTGTACTATACTTATCTATGCAATAAGCTCTTACCTCCCCATTCTGGTCTGGGGATTCAATTCTTTGGTGTATCTGAAACAAGAACCGGGGATGTGGTAACAATAGTACACATAAATGTTTTCAGGGAATGAATGTTGTATACCCATAATTTGGGACATTGCTCACACTTTTTAATTTCTCTTACCTTTTTGACTATTCTTATTTAGTAACATACATGATTTCTTTTTCAGTGATTTTGTTTCTATGATGGTTTTACTCAGAAATGAGCACTCATCATCCTCTTACTCTACACGTATCTACTATTTATGGTTTCAAATGATAGACATTGGTAGACAGATATAGCAATAGGCAAAAATACAGACAGATAAAGAGAATCCATATATACATGTATTGATTATGAACTGATTTACAGTTGCCTCTTAGAAAGAGCCTTTAAAACATCTCACGATTGAAGAAAAAGATGCACTAATATATTGTGTCACGTGTTAAAAGCTATAAAGGTGTCATTCAGTTATTAACCACGTATATATTTTAATTACTCATATCTTTAAATCAATCAAAATGAATGCTTTGGAGATAAATGATACAAAAAATTTTTTAGAGATTTTAGAAGTTTTAGAGATAAATGTTTTTTAGATATGTTTTAGAGGGAAATGATACAAAATGTTTCAGACCTAAATGATACAAAAATTTTAAAATAATAAGACTAATATTTTTACATTTTCATCAAATTCATGGGCATATCTTAAACTATTAGAGAAGGATATCAAAGCAAAATTGAGAATAATTTTGCACTTTTTTAAAATATATGCTATAAATTCAACTTACATCAAAATAGAGTAAATAAAAAGACATAATTTTGATTTTTGAAGTTAGAGAGTTCATTGCTGCCAGGGTAAACAAAATTATGTTCTTATTGAAAGAACTGAGTAAAAGACTAGATAAAGAAAGTCAGCTTATTACAGAAATGGCCCTAAAGCCCACAGGCTTCTTTTTCAGTCGAAAGCTTAAATTCAGAAAAATACTAAATTCCAAGCATAAGATATAAAAAATTCTGCGTATGAATTTCTTCTTTTGTTAATTCTGGCATTAGCATTTGTACATATTCCAAACTGGACAGTTTTACAAATCGTTTATGATTTCAGTGTAAATACAGCCTAATTTGTCTGTCTTCTCTGATTCTGAAATATGGGTCTGATGTGATGATGTGGCAAATGGAGCCGCCCTAAAGGTATGTGGTGCAGAATTTATTGTTGAAGCAGAGGTGTTGTAGGGGGAATTCTACGAAGCCCTGGAAGTCACTGTGTGGTTTGTCTCAAGTAGTAAAACTTCATTAGTCACCACAGCCTCATGGCTATATCCTCTGGAGAAAACCTATAAAAATAGTCTGTATAAAGAAAATAAAGCAAATGTTTCATGATGGACTCTGTGAAACACGAGTATCAACTAACTTTCTTGCTTGCTTGCTTGCTTGCTCTCTCTCTCTCTCTCTCTCTCTCTTCCTTCTTTCCTTCCTTCCTTCCCTTGCCCAGGTAACAGTGTGAGAGAGAAGTAGAGAAAGAAGAGTACCTCCCACTTCTATGTGAAACAGACCATGGCTTGGCAACTGTGACATATCAGGGAACAGAAGGACTCCATCAGAGTCCTTTGTTGAAATGGAGGATTATGGCAGAAGTAGCAAAATGCCATCTCAAGTCGCTTCTGAGACAGGAGAAGTCAATGAGGAAAACTGGAACAGAAAGATACAAGATCATATGTGTGACATTACCTTGAGACACCAAAAAAATACTTTGAAGTGAGAAAATGAAAGGACTCTGATATTTTACCTTATGCGGATAGGGAAATAGTTTAGTGAAATTTTTCTGGTCGTTCTTAATGTGATCTAATTTATACCTATACATAGAAAACCAAAGATCATATAAGAAATTAAATTATACTCATTAGAAGACATTTAAATAATCAAAGCACCTTCTTCCTTAACCCAGGTAAGATACTAAATTCACTCACAATAATGGGAATTACCTCATTTTTGCCACCTAACACTTTTGCCACCTGAAGATACCTATTGTGTCTTTACTCTTTTTGGACACCTATAAAATAAATATGATGACAGTGACTCCAATTAATGCCATTAATATGATTAAAAAACTACGTAAAATACAGTAATATTGCTCCTAAGCATATTTTAGGAAGGCTATTTTGTGAATCTATCAATTTAATTCTTATATACTATCTTTATAATATTTCTTTCACAATCTGATGTAAATTTACATCATTCATTAGCTCATTCCTTAATAATTATGAACTGCTCGACAACTGTAATCATCAAAAACATCTTTTTTTACACTAAGAAAGCATTGCTACTTGTAGTATAGTCTATGTAATAATAAGTTAAAGGTAAATACACAATAACATTTTGTGTAGAGTACCAACAAATACCATTATGATAATTCCAGCTGCCCTTGCCATTACACCACCCTTAAAATATGAAAACAGTTAATAGGGATGATCCTTTCTATTACTTGAGAGCCAGACCTAGAGGGAAGGTCTCACAGTCAATACAGCTGAGTCAAATAAAAAGGATAGATTATTAGGGCGATTGGGAAAATAGAACATAGAGTTTTATTTTGTTCTTCAGATGAAGTACAAAATGGATCAGCTTCTGGAAACATTTTTAAGTCTGTTCTAGATGTTGGATGTTTTGATTCATTCATTTGTTGATTAAAATATTTATTAAATTATCATTAAGTTTAGTCTGTGAATCATAAGAAAATACTACAAGGTAGCAAAGTTGAAATAAAATATAGCAGTTAGCATTTTGGCTAAAATTATAAAGCAAAAAGACTTAGAAAAACACCCTTCCAAAATTCTCAAGGATGAAATGTAAAAGGGTATATAGTATTATAAATTTTATTAAATCAAAATCCATTGTTTGGATGCTTTCCTGTAACATTTCATCTCTGAAAACCAACTACTCATATTAAGAGATTGTCAAGGGAGGAAGAACACCCTGCTCAATACTTGGCAGCATCTCTGAAAGAACTCCCACCACCTAAAAGAAGAAAATTAACTGAGTACATGGAGGCAGTATCCCCAGTTATAAAGGAGAAAAGTATCAGGAAAGGACAGTTTTGAGGCAATATCGTTGTTTAAACACCCAGCTCTGGGATAGCTCTAAGAGAACCACGATAGTCTCCTAGCAGAGCAACAGAATTGAGGAACAGTCCAGTCACTGTGCCAGCTAGACCAGCGACAGGTCTCCCTGGACTCCAGAAACCCTCAGCTCCTAGGTCAAACATAGTTCAAAGAATCAGGAGCACAAAGAAAGGAAGAGGCCCTCGCCCTCCGCTCCACCACAGATACTTTTACAATGGCAGAAGGACATAGGATTTCATCACCCAGACTTGGTTGGTGAGACTTTCAAAAACAGGTCATAAATTATATCTAACAAACCCTATAAACTGAGATGAAATTGGAGCTTATGTTAATGGCTACTTCTAAAAATATGAAATACGGAATAATAATAACTCCATTTATTTAGTTTCTGGCACTGTCCTAGGTGCATTATGACTATTACTTTATTGGAATCACATACTGATCACAAAAGTAAGCATTTTTACCTCTGTTTTTACCAGTGAGTAAACTGATGCTCTAAAACACTCCATAGCTTGAAATATTCATAGACACATTTGGCTTCAATAGTCATCCTACTTTATAAACACAAACTTTCATCATATGAAAGATTCAGAGGATGGACATTTAAATGGAATTGAAATAAATGAGGACACATGACAATAAGACACCTAAGTAGGGGAGACTTGAGGGCTGATGGTGGACTTTAGATTCAATATTTTCTCTCATTGTTTGGATACTTTGCAAAACATGATTTATCATCCCTTTTGTCTAATTATTTAATTGAAATACAGAAATACTTGGCTAAGGTCTAGTATTTTAGACTAGATTCTGATTAAAGATATGAAAGTTCATGTGAATATTTCAAATTGTACAATTTTTAAATAGAGTGTAAAAATCCTGCAGACAGAAATAGTACTATATTTTTAATGTGTAGGCTTCATAACCCTTATTCTAGTATCATGGGAATAGAAGAGTCTTTAGTTGATTTCTTTAAATTATTGTTCTGTACTGATTTTGGAGTCCCAAAGAAAGGAGTTAGGCTTAATTCTGACAAGCACCTTTGGCGGAGCCATCAGAATGAATATATTAGCCCAGTGCTCTCCTTTCTATTAAAACATTTTATAGAGGAAAGAAAGTATACTTCAGGGCCCAGAGAACTGTCTTCCATATCTGACTCCCTTTGTTAAAATTGTAGTTCTGGTCATACTAAATATGCCTAGGCAAATTATGTGTACTCTCAAAATCTCTGTTTTGGCATCTACAAAATGGGGATCATAACCATATTTACATATAGATAATGTAATTATAAATTTATACATATAACTTATATGATATGCTGCTCATATTATGCTGCCCTCGGTCATCAAGAGTACCCTAGAGTTTTTCAACTCAATATGCCTAAATATTTACCATTACCGTTATGACAAATTATCACAAATTTAGTAGCTTAAGACAACATAAACTTATTATTTCATGGCCTTAGAGGTCAGAAGTATGAAGCAGGTAGCAATGAGCTTAAATCAAGTTGTTGATAGAGGTGCATCCTTTCTCTAGACTCTAGAGGGGTTCTCTTTTCTTTTTTCCAGATTCTGGAGGCCTCCACATGCCTTGACTCATGTTCCTTTCCTCCATCATCAAAGTAAAAAACTTAGCATCTTCAACTCTGTCTCTCAGATTCTGACCCTCCTGCTTCCTTCATTCACTCACTCACAATACAGTCAAGTGACTATATTGGACTCATTTTGATAAGCCAAGATAATCTTTCTATTTCAGGATTCTTAATGACACCTATGAAGACCCTTTTGCCAGGAAAGTAACATACTCAAATGTTTGGGGGATTTAAAAGTGAATATCTTTGGGGGCAAGGAGGTGATTATACCACAGTGCCTTAGTGCATTCAATATTGACTTTATCCCTTCTGATAAACTCAGTATGGTACATATACATCTATCTGTACTGATGAGACATATTTTTTAAAAATTTATTTGAGAGGGGAAGAGATAGTGTGAGAGAGCATGAGAGGGGAGGAGAGGGAGAAGCAGGCTCTCCCCTAAGCAGGGAGCCCCACACAGGGCTGGATCCCAGGACCCCTGCATTATGAACTGCATTGAAGGCAGACAATTAACTGACTGAGCCACCCAGGTGCCCTGATGATGAGACATTAAGTTCATTACTTCAATTCAGTAATCATGACACCTATTTTGGTATATTTTAAGAAGTTACTAGCATCTATTCAGGATATTTTATTTAAGTGTAGAATATCTGGTATATATATAAACCATTTTTACATTTTAGAATTTGTAGTTTCCCTAAAGCAATACAACTGCTAAAGGTAAGCAAAAATTGATTAAGTGCACAAGCATGAACTCTTAATGACATCTCATTGATACCCACTTAATTGTTCCTGTATCCTGGGGATGTCTCTATGAGTGCTATTCCATTATTCAATAGGGGAAGGTACTTTGTGAATGCCATCAAAATCAATTACTGTTTGTCCATTTTGGGGGGCCAATGAGGCAGAGAATTAACCTCCAACTAATTTCCAAAGTCATTTATGATCTAATGGTTAAATCATTTACTGCCACTGGCACCAGACCTGTGGACCATTTGCAAAAAATGCAAGTTGTAGGTGCAAGAAATAGATCAGCTGTGTCATGACTGCATTTAAAACATATTTGCCTATTTATTTTAAGCTCTTAAAATCTCCTGAAGTCTAAGACCTAAACCTTTTAATTTTATTACAAAATAAGTTTCTAGAGTCAATAAGAGATTGTTTTGTTCTCTAAAGCAAACTAAAATCCTCCAGCCACCTGGCTAAATCACTCCAAAATTTACATTAATGTTAAAGTTAAATGTTAATGTCAAAATTGGAATCTAGATTAGTATTAAATTCCTTTGATAGTAAGCCTGAAGCACTTGTGAATTCTGGCTTCTGATGGATTATAATTAAGAAATTATTTGCTTAAAATAAAGAAAAATACATTTCATAATGTCTTAATAGATCTAATGTTTCAACCTTTTAAGTTTTAAAAGGTTGAAACAGATAATATAAATGTATAAAAGTTCTACTTCAGTAAATCATTCTATGGATTTTATAATTTGTTTTAAAATTTAGAATATTAAAAGAAAATATCTAGTGTTTTCTTATGTGATATACAATGAGCATGTAAATCATCACTTTCATCCTTACAACAGCAACAACAACTGAACAAACTAAAAGTCAAGAAATCTTCTTAGATCCATCAGAGAATTGAGGTAACAGAGCAAACTTCTGCCCTCAAAATGGAAGAGAGAAAGACAAATATTTGTCCACAACTTACCAGGAGTAGAATCCCAGCAGCAGAAGCCCACTGCTGGAAATAATGTTGGCAAGAAGACTGTTTTATTTATATTATTTTACTTTATTTTTAAATTTGTTTTAGAGAGAAAGAGAGCAGAGTGGTGGAGAGGAGCAGAAGTAGAGGGAGAGACAGAATTCCAAGCAGGCTTCATTACCAGCATGGAGCCGGATGTGGGGCTCGATCTCATGACCCTGAGATCATGACCTAAGTCAAAATCAAGAATTGGATACTTAACTGACTGAGTCACCCAGATGCCCCAATATTGGCAAGAAGACTTTATAATTGCCAAATGACTGGAGGCTCAGTGTAAACTAGCTTGAAAAGTAATCATAGGGCTATAAAAACCCCCCTCACTCACACACACACGCACGCACACACACGCACACACACACACCCCTTATTACCACATCAATGGAGTGTTGTATGATAACAAGGGATTACAGCTAAAAAATTACAAGGTTCAGACCCTATTTAAGGAGTTTAGAAAAATTCAATGACAACAGGGGTTACATAAGCAACTGCAATAGAGAAATGTTTCTAGCTTCTAACACCATAGGTACAAAAATTTATAAAAACAAAAGTTTAACTTCTGGCCAAATAAACATAAAACCTTATACTAAAGATTAATATACCTCAGTTCCTCAGTTCCTTTTATGGGATACATCATTTCTAGATTTCAAGGGAATCTGAATTATAAGGAATGCTAAAAGACAAAGAACAGAATCTAAAAAAGACAAAGCAAGGGACGCCCGAGTGGCTCAGTTGGTTAAGGGTTTCCCTTTAGCTCAGGTCATGATCCCAGGGTCCTAGGTTCAAGGCCTGCATTTGGCTACTGTTCAGTGGGAAGCCTGCTTCTCCCTCTTCCTGCTCCCTGCCTTTAATCATACTCCCTCTCACTATCTCTCTCTCTCAAATCAATAAATAAAAATCTTAAAAAAAAAAAAGAGAGAGACAAAGCAGACATCAGATCCAGAATCAGACATGGCAGAAAATTTGGAATTATCAGACCATTTAAAATAGTTAGAATTCATATCCTAAGAGTCTAATGTAAAAGTTGACAACATGGATAATATAAGCAGAAAGATCATAGTATATGAAGGAATCAAAAGAAAATGCTGGAAGTCAAAACGCTGTAACAGAATTGAAAAATACTTTTGATGAGTTAATCAGTAGACTGGATATGACCAAGGAAGGAATCAGTGAGCTAGAAGATATAGCAATAGAAACGTCTGAAACTGAAATGGAAAGAGAAAAAAGAATACACGAGATGAAACAGAATACCCAAGAACAGGGGAGGAATTTCAAAATGTATAATATATTTGCAATGATAATACCAGGGAGAAAAGATAGAAAGGAATATAAATACTTGAAGTAGTAACAGCTGAAAGTTTTGCAAAATCGATGACAGACATCAGACGATAGACCCAGGAAATTCTGAAAATAATTACAGTTAGTTTTCTAACTATTTTATTTCTCATGTAATTCTCTTCAATATCCCATGAAATAATTATTATCACTATTTCAAAGAGAAAAATCATTGAACTTGGAGAAGAAATGAACAACTACAAGGAACCCACAACACAGGTGAGTTTGTAACTTTTAGCCTCATGGTTATATTTTAAGTTGATTTTACTTAGTTCTGGTCAGTACTTTTTTGTGTGCTTTTTATTTTTCCAAAATGACCTAATACTGGCTAGTCATTTAAGACTTTTAATGATTAAGATTTCAAAACACTAAAGATAATCAATGATTTTTTTCTGCATGAATTTCTAAGTTATTTATATTTTGTAAATTTGGAATTAAAAATGTATTTCATATAAAATTATCCAAATTGCTATTTAATTCCTTCAAGAAATCATTTCAAAGAAACACAAATTGCAAACATATCTATAATGGAGTAATTTAAGAGAGCTAAATTGCTATCTATCACTGTATAGTGAAAAAGTGCACCACCTTATTTTGGGCTCCTAATCTGTGGGCATATAGATTTTGGAGCAAAGAGAAATACTTGAAAAATAAATCTACCCTGGCTGCAGGTAGGTAACTTAAGACAAAAGCAGCAATCTGTTTGAATGTCTGTGAAAAATTCAGAACATTCCATGTCTTCTATATAAGGGCATATTTCTACTTAAGCATAGGGTAATAAATATTTACTCATATAACAATGTTCACTGAATAAAAATAGGCTAGAGATAAAATACTAAAAAGATGTCTAACAGTTCAGTATTAAAAAAAGTGAGAGCATTTAATAGTGGAATCATTATCAATAGTTCTATGAAATCTTCCTTACGCATTCTGGCAGACTGCTAAATTGATCCACATCAGCCAGAAAAAGAAGATAAACTAATGAGGAGACAAGTGAAAGGAAAATGATATCAGGTCAGAAAAAAGAATAAATGAAACATTTGTTGGAATGTATTTAGACCACTCTTGCCATAATTAGGTGATCAAATGAAACTTCAAATATCTACATTTTCAAGAGACTGAAGATATTTTAATAGTGTTCTTCTACATAAATTATCAGATACAATGTTTTCTAATACCACCTGGAGATTAATTAGAGATTAAGTTACTTATTATTTGAAAGCTTTTCCTGCTTAAAATTATCATGTTGTACATGGAGAAAGAATTCTTAAGATAGTTACTACATAGTAAACATATTTAGAGGGATGACTAGTGAAATTAGAAATACTAAATATAGCCATAGAGGAAATAACCAGAATGATTTGAGGGTTATTGAGATATCTGCATTTCCTCAAATATCTACTGCAACACTAGAGATACTTGCTGTTAAAATCAGTAGCATATTACTGAAAAAAATTTGAGGCTGAACTCTGGGTGTCTATGAGAAAGCTGCACTTGTGATTCCTGAAAACTTCCAGTAATTGAGGGGTGAAGTGGGGATCAGGGGATGTAACCCGTGCTGGAACAGGGGAGTCAGAAGTAGGAATGGTAAGATGCTAGGAAGATCAGTTTTTTCCTAAAATGGGAGAGAGAGACATGATAAATATGTCTCACAAGCACTGTGCCAAAATGGTCTTTTATTATTTTGTTTTCTTTGGACCAACACATGGGAATTTTAATATCATATCTACCAATACAAAAACTAACATTTATCTAAAACTTAATGTAATGAGGTTAATTATGGTAAAATAAACATACTAACAAAAATGTCTTAATATTCCATATAATCAAGATCCTTTTAGATTTCAGTGGGCTTCTTTGGCCTATGACCTCTCCCCCTACACACACATACATACTTATCACATCAATACCATCTTTTATTCTTCAACTAGAGAGTGTCTTCATAAAAAAATATGCAAATCAGTTTCAAGAGAATCTCTAGGGTAGTAATTTAGTAGATTTTAAGAGGAAGTTTGTCTTGTGATATTTATTTATTTATTATTTTTCTAAAAGATCTTATTTATTTATTTGACACAGAGAGAGAGAGATCACAAGTAGGCAGAGAGAGAGGAGGAAGCAGGCTCCCTGCCGAGTAGAGAGCCCAATGCGGGCCTCGATCCCAGGGCCCTGAGATCATGACCTGAGCCGAAGACAGAGGCTTTAACCCACTGAGCCACCTAGGTGCCCTGTCTTGTGATATTTAAAATATGCATTCCAATACATATGCTGAAATTATGCTTTTGTTAAATGATGTACCTACCAAAGAGTTTATACACTTAAAATAACACGAAAAATATTTCAAATATTTAAAAAATAACTAAACTAAGCAGCTAACATATTCAAATCCATTCCATTTGATAGTAATATCATCACTGAATTTGATCCTGTAAAGTGAAACAGATGGCAAAAATAATCACTTATACCAACACATATCATGTGCAAAAGGTTAATTGAATTGTCCTATCATCAATTCAGAAAACAAATATGCAGGGCTAGTCTCAAAATATTAGATATAAGCCAAGGTTCTTTTTTTTATAGTTCAACTCAACTAGTGTGGTTACATTAATTATAATGATTTTAGNTGCAAAAGGTTAATTGAATTGTCCTATCATCAATTCAGAAAACAAATATGCAGGGCTAGTCTATTAGAAATGAATCTATTAGAAATGAAGATTTAAAAGATTAATTTATTTTAAAAATTAAGTGTTCTTGGACCTCTTAAAGAAGCATATTATGTGTATGACATTGCCAATGAGATGCAGACATGCTTCCAATCATTTGATATGATTGATGAGCAGCCCTTAGCCAATGACAGCGGCAATCTGCTGATCTGTTCCAGGTGCAAAAGCCAATAAAAAAAAGTTCAGGTCTGGAAGCTCTCTCAGGCACAATTTACCCTGGAAAGCATACTGAAGCCATTAGAAATTGTGTGAAGTACATAGTGACAATGTAGGCCGGCTCTAGTCTCCCAGAGATAAGAAAAAAAAAATTAGTAAAGAAATTCAGCCCCAGGGAACAGATTTCAACTCTGTAGTGAGTAGATATCTCACTTGTGAAATTCTGAAAATTTCTTTCTCTTTTAATAGTTTTTATCCATTTATTATTCCTTTATATGTTTCATTTTTGTAATTTTAATTAGTGCTCCAAATAGAAATACCCTATTAAATTATCAGACCTACATGTAAGATTTGGAATAGGGATAGTATTGTAGTCTGTGTGTATGTGTGCATATACATGTGCATGTGTGGGTCTTTAAGCTTGAAGGTTGTTTTCAAGTTCTTTATTACAATGTTCCTCATCATACTCATATTTGTGTCTTCAGTGTCTATGATAGTGACTGACATCTAGTAGTTTAAGTGGTTTTCCAATGAATACATTAATATTTAAGTTTTTAATGTGCACCAATTTCTAGAATACTCAGCAGTATTAGAGGAAATAATATATGACCATTTTAATTAAATTGGCTTCACAATATCTATTCCAAGGTCCATATTCATATTTTGGAATTGCTAATGGCCATTACATGAATGCCCCAGTTGAACTTCAAACTTAAATTATCTAAAACATACTACTCTCCCCACCCCCAGATATGCTGTATTCATCAGTGTCCTAGTGTTAAATCCAGTCACTGTACTTGCCTTTGACATAGCCCTGACGATGGAGTTCCACCACTACTGCCTAAGTCTGCCTACAAACTAAATTGGTGTGCTCCATTCCACTGCCTAAAAATGTTCATTTGGCTTCTACAGTTTGTCTTAGCTTAACTACAACCACACTTTCTTTTTCTTGTGTACTTTTACTTCCAGACGCCACCATTTTTTGTAACATGTTCTGCAGTCTTCTACTATTGAACCTTTCCTCAAAGTGTTCCTTCTAAGTGGAAAACTCTCCTTCTCTTTACTGTTATACCTTCCATTTACACTTGTACCATTTTTTCAATCTCCATCTAAAATGCCACTGTCTGAGCTGGCCACTCATCCATTGATCTATTTTCTCTCTAAGTAGCTACTGCCCAAGTGGTAATCCTGTGACAGACACTGTGTACTCCATTTGGAAAGTCATGCTCTTGCTCCGGAAAATCTTATAGCTCATTAAGAGGGTATCTATGGAAATCTAAAACTGAAACATAATAATTTTTATCATATTAAAAATTTTTGTTTAATGGACAATGTCCTGAGTCTAATTAGGAGTCAAACAACTTTTCATTAACTTCAGTAATCCCCTAAAATATTACAAAGATGTTTTCTAAAGGTAGCAAACTTATATTGTATATACTTTGTTCTGAATTACACAGGTATTGTTTCAGGGGATATTTTTAGGGTAGCCATCAGTAGCAACAGCAAAATACAAAGCATATCTGAGAAATCTGTAATTAGAAATATTATTTTTAACCCATTCCATTATATATATGTATAGATGCACATGTATATGTATATACATGTGTATATACATATATACATATGGACATATGGATGTATACACACAATTACAGGAAAGGATATTCAATAAAAGATCTACAAAGATCTACAAAGAACTTTTCAGTTGGAATATATTTCTCTTTACTCATATGATCATTACAATTTGTTGTACTATAAAATTACCTTGGCTTCTCATTCCTCTCTTAACTGTGAACTCCAAGAAGGAATAACTGACCACCACCATTTCACAGCAACAGTTCTTGTCAAGGTAACCAATCACACGTCTCTCTTCTTTGTCATCACTTTAAATACTTCAAGGGCAATTACTGTAGTAGGAGAAATACTGATTCTTTTGGGATTCTTATTTCTTGTCTTTACTGGAAATAGTTTTTTTTTCTTTTTCTTTTTCGTCTTTACTGTCTCATGCATTATTTTTATCTGCACAATATTTAATAGTTTTAATTGTGTAGAACTCCATCTTGTTTTCTCTCTGCTCATTCTTGCTTTCTCTTTCTTTCCTCCTCCCACTTTCTCACCCTTTGCCTCTTTCCCTCCATATTAGGGAATTTACTTAAGGACATATATATTCTTACGGTTGATGACTCACAAACTAATAACATTTTGTGATCTCCGCATTTAAATATGTAATTGTACTTGGATGACTCCACTTTGATATCTAATGAAAATGTCAGTATTTACATGACTAAAGAACTTCTCTCCTCCCAAATATAGTCTCAAAACTCCATTCTGAACCATGTCGTCAAATAGCATTATCCACCTACGCAGCTTTTCATGTGTTTCATATAAGAGTTTTTTTCCTTGTTTCCCTCACTTTCTCTATCCTTTGCCTATTCTGTGTGTCCAGTCTATTAAAAATGTATGTCAGCTCTCTCACCAAAATTTGATTTCTAAAATATACCCTCTTTGTTATGTATCCATCACTTTAGTTCTGTTACCATCATTTCTCCTGTGGATAAATCAACTGCATCTTCACAATGGCAGAAGTTACTATCAATATAAATTGGAATATATCTGACCTTTTAAAATGTAAATCCCTTCAATGGCTTCGCAATGCAATCAGAAAAAAAAAATTCTAAGTCATTTTCATGACCTACAAATAACTGAATAATTTGTCCCCACCAAGCATCTTCCTTGTCTTTTGTGCCAGTTCATTACTGCACATCTTCAAGATATTTTTTTTTTTTAAGATTTTATTTATTCATTTGACACAGAGAGAGAGATTACAAGTAGGCAGAGAGGCAGGCAGAGAGAGAGAGAGGAGGAAGCAGGCTCCCTGCTGAGCAGAGAGCCTGATGTGGGCCTCGATCCCAGGACCCTGGGATCATGACCTGAGCCGAAGGCAGCGGCTTTAACCCACTGAGCCACCCAGGCGCCCCATCTTCAAGATATTAATAACTAATTTACCGTGTACTTTCTTCTCAAAAATGTTAGCATAGCAGACAGCTTTGGATAGCAAACACAGAGATGCCTCCTTCCCTGGAGTAAATCTGCATGGTATTCTAGATACAGATAATGTTCCCTGTAGAGGGTGGGGATGGATGTGTTGACCAGCAGTCCTTTATATGATGTTGAAGTTTCCAATATCAATATTCCTTTTCTGCAGCGCATCCCACTCATGGAACATCTGACCCTCATCACACTGCTCTGTGGGACCGACACTACGTTATTCTGGATCCTGCTATTGCTGTGAGTAATAAAACTGATTTTTGTCTTTGACCTAGGAGTCTTAGGTCTTTTATCGGTACTCATACAACTCTGGCAGACTAATTTATTGGCTTGCAAATAAGCTAAAACCTTAGATGCTTTCACACTCCCTGACTTGATAATTACATCTTCATCACAATATCTAACTTTCAGTTTCCCAAAGAGTAATCTTCTTTCCTATGTCAATTTCTGTACATAGTTTTCTTCTAGCTACAGTGCTATTTTTCCACCTGTATGACATTTTTAACTCTATTTAAGTCTCAGTTTCATGATAACAACACCGACAGCTCATCTCTAACAACCCTACCTAAAATACGTTATTCTTGTATTCCCTCTATTTCAACCCATGTTCACGCACTATAATTTGAATTTGTTTCCTGTTTTTGCTCTTTCTGTATTAGCAACTAGCATGAGAATCAAACAATATCAGAAAGTTACTTTGGCTTCAAAACCTCATCCCTAAAGATTGCCTTGACATTCAAAAGGCACCGCAATCCTATATAGGATGACATAAATTACTGTAAATGCTCAATATATGTTTATCAATTTTATGTTAATTCCAGTTGAATTCAAATTATATGACACTCATAAAGTTAATAAAAAATATCTAGAGAAGAAGAATTGTAAAGTATGTCATCTGGTTGGATTTTATCTAATATATGCAATAGCTGGCATATTCTAAAATGTTAGTGATAAACTTACTTCCTTCAGCTAGATATTGGATGGCTTTTTTAGTTTTGTAGGGGTTTTATAAAGGAAAATTTACAATGTGAAGTCGAGTTTTCCATATGCTAATATAAGTTAATATTCTATTTTTCATCCATATTTTCTTTAATTAAAAATAGAACAGTTTAGTAAAGATGAAACATTGTTTTTGCAACTATTTTTGGAGTGGTTTGAAAAACATTGTGTGAGTATAATTACTTAATACATGGATACTAACATGCAGATATTGTCGGGACAACTGAATCAAACTTAGACTCTTAGCACTACAATAAAACTCATTAAGAACTGATATGTATGCTTTAAAATAAATATTAATATGGTAACTAAGAACTTATTTTCATTTGAATCTTTCCTACTTAAGAGTGTAAAACGAATACTATTATTAGCTCTGGTCAAGAAAAGGCAGAAGAAATCCAGCAAAAAAATCTTCAGTTGAATACTTATTCACTTGTCTATTTTCAGAGTGAAAATTGTGAGTTTACATTGTCAGTCACGGGCTCAGATCTGCAGGAGAACTAAAAGCGGAAAGAAATTTTGTCCTCATGTTGATTACTTAATCATTCTTTACCATGAAATAATTTAATTTCTTCTCGGGTAAGTAAACCCTAGAGAACATTTAGATATTAATCTAGAGAAAGTTTTATTTTATGTATTTTTATAGATACTTAAAAGTAGTTACCTTAATTATTGAAACTTTTTTTTTTTTAAAGTAATCTCTACCCCTACTGTGGGTCTTGAACTTAGAATCCCAAAATCAAGAGTTGCATGCTCTACAGCCTTAGCCAACCAGGCACCCCTGAAACATTTATTAATATCTGACATTTTGGGCGCCTGGGTGGCTCAGTGGGTTAAAGCCTCTGCTTTCGGTTCGGGTCATGATCTCAGTGTCCTGGGATCGAGGCCCACATCGGGCTCTCTGCTCAGCAGGGAGCCTGCTTCCTCCTCTCCCTGTCTCTCTGCCTGCCTCTCTGCCTACTTGTATTTTCTCTCTCTGTGTCAAATAAATAAATAAAATCTTAAAAAAAAAATAAAATAAAATTTATTTGACAGAGAGAGACATAGCGCGAGAGGGAACACAAGCACACAAGCGAAGGGAGAGGGAGAAGCTGGTTTCCTGGGCACAGGGACCCCGATGTGGAGCTCGATCCCAAGACTCTGGGATCATGACCTGAGCCGAAGGCAGACACTTAATAGACTGAGCCACTCAGGCGCCCCTCTAGTAGCCTCTTTTTTTAAACTATCAAAAATGTAATTAGTTTTTCTTCTACTTTTTCAGTATACATGAAAGCTCATTTTTAAAAGCTCCTATTTGATGTTATATCACCCTAAGAAAAAGTCTAAACCATCACTTAACAAAATTCTCTTAAAGTTTCCAGTGGATAAATATCTTTATGTGAGATTTGTGATGTTTTAATATCATGTTCTTGTTAAAATAGTACATTTAGTTCTACACAGTGGATATAAAAAGGCATATCTTAAGACATCCTGATTTCCTGTCCTGCCAACTTATCACTATGTTAACATAACTTAATTTAGTTTAAATACATGTGGCATATATTCAAATTATTAGTCATAGTTAATATTTATATAGGGCTAAGTGTGTGTCAGGCATTAAGTACCTTCTCATTTATATTTAACAAAATTCCTATATATGGGAGCTCTAATGATCTCTATTGAATACATTTGGAAATCGAGATTTATAAAAGATGCACATAAAATATCCATGGCCACAGGTATCTGGGCTTGATTATCACAGGTGACCTAATTACGTAGAGACTGCCAAGTGAAGAGGAAAGGATTAGCAACATCAGGCATCACAAGAAAGTACAGTTCATAAACCTTTCGAAGTATATATCTATCTCTACTGTTTTAGAGATATAGAAAAGTTCTAACCCTACTGTTTAAGGAGATGTAAATTCAAAATCACATTTAGCAGCCCATCATATCGCTGCCCAAAAATCTGCCTTTCCTAGTTTCTGCACAGCTGTTAAACACAGCCATGCCCTCAGCTAAATTACAATTGTCAGACTAGCTCATTTGCATTTAAGGCAGGAGGGGTTTTTTTGTTTGTTTTTTGTTTTGTTTTTGTTTTTGTTTTTGTTTTAAGATTTTATTCATTTATTTGACAGAGAGAGACACAGCGAGAGAGGGAACTCACGCTGCTGAGCAGGGAGCCCAATGCAGGACTCTATCCCAGGACCCTGGATCATGATCCAAGCCTAAGGCAGATCCAAGAGCCCCAAGGCAGGAGTTTTTTTAAAACCTCAATTCAGGGCGCCTGGGTGGCTCAGTGGGTTGAAGCCTCTGCCTTCGGCTCAGGTCATGATCTCAGGGTCCTGGGATCGAGGCCCGCATCGGGCTCCCTGCTCAGCGGGGAGCCTGCTTCCCCCTTTCTCTCTCTCTGCCTGCCTCTCTGCCTCCTTGTGATCTCTCTCCCTCTGTGAAATAAATAAATAAAATCTTTAAAAAAAAAAATAAAACCTCAATTCAGCGGGTGCCTGGGTGGCTCTTTTGTTTAAGCGATTGCCTTTGGCTCAGGTCATGATCCCAGAGTCCTGGGACTGAGCCCCCAGTAGGGCTCCCTGCTCAGTGGGGAGCCTGCTTCTCCTCCCTCTGCTGCTCTGCCTGCTTCTGCTCTCTCGCTCTCTCTGTCAAATAAATAAATAAATAAAATCTTAAAAAAAAAAAACCTCAATTCAGAAGCCAATTATTTATTCCTCCTTTAATTCTATCCAAGGATACAATTCACTGGTTTTAATCACTGCACTCCTGCATTATTCCCTTTGTCTATCAAAGACTAATATCCTTGTTCTTAGGAAAGTGTTTCCTGAACAGATTTTCATCATGTGCCTCAGTATGTAAAACCATAACTTTGGCCTTAATGCTGGTGTCCCTTTTGGGGTCTAGTAAGTGACCTATTTTATTAAGCATTTAAGATCATAACACTACCTAGTGTTTGTGATTGCCTTTATCCTGAGAGCAGAGACTGCCTTAATTAGTCAACTACACTTTGTCTGTCATATTACGCTATTGCTATCTTCCCATTCCAACAAAGCCCTAGAAGATGAGTAAATGTCAGTTCCTTCCCAAATCTGCTGTATCTTTCTATAATCCTATAAGTAAGTTATGTACTTGTCTGGCAAAACTGAAAAAGTTAAACCCCAGCCACTAAATATATTTTATTTTTAAAAACTTTGAATTGTATTTTCCAGAAATGATGAGAGCTCCTAAAGCCCACGTAAAATCTTCCCTGTTTCAGTTTAAATCCTAGGCAGGCAGTGTTTAATGACTGACTATGGTAATATCAGTAGACTTGATAGATTTCAGTTTATTACAGTATGTTTGAATAATATAAGGGAATGGTTCTTAGTTGATTAGTGCTTATATAAATAAGCAATTATAGTCAAGAAAGAGAAAAAATATTGCTCCTTGCGGAGCTACTGGGACTCACTACTGAGTTAACAGGCTGGAGATTAAAAACAGATCAGGACAGATAAATAGCTGAAAGAAATAGCCATAAAATCACAGACAATCATTATCAGTGGCTGTCCAGCTAGGGATCAATGAAGATCAGGGTGAGGGAGTGCTGGTGTAAGTGTTTGGATCTAGGCTTATGGCAAAACAAAACAAAACAAACCAAAAAACAAAGACAAATATTCTAGCCTGTGGAAACTACCTAGGGTCTATATATATATATTATATATATATGAAATATATATAAAATATATATATAATATATATAAAAATATATAAAAGCATATATATATATATATATATATATATATATATGGAAGAGGAGTGTCTTTAACTTGAACAGATTTTATAGTTACCCCAGGTCTGCTCAGCTCATATGCTTGTGCCTTGAAAACTCAAACAACTCAAGTGAATTTAAAGAGAATGATAAAAGAGGGAGTAGAGATGGAAGAGGAGCAGTAGCATCAATAGTGGAAGAATATTGGGATAGTAAGATTTCTTGTCGTATAAAACTATTCTGTTTAGAAACAACATAATGGACTTGATCAATACCTGAACTGTATAGATTACTGGTCATTAGGAAAACTGGTAATTCATTAAAGACTATGCTATGGGTTTACTAGATCACATTCAGCCAATCATAAATAAAAAACTACTAATCTAAATTATGAACAAATGAGCAGGTTCCAAATACTCTATAGTTCCTTGTGTGTATGTGTGAGTGTAAAATAAATAAATAAATAAATATAAAAGCATACTTATATAATTTGTTATGCTTCTTAATGATCAAATTCCAATGGCGGCCATTTTGCTTTCATTGATATTATTCAATATTGATGCTATTGACAGTGACAACAATGATATAATGTATATGGAATAGCTTTATAAAGAAAGGAATCGGGCGCCTGGGTGGCTCAGAGGGTTAAAGCCTCTGCCTTCTGCTCAGGTCATGATTTCAGAGTCCTGGGATGGAGGCCCGCATTGGGCTCCCTGCTCAGTAGGGAGGCTGCTTCCTCCTCTCTGCCTGCCTCTCTACCTACTTGTGACCTCGCTCTCTGTCAAGTAAATAAGTAAAAAAAAATCTTAAAAAAAAAGATAAAAAGAAAGGAAT
Organism: Ailurus styani; assembly: GCA_002007465.1. Classification (NCBI taxonomy): domain Eukaryota; kingdom Metazoa; phylum Chordata; class Mammalia; order Carnivora; family Ailuridae; genus Ailurus; species Ailurus styani. The sequence continues at coordinate 114,846 of LNAC01000179.1, forward strand.
CTTAGACAAAGCTGAGTAGATTTGACTTTTCATTACTAGCAACAATTACACATTCAAAGAGCCAAATTGCATGTCATTTTTTTTCTTTTTATCCTCATAGGCATTTTGGTACTTGAATTACCAGAATGTAAATTATGCATCTACTCATAAGTATACTGCATTATTAAATTTACAAGATCTGCATCTAAAATTCACCTGATGAAGGTATGTGAAAGTTCTTTAGTTCTGTTCTGTGTACTGGAAAGGGAGAGACATTTCAAACAAAGTAAATGTTCTCTTGACAATCACACAGTGTGAGCGTATATTGCTTACTCGTGATGTTATATCTTATTTCTAAGTTCTAATGAGAACTCTTCAGAGAAGCAAGACATTAGAAAGGTAGGGCAACTTCTAGCTATGCCTCTTTACTTAAACTCTAAAAAAATGGAAATGTTAGCATTGAACAATGATCAGAATCTTATTAAGCCTGTGTTGTTTGAAATCAAATTGTGTACATTCAATATGAAATACATTTATGATCTTAAATTCTTTCCAAAATAAAAAAATAACAGCTCTTTATAAAGCAATTATTTTGACATTGTTAGTGTTTGCTTACCCTAAATTCCTGTCAAAAGGGTAAAATTTTTAAATCCCTAAGTATGTTTTTAATTCTGTTATGTATCTTACATATATTATTAATAGTTGTGCCTCTACTCTTGCACTTCATCAAAAGAGCATTATGAACATGATCTAATTTATTTAATTTTTAAATAAAAAATTTAAAAGTTTGTCTGCCTCCTGGTGAGAATCCTTTTGATACTGTTAAAAATACCATCGTCGCACATATTTTTATAAGGCAACAAAACCATATAGAATCCATGTAAATATGGACTAAATCATTAAAAATATTTCAATATTGCCATAAGCCTAATTGTTAAAACTAATTATGATAATACTAAGGTATTTATTCAGATGTATGTCTTTCCCTTTCCCAGGACACATGCTTTTATCCAGCAATCTGAAACAGATTTTTATGGTCTATATGGATAATCTAAACCCCCAATAGATGTTTCTGGGATTCTTATCCCACTAGGATTCCTACTAAGCAGTTCTAATTTTCTCTTCTCATCGAGCTTAGCAATGAAATATCAACCATCTTTTCTATCCAATCCCCTCCATCCCCAAAATGTGATTCAAGGGATTAATTCTCAAGGTAACATGTTCTGAATATTTTTTTTTTTTTTTTAGAGTAGTGAGGTTTAACTTCAATCCCGCAATGGGACTGCCACTACTATTTACATCAAGCAATCCTTGCTGTTGCTCTTGGTAACAACCCAGCAGCGCCTTGTCTCTCCTGCTGGTGATAGTGGTTGCTAAGTTAGTTTGGATTTGCTGTTACACCAGTCGTGGTTCTTGCTGAAAGGCATTTTTATCCAAAGCAGCAGTAACTCCTAGAGCTAGATGTATAACTTTCACTATCTCTTCTTGAAAAGTCCCTTTATTATTTGTGCTAGAGACTGCAGAGCACGTTTCTCAGCAATTCACTGTAGAGTACTCACTCAAGAGTCTCTAGTCCTATGGCAGCTCATCAAGAGGAATATGTATCTTGATATATATATAGATATTTTTTCCCTATCTGCTTAAAATTCCCAAGTGTTGCATTGGAAAATAATCCCTTTAATCTCCCCCTACATTTCTTCTAATAGTCCTCACCCATATCCACTTCCTTTCCAGTTTCAGGCATACCCTCCTCCTATCCCCATTTATTGATGAGAAAGCTATGTCAGCTTACCAGTGGAATACCTATTAAGAACCAGAATACAGCCTCCATGTTTGTTTCCACTCCCTTTCAGATGTTTCTCTCTTTCATTCTCTTAACTTTTGTACTTTATGGGATTAACATTACTCGTTTATAGTGGTATTAAGTATCAGTTGTTCTTTATTATTACAAAAATGTTTTAAAAGCAAGTTTGTTTGAATATAAAAGATTCTGGGCACCTGGGTGGCTCAGTGGGTTAAAGCCTCTGCCTTCCGCTCAGGTCATGATCTCAGGGTCCTGGGATCGAGCCCTGCATTGGGCTCTCTGCTCAGTGGGGAGCCTGCTTCCTCCTCTCTCTCTGCCTGCCTCTCTGCCTACTTGTGATCTCTCTCTCTCTCTGTCAAATAAATAAATAAATAGAATCTTAAAAAAAAAAAAAGATTCAATGGCAGGCACTATTTACCAGCCTGTATCTTTTTCCTCCTTATATTCTAGTAGAATTTAAGTTTTATCATCTGAATAAACAGTGTGCCAGTGTCTAACAAAGAAAAATAAATAGGTCATATGGGCTGTGAAACTTCTTGGAAAGCTTTATATCCCTAATTAAACAAGAAAATGATTAGTAAGAACATGAAGGAAAAAAAAAACAAGAAAGAAGAGGAAAAAATAAGGATAAAAACTTTCTCAGTCTTTCTCTCTCTGTGTTTGTCCGTCTTTAGATATATTTTTAGGCGAATATCATGTTTGGAGCTGCAGCAGACATTTTATAATCATGAGTGCTAGCCTAAGCAAGAAAGTTGTTATATCCAGAATGGCAAAAACCCAGGAAGACCTTGGGCCTTATATGACATCACTGACAATCTGCAATGATCAACCAACCCTGCAAAATCTAGGATGATGGGAGAAACTAGCCCGGATCGTAAACGACCTTTACATGTATATTCTCTGCCTTGCAATTAAGACAGTCTAACTGAAACTAATGCTCATTATAAATTGATTATAAATAACAGTAAAATACCTCAGGGGAAATAACTTTTCTAAATGGAAGAGTCTGGACATACATTTTCTAGCAAGAGGATCTAGCAGGTCATTAGTAACTGTAACACTGAGTCCTTATTTAGCCCTTGGATTATAGGCTTATACATACTAGAGGACTTTCCTACAATTTAATCTTAACTTCTCTATGATAAGGACTACTTCTTAAACTATTCTTTGGGCTTGAAATTAAAGAGTTTCTGAAAATTTACAACTGATATAAAGCAACCCTATAAAGAGTTATCCTATAATTTAAAACTTTTTACTATTTTCATTTATCAGTTGCTAATAGCTAAATGTGAACTCTTTTCATAAAGATAATTTCAATCGTTTATTCAGTTTTGGCCACAATATTTTTGTTTACAAAATACTACACATATAATAACTACGAGTAAAATCTCCATAAAAAGAACCTCTCCACTGAGAATTTGTGTATCCATATAATAACTGTATTCTAAGAGTGAAGGAGACAGAGAGAGAAAAGAAAGAAGAAGAAATGTAGATTATGAAGGAGGAAGGATGAAAAGAGGAGGTGAGGGAGAAATTACAGTGACTTGGTGCATGTTTTTGTCTGTTTTATATTTTCTGTAAAATGAGCATGGGGCTAGATGTAGAATATCTTATTCATAAACACTATTTGCAGTAACTTTAAAAGTGCAAAAATGCCCAATTGCCCATTTTATTAAGTAAAGTCTTAGAGCAAGATTCTTACCAAATGTAAATAAAAATCTCATACTTGAAGATATTTTTGTGTCACTGGGCAAAGAAAATTCAAACACAGATGCATGTAGTTGGATGTGAGTACTGTGTGTATGAGTGTGTGTGCATACATGTACATGTGTGTGCATGTGTGTGGGAATGGGGTTTACACAGCTCTCAAGAAATGGCCTTTGGGGAAAAGATATGAAAAAAAACTGAGTATTAATCAGCAGATACAATTCAGGACAAACACAGGTTAAAGGTTAAAGTAGGATTCACTTGATCTCTTTCATTTCTTTGGAACAAGCTATTTTTGGTTAATTGATTTTCACAGATCATTGAGTCATGTTCACCTGCTAAATGTCACCTTGTTTTTTTGCACTTGAATGGTCTGTATCACCACCTGAAGCATAGTTTGTACCACACTGTTAATTGTAGTTTATATTTGAGGTGTAAATATTGTAATCTTACTATGTCTGCCTTTCTTTGAAATATTAACACATTTCTAATTTTACTGGGTCAAGTCAGCTTTCCTGATAATGATTACTTGGAATCAAATAGAGCAGTGCATGGTTGCTTGAAATCCAAAATGTACACAAACTTTCAAGAGAAAATTCACTAAAATGTTTTTAAATGGTTTGTATCATCTAATATTGTTCTTAAGGTAAAATAATTTTCAACATCTTTGGTAACTGATAATTCATGTCTTCAGAGGGTGTGACAGATTATTTATTTTATTTTATTTTAAGATTTTATTTATTTATTTGACAGAGAGAGAGAGATCACAAGTAGGCAGAGAGGCAGGCAGAGAGAGAGGAGGAAGCAGGCTCCCTGCAGAGCAGAGAGCCCGATGCGGGCCTCGATCCCAGGACCCTGAGATCATGACCTGAGCCGAAGGCAGAGGCTTTAACCCACTGAGCCACCCAGGTTCCCGTGACAGATTATTTTAAACAACTTAATGAAAATGTATTGAAAACAATGCTGAATTGAATGGAGCATAGACTTCACAGGTTGAAATAGTATTGCCTTTTAGGAAGAGGATGTTCACCATCAGATAAAATATAATATGTAATATATATTATATATATTATATAATATAATATTTAATTTTAATTTAATTTAATATTTAATAATTCAATTAATTTGATATAATATATAATATATCAGAGTAATAAAATATTTTTCATAATTTTCAAATGAGTTTGATTGCTGTGAAACATCTTTGAAATTTATCAATATTTGGCTTATAAGTGGAATCTCATTTCTGAATCCTTGATTGAATATTAAGCTAATCAATGTAAGTGACAAGATTTATAGGAACAATACACTGAAGCTGAACTAAAGAATCAAATTGGGAAAAAAGTTCTTTTAATTGCAGAAATAAAATATGGCAGAATTGAAAGATGAAGGAAAATGAGTGCAAAAATAGCTTATGTATCTTTATTTTTCTCTTTTTTTTTTTTTTTAAAGATTTTTATTTATTTATTTGACACAGAGAGATCACAAGTAGGCAGAGAGGCAGGCAGAGAGAGAGGAGGAAGCAGGCTCCCTGCTGAGCAGAGAGCCCGATGCGGGCCTCGATCCCAGGACCCTGAGATCATGACCTGAGCCGAAAGCAGAGGCTTTAACCCACTGAGCCACCCAGGCGCCCAGCTTATGTATCTTTATTATTTTATTTATTTATTTATTTATTTATTTTTAAAAGATTTTATTTATTTATTTCACAGAGGGAGAGAGATCACAAGGAGGCAGAGAGGCAGGCGGGGGGGGGGGAAGCAGGCTCCCCGCTGAGCAGGGAGCCCCATGCGGGCCTCGATCCCAGGACCCTGAGATCATGACCTGAGCCGAAAGCAGAGGCATCAACCCACTGAGCCACCCAGGCGCCCCAAGCTTATGTATCTTTAATCAATAGGTACTGCTAAAGGAATAAAGTATAATATTTCCTCAAAAATTGATAGCTAAATAATAGCATTTCTGGTACCTAAATTACTTTCGCATTGGAAATTTTAATCATTGGAAAGATTGTGTGTCACCATTTAGGAAACTGCAAGTAACTGAGCCATAAATAAATTTATATAAAATGCTAACTATATTCCATATACAACATGCATGGGTATACACATTGTGAATGATGTCAACAATGGCCATGTTGTCTGTGAACATGTATGGCTATGTGAAGAAAATCTTACTCCCTTAATCCACATGCACACAAGAAATCTTCTAATAGTACATTATTTTGTGAGTCCTTGATGATCATCTTTACCTGACCCAGGTATACTTGGTCATTCTCCTTTCATTACTTAGTAAGACTCTGAAAGACCTCTATTATAGCTTTACAAACACACACACACACACACGCACACACACACTACCATAACAAATTTACACGGTCCTTTATTTTCTATAAAGTCTATGAAGAGTGGGATCATTTCCTATTCTTTTTCAGATCTTTAATACTTTTATAATGCCTGATAAATTAGGGGGGCCAGTAAATAATTATTACATAAATATACAAATTAAATATATCTTCCCAGAAAATATTCATCTTCACTTTCAGAACTAAACTGAATAAGATGTCCTTGTCCATACACTTATCCTTTATCTGTAGATGGATGTATCATATATATATATATATATATATATATACTTTTTAAATCTGTATAAAGATAAGCTGCATAAATCAGTTGATTATCTACTCAGGTTTGAACTTTGTTTCTCCTCCTAAACTGGCCTTGTTACTCTCCTACAGAGAACAAACCAATGATCATTTGAATCTAAGTGCGTATTTGAAGAAATGAAGTGGTGTCTTTTTCCGCTACCATCCAGATCACACTGGCCATTCACTAAGTAAGAAAGTGTCAGAAACTAAAAGCCAAATACATGACAAAGTTAAATGTCATTTAGCATTTCTAGTCATTCATACTGACATAATATTCGTACCATGACTGAGAGAGTTGTAGAAATTTAGGTGACTAAATTTGGAGTATTTTCAAAACCTGATTCATCCAAAGGTTGATTTGATGTTTCCTTTCCAAGCTGTTGTAAACAAAAAGGGTGACTGTAAATCACTGAACTGTCTTGTATATTCTGCCTTTGGAAAAGCTGTATCTATCCTTTAACTTTTAGCATAATACAAACATTTACCTCAGTCACTCTGAATTACTGAAGGTCTTGTAAGTTATGATCTGAAAGTCCTGGTGAGGGATTTTACACTATGTCTCAGTGAGGAGGTCAGCAAACCCTTTTAACAAAAACAGTCATACAGATGGACAAAATTTACCAACCGCCCCCAAACAACAACAACAATAATGACAACCACCACCACCACCACCACCACCATTTCAGCACTCTGGACGTCAACCCAATGCTCACAAATAATATGAGAAACACTTATTCTTGAAAAATAATTTTTTGTTGTTATAAGCCACTTAGTCTGTGGTTCGGTCAGTCTGGTTCGGTCAGTGGAAGCTAGAAGCAAAGTCCTGAGATGAAGTGAAATGATAACTAAGCCAAATAATTTCTGATAAAAGAAAACATATGTATTTTATGAGTCAGAACACTAGGTGCCCTGAGAAAGTCTACTGTGTGCTGCTGGTTGCCGTTGAGAGACCTATTTTTTTTTTTTATTTATTTTTTATTTTTTTTTAGAATAGCAGACTGAACCAGACTGAGACACGGGAACAGATGACCAAAAATCCTTCTTCGCTGAGTCTACAGGTTGCAATGACCTATTAAGTAGAATTAAATTGTCATTCTTGTTTGGAAGTGAAGTTACCACTTCCTTTCAAAATCACAAGCTGGTATCTCATCTTTCTTGACTTCAATTCTCTTTCCTCATTGCACAAAAATTCAATACCAAATATGCATTTCTACAATTATTACTCCCTTTGTCTTTGTTATTCATAATGTGTGCTAGGCACACATTAATATTTTGCATTAATATTTTGCAGCAACAACCTCATAGTCTTCTGGCCTTAGTTATTTGCCCATTCAATACATTCTCCATGTGATCTTTGTAACATGCTAATTTACTTACACACTTCACAAGTAAAAGCTCCTCTGTGGTTTCCCATTTCAATCACTATACAGTCTAATTTTCTTTTATATGGTTGAAATGCTATACATGCCTACTTGCATAAAGTTCCACCTCATAACCTATATGCTAACAAGCTGAAACCATAATGTGCCATATTCTTGCTTCAGATCTTTATGTATTTTATTTTCTCTGCCTGAAATATCCACTTCCCTATCTCATTCAGCATTTTCTCCCCTATCCCAGCTGACGTTACCTGGCTAATCCTAATAATCCTTTAGACTTAGCATAAACATAATTTTCTCTGGGAAGCCTCCTTCCTTAAATCCCTTCAGAACGAAAGTTCCTGCTATACACTCCTACTGTCTTATTAAGCTGTGGGGCAATCAGATCTCCAAACCACTGTACATAGCAAATATTCAATAATTATTCAATGGACAAATGAATGAATAGAACTTTGAATATAGTATTAAAATTTCAGTTGAGCAAAGTTTAATGTTAAGCCCTGTGAAAGTTGGCATATTGGTTAAAGTATGTGCACATTTCCCAGCTCTAGCCAACTTTCTATGATTAAAACCATAAATTAAAGAAGCAACTTGCTGACACTTTGTCAGCATTCTATCAACTCCCCCTAGTGATTATGTAATTTTCTCCTCAAATAAATTTTCTCCTTGTACACTCCCTTAGGCAATAGACTGAGTAAACAGATGAACCTTGAAGTGAATTCTGTAGGACATTTAAGCTCTTTAATTATAAAATTTTTTTTCAAAGTTTAGAAATTCACATTCTTCCCTCATTTGTATTTATATCTCTGTACCTGTGAATGAAATATCCACCACAATGTAATTGTGTTATTGGTAGATTAAACATTTGTCTTATCTATCAATAATTTACTTTGGTATTAGATAACTAGCAGTTGGCATTTGGTATATTCTTCATTATTAATAAATATGTTCTGAAGGTCAAGGCATCAAATGACTTTATGATCCCAGGAATAAATTATTAGCTTACTACGTTCTAATTCTTGTAACTAAGGTATTTAAGAGCTCCAGGGTGAATAGATCTGGAAAGGCAGTAAGTTGTGTGCTAATTAATGAGCTCTTCTATATGTGAAATGATAGATTTTATTATACTTACATAGAAAATCGATCTTAGATATTAATATAAAAACTACATATGTCATATTAAAATCTTAGAATTACATGCATGTCTATTAGTAGTGACTAAATAGGGTATTGCATGAAGTAGATATTTCCATTTTCAAATTTTTATTATTTATTTTTTTGTTTATTTACACGATGGTATCTGTTTCCTCTAGTAAATAAAATAATGCTGAAAGGGTACACTACAAGTTTTATTAAGGTCAGAAGAGAAACAGACTCAATTGTATATTCTATTATACTTACATATAATATACATATCTGTGTGTGTGTGTGCGTCTGTTGTGTGTATACACTCATCAGCGAGAGTAACACAAAAATAATCTCTTAAATGTTAATTTAGGCTTGGAACATATGAGTAAATTGAGGCATATTTTGCTAACTTTCTTTTTTTTTAAGATTTTATTTATTTATTTGTCAGAGAGAGAGAGCACAAGCAGGGGGAGCGGCAAGCAGAGGAATAAGCAGACTCCCCGCTGAGCAGGAAGCCCTATGCGGGACTCCATCCCAGGACGCTGGGATCATGACCTGAGCTGAAGGCAGACACGTAACTGACTGAGCCACCTAGGTGTACCTCATTTCGCTAACTTTTAAGATATGTTGAGTGACAAGCCAATGGTGAAGATGATTGTTGAACTGCATTCCCTTAAAATTCAAATATTGAAGTTCGAGAACTTAGCACCTTAGAATATGACCTTATTTTGAAATAGGGTCCATGTAGATGTAATCGGTTAAGATAAGGTCACACTGGAATAGGATGGGTCCCTAAATCACTATGACTGGTGTCCTTATAGAAAGAATAGCATATGAAAAAAGAGAGAGAGAAGCTCTTTATAGATTTTGGATACAAGCCCTTTATCTGATATGTCATTAGCAAATATCTTCTCCCATTCTGTCAGAACTTCTCAAACTCAACACCCATAAAACAAATAACCCAGTCAAAAAATGGGCAGAAGACATGAAGAGACATTTCTCCAAAGAAGATATACAAATGGCCAACAGACACATGAGAGAGTGCTCAACATCACTCAGCATCAGGGAAATACAAATCAAAACCACAGTGAGATACCACCTCACACCAGTCAGAATGGCTAAAATCAACAAGTCAGGAAATGATGTTGGCGAGGATGCGGAGAAAGGGGAACTCTCCTACACTGTTGGTGGGAATGCAAGCTAGTGCAGCCACTCTGGAAAACAGTGTGGAGATTCCTCAAAATTTGAAAACAGAGCTACCCTACGACCCAGCAATCGCACTACTGGGTATTTACCCTAAAGATACAAAGGTAGTGATCCTCAGGGGCACATGCATCCGAATGNTGCACCCGAATGTTTATAGCAGCAATGTCCACAATAGCCAAACTATGGAAAGAACCTAGATGTCTATCAAAAGATGAATGGATAAAGAAGATGTGGTATATATCTACAATGGAATACTATGCAACTATCAAAAGAATAGAAATCTTGTCGTTTCCAACGATGTGGATGGAACTAANTGAATGGATAAAGAAGATGTGGTATATATCTACAATGGAATACTATGCAGCTATCAAAAGAATAGAAATCTTGTCGTTTCCAACGATGTGGATGGAACTAAAGGATATTATGCTGAGCGAAATAAGTCAATCAGAGAAAGACAATTATCATGTGATCTCTCTGATATGAGGAACTTGAGGGGCAGGGTGGAGGGTTGTGGGGGGTAGGGAGGGAAAAATAATGAAACAAGATGGGATGGGGAAGGAGACAAACCATAAGAGACTCCTAATCTCACAAAACAAACTGAGGGTTACTGGGGGGTGGGAGGGTAGGGATAGGGTGGATGGGTTATGGACATTGGGAAGGGTTTGTGCTTTGGTGAATGCTGTGAAAGGTGTAAGCCTGATGATTCACAGACCTGTACCCCTGAGGCAAATAATAAAGAGAGAGAGAGAGAGAGAGAGAGAGAGAGAGAGAGAGAGAGAGAGACATACAGAAAGAAGATAATGTGAAGACCCAGTGAGAATATGATTTACAAGTCCAAAATAACACAGACTGCCAGCAATCCTCCAGGGGCTAAGAGAGTGGGATGGAAGAGATTTTGCCTTATAGCCCTCAAAAAGAAGGAACCCTGCCAGCATCCTCATCTCAGACTTCTAGCCTTCAGAACTCTGAGTCAGTAAATATTTATTGCTTAAGCCAACTAGCCTGTGGTACATTGTTACAGCAGCCTGAGCAAATTAATACAATGACCGCATACCTATGCTGTTTTATATGTATTATAAATGGCTAATGAAGATTTTACCTGAGTTGAGCTCTAAGTACCTTAGTTTAACAGGCATTAACTCAAAAATAATCAGGGTATAATTAGCGTGACCAACATGCATGCACTGGTGTGAGATGCACATCAATCTCCTGTGAGTGTTAATTGAAATGGTCACCTAATAAGCTTGCTTTATCTCCTCAAATCATGTTTTTATTTTTGTTTTTTTGTTTTGCTTTTTAGTATGTGTTATAATTTTTCTTGATAGAAAGACATAATGTATCAGGCAAAAGAAACTGTTTCAGTAGGCCTTTACTAATGTGTGGTAAGATGTGGGGGTGGAGGCAGGGGTCTATAGTTTACATTAGGTTTCCATCTTTCACTGAGCCTATGCTTTTGGACTGTGAACTTCACAAGTGTTTCTGAGTTTTCTTCTCTCTCCCTTAGCTGGGACAGGATGGTTCAAGGCTGAAGATGGGTACTTCCTGTCTCACTCATGTAAGGGTAGAGTGGACTTAAGTTGGTATTTTCCTTGAGCCAGGTCAGCTAGGCTGTGATAATAAACATCCCATCATCAGTTGAAGCTTTGGTTAACGAGTTTCTCCAGGCCTTGATAAGGACAGAATACTCTGGCATCAGGGGGTTTTCCTGTCATACTTATTATAAGAACCTGGTCAAGCTCTTGGAATTAAAGCTCACAAAACTGTGGGAGCCCATCTATGCCTGGGCCCCCCTGGAGTTTTTAACTCTCACTGGCATCCATGCCAAGCTTTCGGCAATTTGTCAATTAGAGTACAGGTTTTCCTACCAAGGCACTGGTTCCTGCAGAAATTTATACTCATCTCCAGTAAGCAGGAATCCCCTGTATTCACCTATTTCTCTCTAATCACAGTGCTTTGCCCTGTGGCCTCGCTTTTTTATTATTTTTATTTTATTGTTATTGTTGCCTTTTTTTTTTTTCCTAAGTAAGCTCTATATCCCAGCATAGGACTTAAACTCATGACCCTGAGGTTCAGCTGCATGCTCTACTGACTAAGCCAGCCAGGTAACTTCCTCCCCTTTCTTATAACAGCAAGAATTGTTAATTTGTCATCCTGTTTAGTTCTTTGTTTTGTTTTGTTTACTTGCTGTTAGGATGGAGTGGGAACTTTCAACTCCTTACGTGTGGAATCAGAAACCAGAAGTCCATTTATTTGGTTTTTAAACACTTCTAAGCTTCTTATGAAATGAGAAGTCTGTCTTCTTTTTAAAATTATGGATGGCAGGGCGCCTGGGTGGCTCAGTGGGTTAAAGCCGCTGCCTTCGGCTCAGGTCATGATCCCAGGGTCCTGGGATCGAGGCCCACATCGGGCTCTCTGCTCAGCAGGGAGCCTGCTTCCTCCTCTCTCCTCTCTCTCTGCCTGCCTCTCTGCTTACTTGTAATCTCTCTCTCTGTGTTAAATGAATAAAAAAATAAATAAATAAATAAATAAATGCCTGCCTCTCTGCTTACTTGTAATCTCTCTCTCTGTGTTAAATGAATAAAAAAATAAATAAATAAATAAATAAATAAAAATAAAATAAAATTATGGATGGCATAGCAACATTTCACTTTTTAATATTTGGAGTTGTAACTCTGATTTTTTTTTTTAAAGTAATCTCTACACCCATCATGGGGCTTGAACCTACAGCCCAGAGATCAAGAGTGGCATGTTCTAGTGACTGAGCCAGCCAGGAACCCATAACTCTGATTTTAGAATACATGTCAGCTGCATAAAAATAAATTATAAATCCTATTTTTAAAATTTTTGGCTGAAAATCATAATAAATTCATGAAGGTAGAATTATCATGATTTTATAATTATGTTTAATTTATTACCTTTTGCCCATTTTTATACAATATCCCTAGTTATTTAAACATTTTCCTTCTCTTTAAAAATAACTATTAAATTAAAAACGTGATCAAATATAATAAAAACTACCAATTAAAATACATCTAAAATCAACATGACAGTATGTGGAATTGTGTGTATCATTAGAATTTATAAAAAATCACAATAATAGGGATATTCCTCTATGCCTTTCTTCCTTTTAATGATTTACAACTAGAATATAAGACTATAGTTACTTAATAAAAGAAATGTGAATAATGAAAATAGATGTTGAACAAATATATTAAGACAGGCTTGAAAACAGTATATTTATAATCTCATCTATTTACAAATACCTTTGCTTAATACCATCTTTCCAGAGAGTTTCTTAAAACTCCATAATTTCTTATAGTTCAGGAAGTGTGAATACTCTAATTTTTCCTATTAATAATATTACTAGTCTATGACCATATAAAGTAGTATTTTGTTTTCTTTGATTTAATGACCAGAACAACTTTGTGAAGGAGAGAAATTACATGACCTGCCCAATTTCCAAACCTAGAAAAATCGAGGCTGAAACTGAGATTTTCTGATTCCAGCTGTCGCCCCTGTCTACCACATTTCATCATCATGTATAGATGTGTCCAAGTGGCAGGATCAGAACACAGAACAAAGGAAAGTGTATCTAGATGTTCCATCATGGCAAGTGCGCGTGTATATGCTGCCAAAGTAGTTCTGTGCAGCTGTCAGGGCTCTATGTAGCAGTACACACAACTACTCTCAAGCAATAGTGGGGAGATCTCCATTAAAATGCAAATAAAAAATGATGAAAAGAAAAGACAGCATATTGCAGTTGTGTAACACCATTTACTGCTTTCCAGATCAAATTGCTGTGGCTTCTATCATTTAGTAAACCTGTTTTCAACATTGGTGTATCTTAAAGTAATGTAAAAGTTACAATACACTACAGTACAAGTAAACTACTAAATAGAATCAGAGAGATGTTTCTAGTTAGCAGACTCTGATTCCTGAGATGATTAGAGCTATTCCGGGATATCTCTGAAAGTATTAGGGATACCTATTGTGAAAGATCACTTATTGCTGGAGCGTTTTCTGATCCCCCTATACAACGTTAACTTAAAAGCCCTTTCTATTCCAAACTACAACATCACTTTGCTGATACCTGTTACAAAATGTGGGCTTTTAGTGGGATCATCTCTCTCCTTTCCCCCATTCCTACCTCATTCCACTCCGAAGTACGTAGAAATAAAAATCTGAATTATGCAAGTACCACAGTCAGTCTTTCAAGTGGTCTCGGAACGACTCCCCACTTCCTCTTGGCCTTCACCCCCTGCCTAGAACACCAGCAAAATGAGAAGTTTTTCAGGCTGCTCTCAGCTAACAAGTCCCAGTTTCTCTCCCTCCTTCTCTCATTCATTACCCGCCCCTCTCCCGTGCTCTTGTGTCTCTCTAACTTGTAGGATACCCGCCCCCCTTCCATGAGACACGAAAAGCACAAATGGCTAGGGCTGGGTCTTCTGTCCTAATATCGCAGGGGAGCAACTGAAGATCAGCACGTACAAGGCAAGAGGCAAAGCCTCCAGGCTCTCCTGTACTTTTGCATTTTCTCTCTGCATGGTGTATTTTTCCAGGGCAGATTTTCTTTCCTCACTATTATTATGCTGAAATATAAAGGACTAAAGTCCAATTGTATGTTTACAAAAGTAAGAAAAAAGAGACTATGTGGCCCACTTTGTTTCTTGGCCCCAGTGTGGCCACTATCCACACAGAGACGTTCTCTATAGGTCCAGCGTCAATCAAAGTCTATCTTGAGATTTTAGTCAAAAAAGACGTTACGGGCTCATGGTGGCTCTGTCAGTTAAGCAGTTAAGCATCTGCCTTTGGCTCAGATCATGATCTCAGGGAGGGTCCTGGGATGAGCCCCAAGTCATACTCCATGCTCAGTGGGGAGTCTGCTTCTCCTTCTGCCCTGACCCTTGCTCGTGCACCCTCCCTCTCTCTCTCAAATAAATAAATAAATAAATAAGATCTTTAAAAGAATGTTAGTCAAAAAGTTTAAGTAGAAACTCTTTCTTGATCTTGTCATTTATATATGTGATAAAATATGTAAAATTATATACATAAACACTTACAGAATAAGTGGTCTATGAAGGCTAGAATTTAAGGATTTAGAAATCTGTGCTATGGGCTCCATTTTTTCACACTCCAAACATTATACTTGTGAGTCACATTATGTTTACTTGCTCACATGTTTACCTTTTCTCTAAGATATGGACCATATATTATCTATGTGCTTTTCGCAGATACCGACATGTGTGACAGAGTTGATTCTTGCTGAATGAAAATCCTAAAGCCTGACTGAGCTACTGACTAGGCTACTAAATGAACAGATCAGTGGGTATGATCGTAACCTGACTAGTTCAGTATCAACATGCATGTTAGTCTCTGTAGGGGCTGAGGAAACTCTGAAAGTCACTGTAATTGTGTACATCTGCCACATTTCAGAGATTACTGCTAAAGAAAGATCAAGTTAGTGTTTGTATTTCCCTAGGGAAAATAGAGAATTGAATCCCCAAGACAAGTTGCTGCCTTACAAATACTAGATGAGTTTTAATCTGCAAAGAGAAGAAAGAGTAAGAAATTTAATCTTATACCCCGTTTCCAAGCAAATCATCTTACCCTTTTAGACATATTCTTCATACCATCCACAGAGGGAAAAGGGAGAAAGTAATTCCCAGCTTTGCTTCCCTCTCCCTAGCAGTCTCTGTATCATTGTCACAGGTCTGCAGACCCTCACTGCTGAGGGAAAATATTAACCTTACTCTTCCCGAACACAGCATAAGTCTTGCAAATGTCCTTCCACACTTTGGTACTTCAGGCTATATTTGGAACAGCTCTGAAAGGACAGTGTTTAGACTACAGGACATGTCACCAGAATGATGTAAGCCTTCATGAAGTGGCTGTCGAGATGATTTCTAAATGGATCACTGCCTATGAGTTTGGAAGTGCATCACCTTGTCAGGACAGGTCTAATGTGCTTTTTGATTTGTGAAATTTTGATGTCACATTTGGCGTAGTGGGTTGAATAGTAAAAAAAAAAAGTTGACAATCCTCTCTACTCATTTCATTTTCATTCACATTTTGGTGTGTGAAATCATTCTAAGTGATATTGAGACTTTTATCCCAAAGTGTTATAAAATCAGGCAATCCTTTTTAAATACTAAAAGTATGCTGACAGCCTTACATATTTCATTGTTTAATTATCCTGCCAAAAGATGCTGGTTTAAATATTAATACATAGCTTACATAACCTTTAAAAAAACATTTAAAGTGTTTTAGAATTATAAACAGTTTTGAGTATCAATTTATAATCCTTAAAATCAGCTGGGAGTTGTTATTCAGAGTCCATTTTTTTTTGTGTGTGGGGGGTATTGAATGTAAAAAGGCTAATATTAGTGAATCAAATCCATCCTTTATATTCCAGGAAAATAAGGTGATGGAACAATGAAACTTCATCACAGTTTTGAAGAGTGAGTGTCTCATTCTTAGACCCCAGCCACTCCGACTCTAGTAGAGTGGCAAAGGTGACATGATTCTTCTTCTTAATGTTCCTAAATATCCCATCTCACCCTGCACTGTTTTTACTCTTTGCTTGTTTGTTCATTTCTTTACTAACAGTCTTTGGAAAACTGAACATTTGATATTCACTATTTCATTGTTGCCTAAACCTGAAACAGATTTCTGCATCCATAAACTCTTCTCACTTATTTTTCTTCTGCTAACATTGTAAGCAAGACAGAGTAGAAAGAGAGGAAGCACTCACCCTGATAAGTATTTGACAGGGGGGGTTAAAAAACTACTATCTGAATGGTCACCTCATACAAAAACACACTTTACCTAAATTTGAGAAATGAAACTCATGAGAATCATAAAGTATGATGCAATAAACTCAGTACTCATTTTTTCTTTCTACTTTTATATATCAGGGAAGGATTTCTCATGTAATAATTAATTGAGTAAGACTGTGTCAAAATGTGTGAAAATAAAGCAAAGTCCTTTACCAAAGAGAATATGAAAGTCTATCACAAAGTTATTTTTCTCAAGGTCAAGCTGGATATATGATTTGGAATATTTTCCAACCAAACTTTAACGAATCAGAATAGGCACTATATCTGCTTGCATTTTTTTAAAGGTATAAGTAAGTAGCAGGTGTCCCAGAAATTGATGTTTTGTCATTTTGTTATTCAATATTAGATAATATGTTCAAGTTCTGCTCTAGAAAAAATAAATTTAGAGGGGGGAAAGGAATATTAAGAAGGATGAATCTAATTTAGAATGGCTTTATATAGCAGCTTAATTATAGTGGGATATAGATGAAATTTTAAAATTTTGAAATAGAATGATTTCTCTGACTTTTTTATTTTTCCTTATATTTATGTTTTTTGCATGCCATTTTGCTTCAAAGATATGATATTTATTTGTATTTTTAAGAATTTCTTTCGGTTGGGCATCATAAAACAAATATATCAATTTGGTATAAATAGCACTAGGTTAGCTAAAACAAAGGAACGTCTTTGCCAACTCTGAAAAAAAAGTCATTGCCAACTATAGGAAAAAAAGACAGTTGACAGCTATAATACTCATTTAGTGCAAGTCACAACTTGCATGCAAATATATGACTTTGATGTTACAACATTCAATAAAGAAATTTTAGCCTTCCAGCTATAATAGAATCATTAACCAACAAGGGGTAATATCAATATTTTTGATTATTTTTAAAATGATTATTGAGTTGGCCAGGTGGAGACTTTGCAGTAGAGTTGGGATATCTTCCACCTGATGGGTTGTTTTCCCTTTGACTGATTCTGCTACAAAATGTTATTTCCCAGCTTAGTCCTTCTGCCCTGTGAAAGCCATTGAGTTGGCTCATGTTTCTAAACACTGACTGATTCATTTAGATACTGCTCTGTTGAATCTAATGGTGCTGAAATGACTTGCTCCCGTTTGAGAGAGTGAGTGAGTTTGAGTGAATGAGTTTGTGGTCATATAGCTGTAAACTTAGAGCTTAGCAAAAACGTCCAAGTAGCTTCAGCCAGCCCCATTTCTGGTGCCAAATCATCGGTGGTTTAATTATTTCAAAGAAAGTTACTTTCCACATAATTGTATTATACTTGAATTGTAACTGCTTACTATAACTGTCTACTTTGTACTTTTATTTATAGACATGCTCTCCTATAATGGCATTTATCAACAAATTTCTCCCACTTTTTTTTGCTACTCATTCAGATTTTCAAACTATTTATAGAAAATACCTCATTAGCTACTGCATGTAAGATTAATGTAGAGGCAAAATTTGAAATTATTTCTGATATTTTTTTTCAATCTGGGTCTTCCAAAAAATATAAAACAAATGACCAACACAGCTTCTTAACAAGATCTAGAGAGCTCCAAATGAACTAAAATCACAGTGAGTTCTAAAGTTGTTTTTATAAAATAAATATGGTTTCTACAGATGAATCAAATCAGTAACTTGGAAACCTGTATACACAATAATTTTATTACAAAAATTGTACTTTTAATAAGTTTAGGCTTATTTTAAAAGCTTATTTAAATACTACTAATCTTATAAATTCTTCAATTTGTTTCATGTTTTAAGATTAATGCAAATGTCTTAAAGCTATTAGTATTTATATTTAGAAAGGTGATTGGATTTTAATGTCTAAAGTACAGCTATACATGCATAAACCTAGCAATATATTTTGATTAAAATTCTGAAAAGTTAAAAAGTGTGGAGAACACAGACAGTGGGAGGAAACACTGAGTAACTTTAGTAAGATATAAAATATATGTTAAGAAGGGATTGGGAATAACAAGCTAGATAACTGTGAACATTTTGGTGAGAAATATCATGAGGACTTTGTGGAAGTGCAATTTGATAAGAGGAATCCAGGCTGAAACCAGACACCTTACTAGGGAGGGGATTACCATAAAGCCTGGCTGAGAAGAACGAAGAGAAGTGTGACTGCAGAGACCGGACAGGTGCCTTGTGACATTTTCAGATCTGCAGAACTGCCCTCCTACCCAGCACATCTGCATAGGTTTCATCGGCACTTTTAGATGCAATCATTTTTTTTTAAGATTTTATTTATTTGACACAGAGAGATCACAAGTAGGTGGAGAGGTAGGCAGAGAGAGAGGAGGAAGCAGGCTCCCTGCTGAGCAGGGAGCCCGATGTGGGGCTCAATCCCAGGAGCCTGAGATCATGACCTGAGCCGAAGGCAGAGGCTTTAACCCACTGAGCCACCCAGGCGCCCCTAGATGCAATCATTAATCATTCATTTGCATGAATGAAGTTCCTTTCCCACTAAACACTCTACTCCAAGAAAAGAAAAAGTGTACACGTATGTTTATGACAAAGTTCCTTAATCCATAATCAGTTCCAAATGTTCTTGAAATAAAATCACAGTGTTAGAAGAAAAAAAAAGAAAAAAAAAGTATGATGTGTGTCTTTTAACTATTATGGGATTAGTGTAATTCTTTCACTTCTTGTCCAGTTCGTGTGCTGGATGTGATAGACTGAGCTTTAATTCAGGATTTACATTATAATTCTATCTTCTAAAGTTACTCTATTGAAAGTAAATGGATTTTGCCAACCCTAAGTGTCCCAATATAGATAACAGAAAAGAGTAAAATTTATTTTATAGTATATTGTGAAAATTAAAATTTTTTTTGAAAAACAAATACAATTTTGCAAAACATTGAACACATTTTAGACTTTCCATTTTTTCTGATTAATTTATGTTTTCAGGGCTGATATCTAGTTGGAATACAGCGATCTCGTAGTATATGCAGTATATTTATGCCTGGCACTATGGTTATTTAGAGCCTTTGACAAGATTGCGCCTGTACTTTTATTGTTGTTAAATATTTTGAACATCACATTTCTATATTTATTTGATCTATTCATAGGAAGTGAAAAGCTACCCATGTATGACTTATATATATGGAGAACAGGGGTGAAGAGGGACAAGTAGAGGAAAATACAGGATACTGATTCTTTTTTTGAGGAAGTTTAAATATAAGCTCAACTCACCTACCAAAAAAAGTAAAAATCATCTACCAAAAAAAAGTTTATGTTGATGACAGATATATAAACAAGATTGTCTCCAAAGCCTTTTTTAAGACAAAATTTTGCAAATTACTATCTCAACACTGACTGTTCTACAGGCATTAAATCTAAAGCTGAGATAGCATTCTAGGTAAGAAGAAAGAGAAACATGAATGAGACACTGCATGCTATTTCATATCGTTAAGAACTTTAAGGTCAAACAAAAAGATGTGTTTTATACATTTGAAAATACAATCTCAATCATAATTAAATTTTAAATACCATCGACAAGGCAGTATCAGGAATGTACACATACCCAATATTCATTATGGGCATAGAAATATCACTTGTTTAAGAATGTAGCTCTGGATATATCTACGCACATACTGTTTGACCTTCCTATACCACTGCCCCCCAACACATACACATACACACAGCTCTGATAAAATACATAAAATATATTGGTAGTGAAAGGTGAAATAGTACTAACAATTAAAAAGGAAAAAATAATGTTCTTTGCTCTTAGAAAAACATGATTTTCCCTAATGTCTTTATATATGCTGATATAATTCTTTAGTAAAATCATTTTTCTACTTTTTATTCAAAAATTAAAATTAATTAATTAAAAATAACACTGTTTAGATGAAATAGACAGTTCTTACAAAAAAATAAATCATTTCCTCCAAGAAGAGTTTACTCTTTCCTTTTGCATTGTTTTTGAATACTAATTATGTAAATTTTATTCAAAAAGTAAAGGAAAACAGAAGTTTTGTATTGTTTTTAATATAAAAGCATTTAGTTATCACTTGCTTTGGTAAGATAAATAAACTAAATAAATAAATTAAATAAATAAATAAAGTGGGGATGAAGCAGAAGAGTAAAACTATGACAAGAAATCTTCAGAATGTAAAGTAGGTATATTGCTGTGTCAGTGATCTATGATTATGTTTATTCCACGGGGGCGGGGGGAGGGAGATAAAAATGTCATGTTTTTTACCTAATTAGGTTTCTAGTGATTTTAAAGAACTAGCGAATATTCCAAATGTTCTACGATCTATTCTGCAAACTCTTATTTAAATTCATGTGTAACAGGAGAACGATTGCACAGTACAAAGTGAAAAGAATACATATATCTTCCAGTCTACAGTGATACAGGTCAATTTTCAGTTTTCTTTTAACTTCTGAGAACAATCTAATTGGACACAATTAGTTTCTAGGTCCTTTGGGTGATGTTTAATGGGGAGAGCTATGATTTTTCGTAAGAAGATGGCATCTTGACTTGTCCAATATAGTAGTTACTAGAACTTATGCAGCTATCTGAATTAACTAAAATTGTAATTTCAGTTACTCAATAGCATTAGCCATATTTGAAGTTTTCAATAGGCCTGTATGCCTAGTGGTCACCATATGGGACATGGAAGGTTTATAGAATATTTTCACCAACACAAGAAGTTTTTTTTTTAAGATTTTATTTATTTTTTATTTGAGAGAGAGACAGACAGAGAACATGAGTAGATGGAGGGGCAGAGGGAGAGGAAGAAACAGGCTGCCCTCTGAGCAGGGAGCCTGATGGGGTGCTTGATCCCAGGACCTGGGATCCTGACCTGAGCCGAAGGCAGATACTTAACCGACTGAGCCACCCCGGTGCCCCATCACAAGAAGTTTTATTGGATAGCATTAGTATAGAACTTTTGTTCCGTTCAATCCAACCCACTGGCTTTCAAATGCAGTGCTGAAATCCCTTGCTGTGTATTACCCAAGAGCCTTTAACTCATTAGGTCTAGTTGGTTTTAACGTATTCTGTGATTGACTTCCTTCTTTTGATTGGCCTTCAGTGCGAGGGGTTGAGCTTGTTTTCAATATTGTTGTTATGTACCACCATACCCTTCAAGTTCTTCTAATGTTACCTTGTGTTTTGGATGAAGTCTGTGTTGCTAGGTCCCATTTTCTCAGTGTTTCTTTCCACAGCAGTTTTAAGTGTTCTTGGTAATCCTGCACCTCAGAGATGTTCTCTCTTCATGCTCCTGCCCCTTCCCCAGTAGACGACCGCAGTTTTTGTTTGTTTGTTTGTTTTTTGTTAGTTGGCTTTTTATTTTGCTGGATCAGCCTTAGTTTAGGTCATGCGGTACATCCTTCAGTTCCTGGGATGAGGACAACTCAGGGATCTCACCTCTGCCAGTGGCAGGGGATCTATAATAGTACGGGTCCCCAAAGGAGAAGTTCTTCTTTTCTGTTCTTTTCTTCCTATTATGATGGGTTTCACTTATGCCCTGAGTATGGAGTGTTTACCATGCTGGTCCTAGGGGTTTAAGTCTTTTGTTTTAGAGGAACAATAGGGAAGAACGATCTAGGTGGACCTTTAGGTCATTGGCAGCAACTGTTCCTTGACACTACTCAGTCTGCATTGTCTGGGAGGCCTTCTCTAGGCTTTTTTCCCGTGACCAATGTTAAGATCTTATAGTTGGACATAGATTCCCCTTGTTTCTTATGGTCCAAGATTCCTATACTTTCAGGTTATTCCATGTTCAGTTGTGAGCAATTTATTATTTTAGCTGAATTATTTTTACCAGTTTGTATGACACCCACTGTGTGCCTTGGGTAAGAAGAGCTCACTTTTGCATCTCTCCTTAAATTTCAGAGTTGTGGGGAGTAGGGAGGAAAAAAAAATGAAACAAGATGGGATTGGGAAGGAGACAAACCATAAGAGAATCTTAATCTCATGAAATAAACTGAGGGTTACTGAGGGGTGGGGGGTAGGGATAGGGTGGCTGGGTGATGGACATTGGGGAGGGTTTGTGCTATGGTGAGTGCTGTGTAATGTATAAGCTTGATGATTCACAGACCTGTACCCCTGGGGCAAATAATACATTATATGTAATAATAAAAAAAAATCTGTCTACTCTCAACTTCAAAGAGTTTCTGTTTTCACAGGTGAAAATGTCAGAGCACATTGGCCTATCCCTCAAAGTACTTTGTGGCAGGATTTAGGCACTCTGCGTGTGATGGCTTTCATTTGGAGCAATTTCTCATCTGAATCAGCTTCCTCTTCCCTTTATGCTTGAGAGCTGATAAACATAATTTCAGTTTCATCAAATTTTCTCTGTATTCTATCCTGATAATGGACTCTATCACCTTGTCTAGGCTAGGCTGGACACAGCAATGAGAGACAGCTTACTTGGGGTTCCATACACTAGACTGTTCTGTTGTACCAGCATCAAGAACCAAACTCTTGCCATCTCCTCATTTTCCATGTTCTCAGTACAGAATAGGTTTTACTAAAATATCTTTCCTTCATTTAACAGATAGATTTAATACTCTCTCCCACTCGGTTCCATACCGCATACAACCTGCACATTTTCCTCATGGTTGCAAACATACACAGATTGAAAGACAGGGAAACAAAAATATAAGTTGCATGTGGGGGATAAATGAAATTCTATTCTTTGTTCTTAAAGTGTAATGTAATATGTGAAAAGATTATGATAAATCAAGATGTGCATTTTGTTTTCTAGACCAAACAGTAAAAATGACCAGAAAAGGTATATCTAGAAAGCCAATGAGGAAGAAAATGAAATAATTAAAAAACAAGATGAATAAAAAGTTAAAAAGGTGAGAAAAGTAGAAAGCAAATACCTTGATGTAGACTTAAAACTTACCATAACATTATTTATATGAACTATAAATGTGCTAAATTCTATAATTAAAATACAGAAATGGTCTATCTGTATAATAAATCATATACAGTATGTCTACAAGTGATACATTTTAAATTAAAAAATGAATATAAAAGTCTGGAAAAATTATGTATAATATGCAAACACCACACATAATACAGTAAGTATAAGTATTTTCATATAAGATAAGTAGATTGCAGTGTAAGGACTCCTACCAGGGATAAAGTAGGCATTATATTACAAATCATCAAGAAGACATACTAATCATTAATGCATATGCACCTAATAAATAGTGTCAAGTCATATAAGACAAAACTAACAGAACTGAAAAGAGTAATAGGGAAATCCATGCTAACAGTTGCAGATTTCAACACTCATTTGTAAATAACTAATAGAACAAGAAGAAAAAATATATTAATAAGATTTTAATAGCACTGTAAACCAACTTACCTCACTGATATTTATAAAATACTACACAACAGTAGTATTCAAACCTCTTAGATGTACCCATGAAATATTTACTCCAAAAATATCATATTGAGTCATAAAATGAGTCTCAATAAATTTCAAAGGATCAAAATCATGCAGAATATAATCCCTGAGCACAAGGGCATTAAATTGGGAAATAAAACCAATCTCAATATATTTTGAAATCATGGAACTCACTTGTAAATGTTATACGATTTATATGTAAAATAGCAAGAAAAATTAGAAAATATTATAAATTAAATATAGGCAGAATGTAAAATTTGTGGTATTTATTTAATAATGTTCTAGCCTCAAATGCCCATCTTAGAAAAAAATAAATAATAAAAGTGTAAAATCAATTATCTTAACTTCAATATTAAAAAAAACTACAAAAAGATGAGCAATTTAAATCAAAACTAAATAGAAAAGGAAACAAGGTAAGAATGGCAAACATGAAATAAATAAAACCAATGAAACTATAAAGAAAACCACTGAAGCCAAAACAGGTTATTTGAAAATAGAAGTAAACGATGAACTCTTTTCAATACAGATCAAGAAAAAAAGGACTGAAAATTACAAATTACCAATATTAAAAATGAAAGATCTATCACAAGAGATTCTACAGATATTCAATGAATAAAGAGGAAATAATGGGAACTAATTTATGCCAGTGAATTTGGAAATTAGTTAAAATGGGAAAAAAATTATTAAATTTATCAAAACAGACATAGGCAAAATAATTTAAATAATCTCATACCAATACAATTAAGTTTAAACCAAAAAAAAAAAATTCCCTAAAATACAGTACAATACTGTAGACCTTAAAACTTGACGGGTCCAATCAAATGTTCTCAACATCTACATAAAAATGCACTTTCCCAAACTGAACACTATCCATGATAAAAACAAAACAAAACAAAACAAAAACAAAAATATCTCTAGGCAAACCAGGATCAGAAGTAAATATTCTCAAACTAATAAAGGATTTCAATGAAACAATCACTTATGACTTTTCTAGTAGTATTTAATCTAAATATGTAAAATGTTCTTTAGAAATACCTTTTCCCTCTAGCTGAAAGTTTAAATCCAAATTAATTCATTTCTTGTGTTTTGGTTTAGACCTCAAGACACTGATCATGGTTTCTTGATGCTAATTATGTTTAACATCAACATTAAAATGAGTACGAGAGGGGCTCTGCATCCACAATTTCTTTGTTAGGCAATGTTGTAGATAATAGCTTTGAAAATACCAGGAATTAAAATCTACTGGAATAAATGTTGCCTCTTTGGGAATCCAGTTCTGGGGGTAATCTAGTCATAATTATTTATTTTATCTGTGTAAACATTAATTCAAAAATCCTCTAAAATTAAGTTCTATGTTCAGTAAACCAAAATGCCTCCTTGGTGCATTTTAGAACACATTTCCCAGTGTGTTTATCTCCATCTAAAAGCTACTAAACTGAACTGATTAAATACACCATAACTATTACCACTGTGTTCATTTTTTTGTGCTTCAGTGCTCTATAGGTTCATTATCAAGCAATTCCTACATCTCTAAGATGGATTTATTTTTGGTAGTGCTTCATCTTCTCTAAATACTCATATGGGAATCATGTAGTTACCACATTATTGTAAGATTCTCATTCAATTATGTGGTTTGCCACTGGTTTATTAAATTAATATCTACAGGTAATCTGAATGATGTTTCAGTGAATCAGAAAAGTGTCAGAAAAAGAGTTCTAGCGCCTCATATTTTTGTTAGCCAAAAAACTCAATGGCTTGGTCAGTATTACACACACTTGCTATTACAGCTAACGGCAAAATGTTTTAAATTAGCTTACAGAGGAGACACTTAACTCCCATGAATTAATTTCCCAAAGATTTTAGAGTACTCAGCCTGAGATCTTTATATTTCTGCATTTTGATATTGGTGCTAAGTCTAAAATAAGAAAAGCATATATCATTTTCAGGCTCATGAATCATTCTATCTTTTCCCCTTTGCTTTATTTGCTTATTTTTAATATCCAAACAATTCATCTTAACAGTAAGCTTTTACAAAATTGGGGATTTTCTTTTGTTTTGTTTTTTACAAAGAGTAGTTTTTTAGTAGACTTTTGAGACATAAATTTTGAGAAATAAAAACAATATTATTTTAATTTTTGTAATTCAATTTCAATCATTATCATAATAATTTTATATCCATCTATCAAATCTGGGCTGGAAAAAAAAATTCAATGTAACTCATAAATTGAAAAGTGAGACCACAATTGTTTTTATTTGCTCATGGACAGTTTCATTTCCCTCAGTAGCAGTTTTCATCAAAAAAATAAGAATAAATTAGTTGTTCCAAAGATGGAGTGAAACACTCATGAAGCAGATATAAAGTTCAAAGAAGACTTGAACAAAAGTGTTAGGAAGGAAAATAAAGCTCTGAAAGAATCACAACAAATAATAACTGGAACGGCTCTTGACTACTTCCTAATGGCAATACTCTGCATCGCCCAAATTCCACCTGCATTGCTACATTCTATCTTGACGAATTACAGGCCCTATGAAAAGATTTGAAAAATAAAAACTTTCACCTGTCAATGGAGAATATACAGAACTGCTGGTAGGCTTTAAGCTTATATTATTCTTGCTATTACTTAATTCAGATACTAAATGAATGGGGGAAAAAAACACTTAAGCTTTTCACACTTATCATAGAAGAAACAAACACTGCACAATGAAAATCAGGCTTGTCTTCTTTTTTCCCACCTGTTTTTAACTTTAAATTAAGTCATTTTAAAAAGCAACAAATGTCTTATTTGAACTACAAAAAGGTGAAACAAAATTTTTGGTAACTGATTTCTATTTTCCTTTTAATTTTTGGTTCACACATAACTTCAATCAACTCTTTACATTATTACTATTTTTTAATATATAGAAATGAGAGCCTGATATATCTTTGGGTGCTCACATTTTCTAAAGCCATAGGTAACCTCCAAAAATACTGTTTTATATACATATGTATGAAAAACAAACGTTCTGAAAAAGAATNCTTGCCTCTCTGCCTCCTTGTGGTCTCTCTCCCTCTGTGAAATAAATAAATAAAATCTTTAAAAAAAAAAAAAAAAAAGAAAGAAAAACAAATGTTCTGAAAAAGAANATGTATGAAAAACAAACGTTCTGAAAAAGAATTTTTTTTTTGAGAATTACTATCTAAGTATTTTAATAAATATAGACTTAACAGGGTACAGGTTTAATGAAAAAACAAGAGGTAACTGAATTAGAACATTCTAAAATGGGTAATCAACAATAAAAATACTTAAAAATAAACAGAGTTATTCTTTTTACCTCGGTATTATCTGTGTTTTAAACACTATGGTTATTAAAATAAAAATGCATGATACTAACAGGCGTCATCTTCAGATTGATTGACATTTATAAAGAAAATGGGCACAGCAAGAACTAACTCTTCTAAAATGAACCAACCACACTGCTCATGTCAATTAAGAAGTCAGAAAAAGAACCATATAGTTAAAATAGATTATTCCTGGCTGGATGTATCTTTAGTGTCTGGTGGTTAGACATAAAAAATAATTATTTCCAAACAAAATCTGAAAGGTAGAAAACAGCTTTGTTTAAATATCTTTTTTATAACTAAAACTGAGGTATAAATCTAACAAAGTACAAACAGAATATATGTAAGAAAATCTATAAAATACTGAAAAAAATAAAAGAACTAAATAATTTGAGACATGTCATATACATGAATCACATGACTCAATATTGGTAAGATGTTAATTCTTCTCAACTTGATGTATAGATCCAATGCGGAATCAATAAAAATCTCAGCATGTTATTTTGTAGATACTGATGAACTGATTCTAAAATGGTTTAGAATAATAAGAATCAACGTAATATTTCATTGTGGAAATAACAGACATATAAATAAATGGAACAAAATGGAGAACACAAAAATACAACCACAAAGATATAGTCAACTGACTTTGACAGAGGCAAAAGGAAATTCAATAGAGAAAGAAAAGTTTTCAATAAATGATGGTGAAACACGTGGACATCAACAGGCAAAAGTGAAAAAAAATAACATATGTTATATCTTACATAGAAATTCTCAATTTGGACCATATAGTTAAATATTAGATGAAAAACTTTAAAACTTTTAAAAGACAACAGGTGAAAGTTTATGGGACCTTGAATTTGGTGATGAGTTTTTAGATACAATAACCAAAGCCCAATTTATGAATGAAAAAACTGAGAAGTGGGACTTTACTAAAATTCAAATTCTTTGCTCTGTGACAACTCCCTTTTAAAATGAAAAGGCAAATCACTACTGGTGAGAAATATTTGGAAATCACTTACTGAACTGGTATCCAAAATATATAATGAAAGCTTGAAACTCAATCATAAATAAAGAAATAAATAAATTACATAACATAACATACCTGAGTGCAGGGCATATGGGGACTCTCTGGAATATATTTTCACTACTTTTCTGTAAACCTAAAACTCTTTTAAATAAGATTGACTTTTTAAAAGCGAGTTTCTTAAGTCTCCAGTAATGTATACAACACTACATTTTGAGAGGCAGATTTAAATTTGACTAAGATCTTCTTTATTCCAAATTTATATTGTATAAAGCCTACTCATAATAATAAAAAACTGAATAATCTATTAAATCTGAATGGTCCATAGAAGCATACTTTTTAGGATGGTTTAAGTGAGCTAACTTAATTCACAGAAGGTATATTTTATTTCTTTCTTTCTACTTTTGTCCGTCTTTATTTCTATCTCACCTTCATGGTTCAACATAATTATGTTTTTTTTCCCTATACTATAACATGGGGTGGGAGGTATTTATTGAATATAATAAAAGAAGTAAAGGAAGAGATGTCACCAAGTCTCCTTTTTCCTACCTACCATCTGTGCTTTTGTGAAAGATGTTCAGAATGTATTTGTTCTATATCACTATGATTGTGCTCTGGATGTAATTGATGTCACTGCCTTCTTTTGTGGGATCTGTTTACCAGGAACTGGGCTTTCATTTGCAATTGGTTGACTTTATCTTCACGGAGAAATCCTCAGGGAGAATCTGAGTCTGAATATGTTATCTGAGTAAATAAGATATGCACTGTAGGGGCCCTAATCCCTTCCTGCAGCTCTCAACCTTTCTGTGTTTTGAAGCCATATAGAGTCTCCCTGGTCCCTCACCATCTTCAAAATTATACTGCTATGGTGAGTGGGGCTAGGAGGGCTAAGGGGAAAACTGTGAGGTAATAAACGNTCACCATCTTCAAAATTATACTGCTATGGTGAGTGGGGCTAGGAGGGCTAAGGGGAAAACTGAGGTAATAAACAGATATGTTTTAAACTGCTGCATTTGAATTTGCTATATTACAATAAAAATTAATATGCTATTCAAGTTATGTCTTACTATTATTCAAATTAAGTATTCGTTTTTCAATAGAATTTAAAAGCACTTTGATTTTCCTGTTAAATATATTCTTAATCATTTCAGGCATTTGTGAATATAAAATTCATTATTTCACTTTCTAGGTGGCTAAATACTAAATGTTGGACTGGATTGGCAGTGGGATGCTGGGAGAATGGGTCTTCCACATTTCTGAGATGAATTTTCCCTAAACACCCTTAACTCACTGCCCTATCCATTATGCTTTCATTATTAAGNGGAGAATGGGTCTTCCACATTTCTGAGATGAATTTTCCCTAAACACCCTTAACTCACTGCCCCATCCATTATACTTTCATTATTAAGGTGAGGTGAATTCCTGATCAATGAATATTGGAAATAACTGGTATTTGTAACTCAGATTTCTCCATCCTCCTTTCTTTTGGGAGTTTGGTACACATAGAAAAGATGCATCAGGTCAATCCCAAGTTTAAGAGACAGACTCTCTCTCATAAAGAGAGCCTTATCATTGACCAGGTTTCAGCATCGGCATGCCCACTTGCTGCACATTTAAGCTTCATTCTCTAACATCAGCATTTTTAGTAAAATAAATGATACTTCTGTCCCCGTTTGTACTTCTTTGTCAATCTCAACTGATTCCTAACTAAGATGGAAACACAGCTGCGAAATTAATTATGACTACCTCAAGCCCCAGCTACAGACTAGACAAAAAACACGGACTTATGTTTATTCATAATTAAAATGTATTTTATTTTAGTTAGCTTGCTCTTTGGAAATTAGGTCTTGATGTCAAGTGACTTACGTTGTATTCTGCACAAAGTGCACTAGACAATGATCTATGGCTGGCTTTGCTCAGCAGGCAGGTGGCCAATGCCTGTCCAGATACAGGAAGGAGGACTTGCCTGCCTGGTCTTCGTGCCATCTTCTAGCCCTAGAGCCAGGGAGAAGAAGACTCTCCCTGTTGGGCTTCTTCTCTATTCCAATATGCCAAGGGACCAAGGACACTAAGAAAATGTTATCTCTGGGGGCATGGTTTAACCAATGATTTGTTCCTTTCTGATATAATGGGACTTTAACTGACATTCACATTTTTATTCATACTGGAGACGGGGGGAAAAGGTCTGCACTTTTTCTCCCCATTAGATTTCAGTAAGTTCTGAGGTGTCACTCATACATTCCAGGTCTAGCACACTGATCTGCTGGGGTCAAAGGATGCTTTCTTGGGAGTTAAAAATAAAGAGAAGAAATTCTTCAGCTTCCACCTTCACAGACGACTCTTCTTACTCCCTCTGCATTCCATTTACTTAAAAAACAAAAGAATTTTCTCTGTGAAACTTGGCCATAATCATGGCCTACGACTTTTCAATGACGGTGGACGTGCTTGGGAATGGGGGTAGTACTGAAACAAGCTGAAGAACAGGAAAGCTCCAAGTCAGACCAGCACCATTTTACTTTTTCTCATTTCTATCAAGCAATTATAAGCAGATATTTAAGATTTTGTAGATAGGACATCTATTTACCTAAATATTCCCATTTTACCCCTGAATAAGTCAGTTAGTATCTGTTAATTGTTTTGAGCATGTTCTTTACTTCTTAAGTGTTCTTGTTTGGATGAAAAATTTATAGTCACCTTAAATACAGATAATTTTTCTTAATTGTTTCTGCAGTTAAAGTGCAGGAAAAAAATCATTATGATAGTGGGCATTGATTTTCTCTGCAATTAACCTTTAGCTAAAACATTCTGAATATATTCATATTTAATGAATTGGAGAGAAGCAAAGTTACATTTTGACCACAATTTTAATATATGACTCATTATTTGGATCTATCAGTCTTTTTTTGCATTTATTGTAAGTAATAATTAAAATGTATATACTGTAATCATCATCCTTTCCATATACTTCGTATTAACACCTTTTTTGCAAGCATCACAAAGTTAAAGTCTTTTCATATATTTATTATAACTATCGATTCATAGCTTATCATTGTGCAGGAATCTGTACATCTTTGTTCTTCTCACAACAAACCTCAGGAAAGTATTTTATCATTTTTGTCATTTTACAACTTCAAAAGTAAGAAAGGTTAAGGAGTTTTCCCTAAGACACAGGGCTAGTGACAGAACCTACACTGAAGCTGTGGTCTGTTTTACCCGGGGGTCTGGGTGCTGAACTATCATTATTCTATATGCACTCACCCTCTCCTCAGAATTCCCTACAGACTGTGAAGCCCAGTCAGTAACTCATGCCCTACATTCACCACTTCGTAAAATTGCAACCTTTCCATCCATTTGTCTAACCCAGCACTTAAACCCAATGCTGCTCCAAGACCTCTTTCCCTGATGAATCTCTACTCTTTTCACCTTTTTGGTTTCTTCTAACTATATTCTCCAGAGCCCCTTATATTGCTCTTGACTTAAGTTCTTTCCCATTTGTAGGCATAACTGATATCTGACTCATCTACTTCCCTTTTAGTGTTAGTGAGCAGTCTCTATGGAATTTCTCCCTGTACAAAAGTGCACTGCCCCATTAGTCACATCAGAATATAAGGATCTAGGGGGGCCTGGGTGGCTCAGCCAGTTAAGTGTCTGCCTTTTGGTTCAGGTCATGATCTCAGGGTCCTGGGATCAAGCCAGTATAAGGCTCCCTGCTCAGTAGGGAAACTGTTTTTCCCTTTCCCTCTGCCTCTCTCCCCCCAACTTGTGCTCTCTCTCTCAAATAAATAAATAAAATCTTAAAAGAATAAGAGAATACCTTGTGGAACACAATGTCAGACTTTGAAAATGTACTGAGGGGAGTCTGGTTGGCTCAGTTGGTAAAGCATGTGATTACTTATCTTGGGGTTGTAAATTCGAGCCCCACATTGGATGTAGAGATTACTTAAAAAAAAATCTTAAAGGGGTGCCTGGGTGGCTCAGTGGGTTAAAGCCTCTGCCTTCGGCTCAGGTCATGATCCCGGGGTCCTGGGATCGAGCCCCGCATCGGGCTCCCTGCTCAGTGGGGAGCCTGCTTCCTCTTCTCTCTCTGCCTGCCTCTCTGCCTACTTGAGATCTCTCTCTCTGTGTCAAATAAATAAATAAAAACCTTAAAAAATCTTAAAAAAAAAAGAAATGTATTTGAACATAAGTTTAAAAAACTACAGGAACTATAAGCACTGTTCTCTCCTGCTTACTAATCCACCTATAATAAGGCAGGATTTGTCATATTTCTTGAGATTTTACATTTCCATCATTTCAAATCTGAAATGAATGATATTTTCCAATTTTCATAATGGCACTTTGGGCCAGGCTGGGTGAATGCTCTCCCCAGTTCTAACAGCTATGACCAGGGTAATATATTATCATATAATTATACAGATATAATCATCTTGAGCCACTTGGGTTCATGCATAGGGATAAGATAATCTCTGGAGAGGGCTGGAGAGACACTTCGCTAGCTAGCTGGTACTTAATGAGTACCGAGAAATTACTGACTTTGATCTCAGTCATCTTTATTTTCTCCTTAATTCTCAGGCAAAGATCTCACTTCCTATGTCATTGAAGATATCTGCATCATTAGATAAGTTGTCACAAAGCTCTCTGGACTAGAATTAAAAACCCATTTCCAATTGTTGTCACTTCTATTGATTTTCTATTGATATATGACAAATTACCACAAAGTTAGCATCTTCTAATGACACTCACTTATTAGTATCTCAGTTTGTGTAGAATAAAAGTCCAACACAGCATTGGCTGCATTCTTTGCTCAAGATCTAACTAAGCTGAAATCAAGGTATCAGCTGGGCCCTCATCTGGGGCTCTGCTCCTATTCCACAATCACTGCATAGCAGGATTCATTCCTTTCTCACATTTTCCACAGGGCCCTCTCCATCTCCAAGTAAGCAACAGAGAATCTTCCTCATGTCTAGAATCTCACCAACTTCCCCTCCTATCATACCTTCCTCATTTCTTTTCTTTTTCTGACTTCCTCTTTTTCCTTTAAGGACTTATCTAAGTAATCCAGGATAATCTCCTCTTTTAAAGTCAGTTGATTAGTAACCTTAGTTATATATTCAGTTTCTTTTGTCGTGTAACCTAACTACAGTGGTGACACTGGGGATGCATAGGAGGGACAAAATTTCTGTCTGCCACACTAAAATATGAGA
The DNA here is from genome assembly GCA_002007465.1 of Ailurus styani. Lineage (NCBI taxonomy): Eukaryota > Metazoa > Chordata > Mammalia > Carnivora > Ailuridae > Ailurus > Ailurus styani. The sequence goes on from LNAC01000179.1 coordinate 148,442, forward strand.
ATGTGTCCTCAAAAACAAGAACAAACAAAAGCACAAAATGGTGCAGAGGTTTTAAAATGATTTTATGAATTGATCATATTCCTGAAATCAATCTGATAAAAACAGCACAAGAAAGGAACAGCTGCTCTGTAGCTAATAAGGGGAATGGGGAGTGGTTGTCTTTTGACCTTACTACACTAACCCATTAGGGCTTAGTAAAATTATCACACATATAAAGACTTATTGGACTTCTTTGTCTCTTTCTGTCTCTCTGTCTCCCTTTGTTAGGGGAGCAGGTTAAAGGTTATTAATGCATTTATTCATTCATTTATTTAACAAACATGTCTTCTATTTTTAATTTAGACTCTTGCATGTGTTTCGAAAGCATTAGTACTAGATTTTTCAGAACCTATCCAAGAAAACTGTCACCATTTGGCATTCTTATCTCCCTAGACCTAGGGTTTTAGTTCCCTTAAGAAACACTTAAACCAGCAATCAGCTATCCTCAAACTACCTAAAATATGCATTCCTTTTTGATTTCAGCCCTCTTACCTGCCCAAATTTCCAGAGACTGTCCTAAATATCTATTAAGTCTACATCAACATCGCCTCAAGGCTTAAGCTTACTGTTTTTGTTTGTTTGTTTTAAAGATTTTATTTATTTATTTGACAAAGAGAGAGAGAGAGAGAGAGAGAGAGAGAGAGAGAGAGGTCACAAGTAGGCAGAGAGGCAGGCAGAGAAAGAATGGGAAGGAGGCTCCCTGCTGAGCAGAGAGCCCGATGCAGGACTAGATCCCAGGACTCTGGGATCATGACCTGAGCCGAAGGCAGAGGCTTATTAACCCACTGAGCAACCCAGGCACGTTTTGTAAGGATATTTTTATAGATTACATTTGTAGAGGATGTGAAACAGTAAATGAATTTCTCCTGGTTTGATTTCATTTTAAAAAATATTTATACTAGTATAAGCTAAAGACAGCAAATATATTAAACCAATGCACCCATTAAAATAAATATATGCATGTCTCCTAAATACAGAAATTAGTAATAAGTGACTAAAGAAAAAGTAGTTAAATTGGACTTCCTTAAAGTTAAAAACTTTGTGCTTTAAAGAACATGATCAGGAAAGTGAAAAAACATAATGGGAGAAGATATTTACAAACAATATATCTAAGGAGGGGCTTGTATCACATTGTTTCCATATCTATTGGTTCTAGCAATAGTTGTACTGTGGAGTAGAAGGGACTCCGGGTGTGTGTGTGTGTGTGTGTGTGTGTGTGTGTGTGTGTGTGTGTGTGTGTGTGTGTGTGTGTGTGTGTATTATACATATCAAATGCCACATTAACTAAATTGTTGTAAGATACATGTTCATTTTATTAACTTGGTGATTACTGATCTTCCTTAAAACAAATAGGCATTTGAAATATCTTACTACATTACTTTCTAATAATGATTCTGTTATTCCCAATATTATACAATGTGTCCTATATTAATTCAAGTAATTTCTTTTTCCTTTTAGTTAGAACAAGGTTTGCTGCCAATGAGAAGAAGCTATGTTTTCCAATTTCCAAAACACATTTGCCATAATTGAGGAAATGTTTTCTAAGTACTATTTATAGAAATCATGTTGACATTTGTGGTGGGTATTATACAGGGGTTTTAAAATCTAAAGGTCAGAACCAAATTCAAAGCAGCTTACTCAAGCCATGGGAAGGGAAGAATTCAATCATCCTTTGGATTATGAGCAATAGAGTTAGGATGGCATTTGCTAATTTCTGGCTCTGGTGCACTGACTTTATTTTCCAGGCTATCTTCTCTATATCATGACTACTTGGTCACTGTTAGTTCCAGGCTTATGTTCCTAAATACTTAAAAAGGAGAATTTTCTTTCCAGTATGCAAGTTTAAGAGAGAAAGAAAGAGAACAAGAGAATGAAAGAAAAACATTCCAGGGAAGGTCTTTTGCCCAACCTTGATATCATGGTTCCCTTTGTAGTAATAGTCAAGGCCTGGCTGTCAAAGAGGAAGGTGCTTTTTTTTTTCTTCCATTTTTCAAATTTATTATTATTATTATTATTATCATCATCATTATTATTATTTGCCCCAGTGGTACAGGTCTGTGAATCATCAGGCTTACACCTTTTGCAGCACTCACCATAGCACAAACCCTCCCCAACGTCCATAACCCAGCCACCCTAACTACCCTCCCACCCTCCAGTAACCCTCAGTTTGTTTCGTGAGATTAAGAGCTTCTTATCTGGTGTGTATGATTTTATCTGGGGTAACAGAAGAAAATCTCTGAAGGAAGAGTGCAGATACCAGAAAATTCACTGGAAGACATCATGCCAGCGGGACAGCACTGAATTGATGTCTATCAGAGTGCAATTTCATTCTCTTTTCTTTTCAGTTTTTAACTTCTCAAAAAATAATTATTTTCTATTTCACAACATTTGTAAGTTGCCTCAAAGGTGTTCTAAAACAAATTAATAGGTCTGGAAAAAAGGTTCAGCTGAACAGGGGATTGAGGAGCCTTCACTGAAAAGAAGGGACTTAATAAATATGTAGGATATTTGGAGAATATAATAGAACTAGGAAGACAACTCAGGAAAACATAAGCTGATTAATGCTTGTTTGGGCTGTTTGTGTAACAGTGAAGATACTGATTTGGACAGTGTAACTGAGTTGGTAGAATAAACCAAGGAATGTAGGAGAAAGTAAGGTAACTTCTGTAAACTAGAGCCACAGCATTGAAGGCTGCCATCATCAGATGAGAAAGAAGGTCTTGGCCCCATGAGATCAGACCCACTTCATTCTTTTGAACTTCTCCAGAGATTCTGCATATTCTGGGAAACACTGATGGTTAGAAAGACATAACTAAAGCTTTGAAGGGCAAATAACACTTATCCATCATTGTGTATTTATCACTTATTATGGGAGAACTATCATAGGTACTTTACTATTACGATGCAAATAAATTTTAGGTTACTTCTAAAGGATCTTCTCATTAAACTGTGAAATGACACTTCAAGAAAAATAGTGGGGAATAGTAGTAGAAAGAGAAGTACATTCTGGTAAACTAACTAATGATCTCTACAGATGAGTATATATTATTAGACAATATACATTTCTAAATACAAGTACTGATTTGTCCTTGTATGTAAATAAAAGAGCCTGGGGCTAGAAAGCCACCTCTAGGATTTTTACTCTCACAGGTACTTTTGCTTTTTTTATTCTTCTACCACTCCTAAGCTAAAGTGGCACAGAACAAATGCTTGGCAGTTTGGAGTGCATTGTCTGTTGTTCCTGAAGTACCATCTGGCACAGCAATCTCGACTGCAGAAAGTGCTTAATGACCATCCTGACTGACGGTTATAATGGATGCATCTCTGCTACTCTTGCAAGATCTATGAGTAATTCTAACCAGACGGATGACAGTCACAAATCTCAACAGAGTATTCAGTTGTTTCCAACTCCCAAGACCTTTCAAGGTTGTGAAATTTAGCAAAGGAAGCAGACTGGTAAACAAAGTTAGAACATGTCCTCATACATAATAAAATATTCAATAAACAAGAAAGGCACATTACTGTGAGTCGAATTCTTGTTCAGAGCGGCACTGCTACATGACTTCTTTGCAGGAAGCTAAAGGGAACGATTCATTTGCTCATATTTCATGTACAGAAGCCAGTATTGCCTTGAACTTCCTCAAATAATAGCATTCCTAGCAAAAATTTCGTGTGTGAACCAAAACATTAATAAGGGCAAAAGCAGAAAGGAAACAAAGGAAATCAACTGGAGATAATAGCACAGTGTAGAGTGAATCTCTTGGAACTACAGAAACCAGTTATACTCAGATATATAAATACTTATTCCTGACTTCTGCATTCTCAGTCCAGATGCCTCAGAGGATGTGTAGAAATTGTAACCTTACAGTTTCAACATGGAGTCAGATATCTCAGAAGGGAAAGAAATACCTCATATTTTGCAAACTTCATTTGGCATAGAAAAGTCTATTTCAGATATTGAGAAGCTAATCCAAGTTAAGCCCAACTAAATGAACAAATCACCTTTATTTACAGTACATTCCCCTACTAGCATTGATAATTGTTAGTAATAAAAGAAGAGCACCTTTGGTATCTAGTTGATATTTCCTAACCATAGTTTGTGCAACAAAACTGCATTTAAATATTTACAGTGAAAATATTAAATTAATACACTGAAACTAGCCAGGTTGTATGAAATAAATGGCATGCTCATATTTGTACTTTGGGTCTTTATTTTTTTTCAAGAAGGGTCTTCTATATGCATGTGTTAGCTCATGTGAAGATTAAAAGACATGAATCTTGCCTCAGGAAAAACACAATTTAGGAGTTAGGTAGTCTGAATATTTCCCAGTAATGTGGACTAGATGGATACCCTGAATCATCCTGCTTTTCTGGATGTTTGCCACTATGACCAATTTTTTTTTAGTTTTAAACTGATCAAAATTGGGATTAGGCTAAAGAAAGTCTGCCATCATTAGAGAGAACTGTTTTTAGATGTGCAAAGCACCTCTGTACTTTATTTTGACCTAATTAGCTTTATGACATATTCTAAATAGAGCCACAAAACAGAGCTCTCTAATACAAAATAAAGCCAGAAATTGGCTCAACTTGCACGATAAAAGATTCCAAACCATACAGATGTTCTTGCTGCCACTATTTCAATTGGAGACAACTTCAGTCAGTAAAAATTCTGATTAATTCAACGTTTTTGGCCATGCTGGCAATCTACTAAACATTCAAATCACTTGCAGAGTCTGTTTGTGAGTTAGGACATGGGGCTGGCTCTGCAACTCATATCACCACCCCTCCCCTAACCCCATGCACTATTTGGTAAGATCCTAAAGAATGTACACCATGTCTTATTCATTAATTCAGTATTTGAAGCATTGAGTATAGAATCTAAACTGGAGGATGGCATACCATGATGAAGCCCAGTTTGAGGATAGAAAATAGACTATAGATGAATGGAGCAGAACATATTGTTAAAAATCCACTCACATCAGGTTACATAAATAATATATCTATCTTTTTTTTCGTTCTGTATAGGAATTCTAAGGTAAGTCATTTTATCAGTAGTGGACTTGGATATACAGTAGTTCACATCATGTCAGAATATGATAGCTATCAAACGCTAATTATAAGCATTTTCCACATATATAAATTTTGTATTTTGCAAAGATGGCCCATTTAAATATGATTTCATATTTGTATTTAACTAATTAACATTAACTAATGTTTAGTTTTACTTTTCTTTCTCTATTTCCCTAAATTTGTAACTTTTACATATGTGTGTATGAAAATGTGTTGGTATGTAAGGATTCATGTATAATTCTGTATTTTGAATGTCCTGAAAAATGTAATTGGTTCTCAAAAAATTTATTAGAAATGTAACATATCCATACTTTATTAATCTCACAGTTTGGATTTTAGATGATAAGTGTAAGATTGCCTTATAACAAAAGGCCTTTAATGTAAAAATATTATCAAACTACATAAATCTCTCAAAAGTTTAATCTATAATTTTATTTAAGTGACATATTCTGAGTACACGGTGTTTGTGTACTTGTCTATTTTCCCTTTATTTTTTCTATAACCTCTCTGATTAAGGTCATAATAATCTGGATTACAGCTATCACCCCTTAACTCTCCAATGAGTCACAGCATTTCCCCACACCATTACAGCTCCTAAAGTAATCTTTTGATAACACAAAATTGAATTAAGAAAATTAAAATATGAAAAGAAACACACATCTGCTAAAAACATAAAAAACCAAAACCACACACACACAAAATCTAAAACACCTTTATATACCATACATTACTAAACTACAAGATGACAATCTTGATTTTCCATTAGTCTCTCAGTTGTGCCCACATTCCAGCTACATGCAATATATCCATTTTCCAAATGAGATTACAAGTAGGCAGAGAGGTAGACAGAGAGAGAGGAGGAAGCAGGTTCCCCACCAAGCAGAGAGCCCAATGTGGGGCTCGATCCCAGGACCCTGGGATCAAGACCTGAGCCGAAGCCAGAGGCTTAACCCACTGAGCCACTCAGGCACCCCTGGTTAAATCTTCTTAAAAATGAGTTGAGCTGAAATGTCAGACTAATAAATTTTGGCTCCATTTCTGTTATAAAGATCTATGTTCTAAAATTGTGTGAATGGATAGTTCTCTTTTTTAAAAATATTTTTAATTTATTTTTGAGTGGGAGGGAGAGAGAGAGCAAGGGGAGGGGCAGAGGGAGAGGAAAAGAATCTCAAGCAGACTCTGTACTGAGCACAGAGCCTGAGGTGGGGCTCAATCTAATGACCCTGAGATCATGATTCTGAGATCATGACCTGAGTTGAAACCAAGAGTCGGACACTTAACCAACTGAGCCAAGCAAGCGCCTCATGTATGGATAGTTCTTAAGTTTTATAAGTAATGGTCGATGCCTAGATAGATCATACTGTTAGTTGACCTGATAGACTGAGTTTGGATGAATCTGTATGTGTCACTGCTGATTCTACTGCATACAATATGTCACCATAAGCCAGATTACTCATTGAAGCTGGAAAAGGATCCACCACAGAAGAGAACTCTAAAGCATCATTTGAGAAGTATTTGCCTCTCCTCAATGAAGTTTATATTTTTTATGATTACGTTTTTCTTATTAATTTGCTTATTTTTAAAAATTTCTTGCTTTTGGTAATTTGAAATGTTTATGACATTTTAGCTGACATACCTTGAGCATGAGTGTCTTTTACCAGACTGTCATATGCTCTGAGCTGTGGATATAAATTTCTTGATGGTAATAGTTAAAGCCCTTGATTTATTCTCTATTCTTATATAGTTTATTCTGTTTCCTTGCAGAGGAGTCTGGGTGAAACAACTGTGCCCAGTCTTATTCCAGAACTGAAGAGTAGTTGCAAACACACCTTTATGTGCCTCTGCAAAGGAAGAAAGGGGCACTTGAATTTGGAATTAATTATTTATTTCAGGTTCAACTGAGTGTCCACTTACTGGCAAAGAAGACAGAGTAGATTTAGGGGATCAACTTTTTTTTGTGGCTTCATTCAAATATAGAGAATGCTTAACAATATCAAAACCAGCACAAGTACACATATTTTTCTCTTAAATTTCAGTATTTTATCTTTTGAAATGACCTAGTTAAAGGTTGCACATTTCACACTCTGGCTCATTTCTGTACAGTTTCAGTAACAAGAAAAGTATTTCCAAAATACTGCAGTCAGCTGCTGGCCTATGCCAACCTAATCTAATTACTTGGCCAGGCTCCCTTATGTTTGCACCATTGGTCTTTCTTTCATGAAAAAGGTAGAGTTTCATTGTTTTGCAAAAAAGGGTGGCAGAAGATGATGGATTTTGATCTTCTCTGTTAAAATAACATTTGGTTATGCTTTGCTAAGGACAGTGAAAGTCATTATTTGAGACAATATGAACTTTATTTAAATTCCTGATCCTCCAGAACGGATATCGTGAAAGGTATTTACTGATGTTAAATATGACCTTCAAGGAATTACTGACAATTTTTAAATCTCATTCTTTTATTTCAGATTTTCTAGATACTCTAACAGACACTCACTTATTGTCTTGTTCCATGTAATATTTATAGCCTTTTATTTTGTTACTCCCAAGAAAATAAATGAATCTCTTCTTTTTTTTCTTTTTTTTTAAATTGGTATTGGCAGATAAACATGTCCATGTTAATTCACCTGACTTACCAATTCAACAATAGCTTTGGTAGGGATTTAAAAATTTATGCTAAAATCAGTCTGTGTAGGGCGCCTGGGTGGCTCAGTGGGTTAATGCCTCTGCTTTCGGCTCAGGTCATGATCTCAGGGTCCTGGGATCGAGGCCCGCATCGGGCTCCCTGCTCAGCAGGGAGCCTGCTTCCCCCTCTCTCTCTGCCTGCCTCTCTGCCTCCTTGTGATCTCTCTCCCTCTGTGAAATAAATGAATAAAAAATCTTTAAAAAAAAAATCAGTCTGTGTAATAATACTCATAGCTTACTATCCTTACAGAACATGTAAAAGAGAAAGGAAACCATAAAATCTATGTCAATACTGTCAAACTCTGTCTAAAAGTGTTTTTTTTAGTAGTAAAACTATAGCAATGAAGTTTCTGGAAATAAACTTGGTTTTAATAGCACAGGGCTCTAGGGATCCTTTGATTGTCTGATTTAGAATGCTGACCTAAGCAGTGTGAAAATTAAAGGTTGAAATAGCTCGGTTATCCATGACATTTTACTGCAGTGTTACTGCTGTGGATATATAATAGATTATTAAAATATTTGTTTCCCCAGTGGGATTTTCATTCCTGGTGTTTTGATTGTGATAAGAGCAGTAATCCTTTAACTCTCCCTTTGGGTATAATAAAATTCTTCCAAGTAAATGAGAATCAATCATAGATTTCAAATAAGCTGGACAACCTTTAACCACTGCAGAGAGAGCTAGCAGCTGACATTGACATTTCTTGATTCCCCTTGTCTATTAATTTTATTTTTTACCTATGTTTTAGTTAGTACAGACCATTTTTGTTTTATTGTGATAGGGCCATCTCCTGTGATAGTGAGAAAAACTATTCTCTGAGTATAGATAAAAGAAGGACTTACCTAATTTATTTCTGTTAAAACAAGCCAGTTTTCCATTGCAGAAGTGATTAACTGCAAAATGAAGTTTCTCCATAGTTACTGAAATATCAGAATAAGTGTGTACACATTTGTACACACACACACACACACACACCCCATTTCTTCTGATGCACTTCAACCAACTGTTCATCTTAAAACTATCTATCCTATCAAGAAGAGTTTCATGAATTTGCAGCATTTGTTTGTTTTGTCTTTTGCAGCAAGGAACTTGTCATGACCTCTTCTTCATTCTTGGTAGTAATTCATTAATTACTAACATCAGTTCTAATTTTCAGTAAGGTATGTAACATGTCTGCACAGTGTCTTGCTCCAAAGGGATGAACCTAAATATACAGCTGATTTAGGCAGGCTGATAGCTGATGCCTTTCAAATTGATACCCTTTAAATATTTACTCAATACTTACTTCAGTGTAAGTATTACTTTGGAATTGGGATAGGAAAAGACAGTATATAGAGATATGTTACACTTAGGAGAAACACACACACACACACACACACACAAGGGGAGAGAGAAAGAGAGGAATTTGTTATCAGCACCCTCCTTCCTTAACTATACACATATTATGCAGAGATATATGGGAGAAAAGAAATAAAAATACCAAAAAGCACATATCTTCAAAATAATAAGCACATCTATAATATATATAATAACCCCTCTCTATCTCTAGAGAGAGGCATTATTTCATATATATATATATATATATATATATATATATATATATATATATATATATAGTCCCTCTATTTTCATATATATCCCTAATAAATATACATGGCTTGGCGACTTCAGGAGAATCTTTTAGTTTAGCCATTGTTTAGGTCACAGATATTCAATGTCAGCATTTTAAAAGATCAGGAAATATGACAACCATTGTAGCAGTGATACACAGATTTGTATGTAATGGTAAGTGGTAATTAAATAGACCGAAGGGACTATTACTGGGAAGGCATTATTATGTAATAAATTATTTCATAATAATTAGTCACAGTGGAGCCTCTGTTTTTCTTTTTCACCTACCAACATTACACTTTCATTATTAAATATCCTTAAAAGAGTAGTTGAAAATAAGTAGTCACAAGGCTTGTTTTATCTTAAAACTCTCAGATTGACTTATCTGGAATTATTTTAGTAAATATGTTCTGATCAGAAATAAGTGATTAAGAAAGGTAAGGAGGGACCATGTTTCCAGTAATTGGGGAAATGAAATGCACCAACTTTAATGTTCAACTCAGACATTATCTTCAGCTTTAAATATTACTTTCTTATAAGAATTGCTATTTCTTCATCTCTACATTCATAACACGCTGTGTGTGTCCCTTTTGTCCCTTTCACTGCACTTGTAGCTTCTTCTCAAATACCTATTTTCCTGATGTCAAGGACAGCAATTAGTCATGTTTTAACAGGTTTTGTAGCTCTATCTTCCTAGTGGGCTTTGTAGCTTCTGAAATTTCTTCCAACTACCTTCATTTAAGAATTCGCTATTTCTTCCTCTCTACTTCCATAATGCATTGCCTATCTGTCTTTTATAGCCATGTATAGCTCTTTTTCATAGACCTATCTTTCAGAACCCAAGGACAGAAATTACTCATGTTTTAATGGGCTTCATAGTTCCAGATTCTAATTCATGAATGCAGCATGGATGTTTTTCCATAAGTGATTTGGGGATATAAAATACAGCAATACAAAATAATGTTTAAATGTCACAATTTCTACCTTACATACAAAATACCCATGTGAATGTATGAAAGACACATCTCTAATACACATATGAAATTTACAAATGGTTCAAATAAACTGTTCCTTGCTTTTGGAATCCTTTAGAGATACTGAGCATTTATAGAAAAACTGGAGAAAATAGGAAAAAAAACCTGTTTTAGAAATCTATTTGTAGGACTGTTGTACTGCATCACATACCAACAGTAGAGGAAATAGGGTTGAGGCAATGGTATCTTCTAACATTCAACGTTCTGAGAGAAGTTTCAAGAGAATCACTTGGAGAGTTATGAAAGATCTTCCCTCCACTGTGGAGAGAGCAGATTTGTGCCTAACTCATGCCTGAGAAGCCTAAAGAACATCTCTGGGATCTACCCTCCATGGAAGGTAAAAGCAGGATTGGATTGATTAAATGCTTGAGGGCAGGGAAGCTGAAAGAGTCCTGCTGTTTTGGTATAAGTCTAGGATTCTGGAGATTCTTAAGGCATGGGGTAAATTTACCATGGGCAAAATATGGCAATGACAGAGAGATGAGTGTGGTCATATCTTGTCCTGCCTGACAGGATTGCCTAGGAAAGATGGGATGTTCAAGAGAAAGAACAGAGATTTGCAGATACAGAGAAAAGTCATACAAGGCCTTTACCAAGATCATTATAACTGAGGAGAGAGGAGAACAATAGAGAATTTTGGAAGAAACATTTACAGTGCCATAAGCCAAATTACAATTGCCCTACCTCTCCACTTTCCTCTGGCTTAGCTGGTGTAGGAAAATGGAACTACAACCAAACCAGCAAATCAATTAGAGTTGTGCCAGGGGACAGTAGAAAGCAGATCAACACTTTATTGAAACTTGAATCCTCTATCCTCAAAGTGATTCAAACTGAAGGAGGGCAGAAGACCTAACCCAGAGCCAAGTTCTAGATTATGATAAATACAGAGGACTAGACATTTCTATGCATTACCAACTTTGAGACAGCCATTACTCCTTGAGACAGTACTACTACTTTTGTAGTAACTGAGATTAAGCAGAAGAAGCAAAAGGTCAGGATTTTCATATAGGGATAAGGAAGGTTATCCTCACTAAATGACACTTAAAAAACTATAAAAGAAAACAATAGTATCGGGTTTTCATTTATCATGAGCCCCATTGGTTCAACATAGGTTGCATATAGAATACATGGGTTAAATAGATAGTAAGGGAAACAGACCAAAGACCAAATAATCTCATGTATGTAATAAGAATGCATTCCATACCATGTTGAAGAGATATTAAGGATAGGTCACGAGTTTACATCTGTTAGGTCATCCTGCCTTTGAAAAATCTCATTGATAATTTTATTATAACTAAAACCGATCTGCTGGTCATTTTCCCCAAAGTGTGGTATTTATCCTAATGAAGGAAATTACCTTATTGTTTGAAACCTGTGATTTTTAGCTGCTTTTCTATTCTTATCTCAAATTCCAATTAACCACCAAATCCTATACTTTCTATTCATTTCTTGAAACATTTTCTTCTCCCTCTTTCTATGCCTAATTCTGTAATTTAGCCTTCTACCACCTTTGCATATACCACTTTTTTTTTTTAAAGATTTTTATTTATTTATTTCACAGAGGGAGAGAGATCACAAGGAGGCAGAGAGGCAGGCAGAGAGAGAAAGGGGGAAGCAGGCTCCCCGCCGAGCAGGGAGCCCGATGCGGGCCTCGATCCCAGGACGCTGAGATCATGACCTGAGCCGAAAGCAGAGGCTTTAACCCACTGAGCCACCCAGGCGCCCTGCATATACCACTTCTAACTTGTCTCCCTGCTTTCAGTTATACCACATCCACTCATGATCCATGCAGAGTGAATTAATCATATTATATCCTGCTTAAAACATGATCATGTGATAAGTGTGTTTAAAACCATACAGAAGCTTACCTTTGTCCTCAACATGGAAAATAACCACATGAATTACAAGTTCTTTAAAGACTTGGTCTTTGTTTCTCTATCCATAGCCTATTCTCATCACTGAACTTTTCACTCACCTTCTGTTTTCTTGCAATATTCTCATTCATCTCTGGGTATTTGCCAGTGCTGTTTTCTAAACTTGAAACACAATATTAATGGATCTTTTGTTAATCTGTAAAACTCTATTCATCCCTTAGGACTCAATAACTACTTCACATCCACTTTGAAGCCCTTCCACATTTTCCATAATTGAAGCCTTCTTATATCATTTAGATACATTTATATTAAAAAGTAACATTTCACTGCACTAATAGACCTATTGCCTCTGTTCCTACCCCTGGAGTGTAAGCCCTAAGGAGGTATAGAATAGTTTGAAACATACACCTCATGTTATGCCTGATATATAATTTACACACAAAATAGAATTGTTGAACATTTGGGGTATTAAAATTAAGAAGGCCAATCAAAAAATGTGCCCAAAAGAATGCCACTAATCATGATCTGAGGCTCGTTTTAGTGCTGTAAGAGTTTATTGAATGTTTACTAAATTCCAGACACTATGCTATAAAAAGTCCATAATGATGACTTTAAAACTTTATAAGAACCTAACAGGTAGGTACTATTGCTGTCCATAATTTGTAAATGAGAAACGATTGTTATCTATGTTAAATAACCTAAAAAATCATCTCCCCAGGATTAAAGCCCATACAATATGAGTCTGTGTTACTTATTCACCACATGCAAACAACTCAGATGGCTTCCCTTCCAGGTTGTAAGTATATTTTGAATATTTTCCAATGCCTGAGACTTTGGGGAAATGCCACTAGTTCCAATCTGAGTTTGATTCTGCCAAAATGAATGCTTTGAATTCCTTATTATATCCAACTCTACTTCCTTTTTAATTCCTTGGATGGCATGTAACTGTAATTCCCCCCACCCTCAAATGTTCTGATTGATTAGATGCTTCTGCACCACTTTGTGAGACTGAAATGAAGTTCATCACACAATGTTTCCCTATCTCAGTCTATCTGCCAGGAAACTCAAGCCAACCAACATGTTCTATAATTCTAGGTTGTAAAACACAAGAGCCTAAAAACTTATATCATTTACTTATTACATGAGTCATGAATAGTTTCTCACAAAGATTTTGGCTTTTTTTACATAAAAGCTCTGGATTCACTTCTGCAGTTCTGCCTCCTTCTTTATAAGTGCTAGTACTGAAGAGCAATCCCATCCCATGTGCTACCATCTAGCCACCAAGGTTTAGCAGCTATTCTAAGTGGTGGGCCATGTGATCACAGAAATTATGAAGGAGTCAGAGACAAGCTAGATTATCTCATTGAGATGATGGAGGTTTATTTGTTCTCCAAGTAATAGACACCCAACATCTAATTCCCTTATTTCATTTGTTCCAACAGGAAGACATCAAAGCCAAGACTGACTAAACAACATTAACAGTGTCTAGTGATACTAAGAAATTGATCAGGAATTCCCTGACTGTAGTTAACATGTGTGATACTTGTTATAAATATAGTGGTATTTCTAATAAATTTCCTCTTATTTTGGTGATAAGTAAATAATCATCATTTTATTTTAGGCAAACATATAACTACTAAGTCTACTGCACTATAGAACGTGTTTTGAACGATTATATTTTAACTGTAAAATAGACAAGATAACACCTTATTTTCATGGAAGTGAGTAAAGAAATTTTAGATCAGAGAAGCTGGAATTTTTATCAGAAATTTTGCATGATTCCTAAAATGAGTTATCAAGATTTTGGTGTTTTAGGACCTTGATTTAAAGAGAAGTTCTCATATTGGGTTTCTTAGGAAATTGATTCTGAGAGAGATGTTCAGGAATTAAGTTTAAAATTATTCTAATATTACCTACAAGGAGGAGAAGGAAAGGGGAGTGGGTAGATGGAGACAACTGAATCATAACGCATTCTTAAGAGAGGCTTCAGCTTATCTCCGTGAGAGTGGTGGAGCTGGGATGATAGCCTGTCAGAGTGTCCAAAATTGAGGTGAGGGAGGGAGGGCAGTGCTTTTAGAATTTAGAACTCTTGTTAGGGGTGCCTGGGAGGTAGGGTAAGAAAAGCTTCCATTTCTCTGGTAGAGTGTGCTCTAGGGGCAGTTGTGTCAGGAGGAAAATGCTAAAAAGTTTGTGACAATCAGCCTGTCTATGTTGCCTGGCTGTTCACTCAGAGGGGATATCATCTGGGGAACCTATGCCCCTGGTCCCTGAGGGTCATGGGTCATCTTGACCAGTACCCTGCAACTGAGGCCTCTCTGTCTGCTCCACACCCTATCCCCACCCATCTGGCCAGGGCTGGAAGCCATTTCTAACCCTATAAATCAATCATTTCGATCATTTCAAACAACTTCCATATACTGTGTAGCCCCCACACAAAACATTGTCCCCAAATTCAGCTTATTTTTTTTTTGGCAGATTAAACTTGACATTATGATAAAAAAATGTTACACACACAATTATAGACATGATGACCAATGTGTCTTAACCTTAGAAATTAATTCTTCACACCAGTGTCTTATGGTACGACACTGATGTCACTTTAAGGGATACATACTAACCCCACTACATGAAGGCAGAAAAAGTTGTCTTTTTTCACTTTGAAAATGCTTTAATTTTTTTTTTTTTTGACAGAGAGACAGAGAGAGAGCACAAGTAGGCAGAGCGGCAGGCAGAGGCAGACGGAGAGGGAGAAGCAGGCTCTCTGATGAGCAGGGAGCACGCCTTGGGTCTCAATCCCAGGACCCTGTGATCATGACCTGAGCCGAAGGCAGCCACCCAACAGACTGGGCCACCTGGGCGCCCCTGAAAATGCTTTAATGGTGGTGTCTGTACAGCATGTGATGTCAAGACAGGAAGAAAAGCAACTGTGACTCACACAGTGAGACACGTCTATCAGAGAACAGGTTGTGAGTGAATAGAGCTCATAGGGCTTCCATGCTTTACTGTGTACCAGCCAGGTCTAGCCCCCCTCCTTTTCAAATGTGCCCTCTTCCTCAGCTGTGGCATCCTGGTGCTACTGGTACTCAGACACTAGGTCACTGGTGTTGCTCTCAGCTTTGGTGAACTCCATCTTGCCCCTGCCCTTGCCTATATACTAGTGTAGGAAGGGCTTGAGCTCTAGCATGGCCATGAACTGCTTTGATATGTGCCTGAGAAGGCCTCAAATGACAGCTAAGTTCCATTGTAACTCTAAGCAACTTAATTATCCTGCATGCTATAAAGGGTTTGGAATTGGATTGATCAGGTTTTGAAGACATATACCAAAGTTAATACAGATGATTTCAGAATAATTTATATTAAGTAAGTCTTTCTAGAAATAATTAAGTGTAGTGTTGGTTATCTGGTTTGACCATCTCCAGTGTTTGATAATAAAACTAGAGCATTAGCAGTAAGAACAAATTACTTACATTTCTAGTCTCAGCAGTTTCAATACATGTATTTTTATTCTGTATCAAATTATCTAGTGACCTGGTTCAAACACTGTAATTTTAAAAACCTTCAAGATTAAGGATCAAAGCATATTTCTATTATAATCTATTATTTCCCCTTATATTTAATTAACACCAAAACTGGCCCCTGTGGTAAAAAAAATGAGTTGTTATTAATATCTCTAACTTGATTACAATATGGATTCATGTAATTCAAGTCTGAATCTTCACATAATTCACACCCAGTATTTGTCATAGGATAAGATAGTGTTAGAGTTTAATGTCATTCTTAAATGATGCCTCTACAAGGCTGAGGGAATAACAATTATTTGAGGAACAACCATGACTGAAACGTACCTGGTCTTTATGATGAATATTGGCCTAAGAAATCTGAGTTTTCAATTAGTTATGGGCATATCATGGGCACAAACTGGCAGGACTGTTACTTTAAATGACTGCTCCTTGAAAACCTAGAATTATAAAGACTTACCCATACAGGCAATACTACATTTCTTGGATTAATCAGGATACACAAGTTGGAAAGAATTCAAGATTTCACATAAAGTGAATTATTAGAGTGTTCTGGTTGTAGAAAATCCTTAAGGTTTCAAATCATTACATACCAAAAATGACTTCTGCCATCCAATCAAAAGGATATCTGAAAACTTCTATATTCAGGGCAGTTTTTCCCAGAGTATAAAATATAAGAAAAGTGGGAGTTGAAAATATCCACAGTGTTACTGGTCACATATCACATCTCAGAATTTCCCCTTGTTCACTGACATGATATCTGGGGCAAATCTGTCCCACAAAGATTGATTATTTTTGACATTTTAGAGGCAATAAAATGTTTAAAGCAGAATTTAGATTTAATCTCATTTTGCATAAGTCTAAAAATATTCATTGGACATGTTACCTAAAATGGAAAATACTTTGTTCTAGTTTTTTATTAGTTTACTTTATTCTTTTGTTCATAACTATGTTTATCAAGATGGGCAGGAGCATTAGTCTTGTTTTTACCCAATACAAAGTAATTTAAATTTATCCAATGATAGAGCACTATAAAGGGAAACATTTTTTCTCCTCAAACAAAACAAAACAAAACAAAACAAAACTATATACAGTTTCAATAGATCTCAAATAGCATTCAACTAGGAAATCCCATGCCTGGGATTTTTCTGTTAATAAGTTGAGAGTAATAGAGAGGCTGTTTGACCAGCTTCTCAGACCAGGTCTCATCTGGTGTTTCAATCTTACTAAAGTATTATAAGCTTAGTACCGGTCTTCAGGTTTATCCAATTCAGAATATCAACTTCATCCATTCATCTAAAGGTGCTACGTTCATTCTTCAATTAACTAATTTAAAATAAGAAAATCAATGTATTAATATATAGTTTATATATATACAGATATATTCTAATTTCTCCCAGTGGATAGGTTCAGAGAAATATCTAAATTGAAAGTTCTGTTAGCCTCATTTTTAGAAAAAAAAAATTCCTGACATAACTGTGAATTGTTTTTTCAAAACTAGGGTTATTTCTGTCTAGAAAACTAATATCTTACACTACTGGGTCTACTTGTTATACTAATTCACCAGCACTCTGAGCCAGGATATAACAATGTTGCAAGTTAATTAATTTCATGTATTCTTAAACATTTAAGACTGTAATCTTTGGTGGAATTTTGGAGAATCCCCAGTCCTTTGATGAATTTTGATGATACCCTGGTCATGAGCCCTTCTTCAAAGGCTTCTTCCACACTTACTTAATATCTTTCTGTTTATGTTCATTCTTACCGAATTCAGCCTCATCAGGCATCATTTAGTAACGAATTAAATTTTAGAAGTGTGCTCTATTTGGGTCACTGTTAATTCTGTACATTATGACCCCAAAATACCTCTATTCTACCAATCTTTCATTGGTCTCATTATGAAGTTCCCAGAATATTTGATGCAAGCTTCATTTCATAGCAGGAGAATGAGAGCACTTTACCTCTTGGTTTCATTCTCTATTCTAATTTCCAAAAATGGATCTTCATTATTTTAACCACATGACACAATTTGCCTACTCAATTCAGGATCAAAGGACTACTTGCTCATCTCCAAATTCAGGCAGGGGAGAAAAACTAAAAACCATGAAAACAAAATGATTTTAATAAGAAAATGCCCCCTTACCAATTATGTTTATTATATGCCATAGAGATATTTATTTAGCAAATAAGAAACTGAGGCTAAACTTTTTAAAAGTTTATGAAGTAAAACATAAAGGCCTGGATATCATACATATAAAACCCTTCAAATACCTATAAGCTTGAGGTAATGGCACAAAATGTTTCTTGTGCCTCTTCACAAATTTTATATATATATCAAGCAGATCTGTGATGCTAAAAATTTTTTAAGTAGGAACAAAACGATCATTCTATACAAGTATTAAATGGCTTTTTCCATTTAATCATGTATAAGTTGACATCTTCACATTAGTATGTATAAATCTACCTTATTTTTTAAAAGTTATTTAGTATTTCATTCTACAGAAGTAACATAATTTGATCCTTATGAATGAACTTGCTCCCAGTTCTTTTTTTTTCAATGTTATAAATAATGCTATAATAAGCAGTCTTGTTCATATAACTTGGTGGACTTCTGCAAATTTATCTTTAGGGCAGATTTTTACAAGAGAAATTGATGAGACAAGAAATATATGTGTAACTTGAAAAGGTTGACTACATGTCCAATCACCCTCTAAATAAGCTATTCTTATCTACATTCCAATAACAAAATATCAGAGGCCTGTTGTCTCATATATTAGTAAACATTCATTATTTTTTAATTCATGGTACAAAGTGGATTTTAGTCATATCTCACTAAAAGATAAGCCAATAGTATACAGGCCCAATATATCTTCAACCCTCCTTTCCTTTTTCTTTCCATCTTCCTCTTCTTTCCCTTCATGATCATATTCTTTTGTTAATCTCATACATAGTCCAGGATATTACTTAATGAATATAATTCATATTACTTGTTTTTGATTTTATAATTTTAATAATAAGATATATTTATTTAATATCAGATAAATTAGCAGTTACAGAGTATGTATTTGTAAGATTTTCCTCTGGATGTAACTATGTAAAACACAAAATTAGTTAACTATAACTTTTATAACTACAGAAAAGCAAAATACTGCAGACATGGTAACAGGCAGTTTTTCAGTGTTTTGGGGTAAGGATCCTAAATCAGTTTTCTTACCATATCACATTATACGTTACATATATTTACGTAATTCACATTTTCCTCAGAGATTCTCTGAAATAGGAAAAAGGTTTTCTCTGTATAAAAAAGTAGAACTGGACGCCTGGGTGGCTCAGTGGGGTAGGCCTCTGCCTTTGGCTCAGGTCATGATCTCAGGATCCTGGGAACGAGGCCTACATCGGGCTCTGCTCGGCAGGGAGCCTGCTTCCCCCCTCTCCCTCTGCCTGCTTCTCTGCCTACTTGTGATCTCCCTCTCTCTGTCAAATTAAAAAAAAAAAAGTAGAACTGTCCACACCTCCTTTATATGCCTATTTGAGATATATGTCTGTCTAAGAACATCTATGGAGTACGAATATATAAAAAGCACTATTTTGTTATTATGTTACCATGTGTGCATGTAAGATTTGATGAATAAAAGGAATAAAAAAGTTATCTTAAAAATCACAATAAATTGAGATTTGGATTTATCAAAATTGTATTCTCAATTCTCACAGGTGTAATCAGATCCTAACATTTTAAGTAATTTCTGGTCATATTAAGTAACAAATTGAGCCAGGTACTTTTATGGCCCTCATGGGTTTAATTTATTCAAGTGTTTTAATTTAATGGTAAATGCTTAAAAATATACTATTTGAATGCCTAATAAGATGTAATTATTTACTGATGGATAAATATACTCTTGCTATTTGGCAGAAGAAATACTCGGAAGGAGAGTAAATATGCATACTGGGATCACAAGGATACTTTTGTTCTCCAGAGCCGATGTAGTAAACAAGCATGTAACATTTCTGTATTGCCTGGTGGAGTGGCAAAATTATTACACAGTGCTTTCTCCAACTGAGAATGTAGGCCAGAAATTGAGCCATGAACCTAAGCAATCATTCTTGGTTTAAATCTGCACTTACCTCAACAACTGACTAGTTATTAGTGAGACTGCTAATCCCTTAAACGGAAAGGATGTCTGATTCCAATTCTCTCAGTAAACAGGTTTGCATTGCCAAGCTAATTCCAGGAAGCTTTACAAGGGTTTAATGTGGTATGAGATTGCTCAGGTAAGGATACGGTAAAATAGAATTTAATTTTTCCTTCAATATAAATAGTTTGTTTAACATTATATTTACTTTATAAATGTTAGCAAACCTTACTGAAATGCAGATCATCTGAAAACTTACTTTGTTCTCGCTATCAGAGATAGGAAACCTACATTACATAAAGAGCAAGATCTGAGGAAAATGATGCTTAATATGGACAACTATTTCATATACCAGTTAACTACTTCAACTTTTTTACCTTTTTTAAGAGATGTTGCATGGGTGTGATGAATTTTTAATTATCTGTATTGTGGTGATGCTTTCATAGTGTAAACATATATCATAATTTATCAAGATGTATATTTTAAATATATGCACTTTACTGTATATCTAAATAAACATGTAAAAATATACATACTAAGTTTTTGGTTTGTTATTAAGCAACAAAACTCAATTTCCTCAAAAATCCTATAGAAACCCTGATGTAGAAATAGATATACACATAAAGTTTATGGACTGAAGTACGGATGCTCATGCAACTTCTTTCTTTCCCTTTGCTTATGCTCCCTGAGACAGCCCTAATGAAGCCAACGTCCTTCAGACTCAACATAGAAACCTGATATATTGTATTACTCTGTTCATGGAAGGCATAAAGTACAATTTTTTCATAGAAATATTTCCAATAATAAACGTTTAAGCGGTTAAGGTTTTGAGACATAAAGGCCTAAGTGCCATCTCTGGCCAAATAATCATTTATAAAGTCACCTTTTTTTTTATAGTGCCTAATGTGTGACTAACATGATTCTCAGAATTTTTTATGAATAATCAATAAATTTCACAAGACCTCTGTAAAACATGACTTTTATAGATGAGAAGCCAAACCTTTTGAGAAGTCATGTGACTTTCCCAGTCATATGGGTAGTAAATGATAAAAGATTCAACCCCTTTCTGTCTCCTCCAATTCCCTTATGACTTGCGTGTGTACATGAAGATATTCTAGACATTTAAAAACACAAAGATGTGGACTCATAGAAAATCACAGTTGAAAGAAATACTAGAAATAATTGATATTATATCTCCTTAACAAATAAAATGGAGACAATATGTCTGCTCTGAGCTCATACTTGTCATGAAGGAACTTTTTGGGTTCTCTTCACTCAACCTACTTGTCATTATCAAAGAGATCTGTCTGCTGAGACCTTGCAAGTTGGTATAAAAAATAATGACAGTGTGTGTTAGAAGCTCCTTGATTATGTTTTGTTTCATTTTTGTTGTTTGTTTAGTCTTCAGTAGAATTAATTTCCTGAAACAGGAATATGAGACTGAAAAGTTTCTATTTTCTTCTCTATTATCAGTTTTCCTCTTATCCTCTAGATCATCATCGTTTCCTCCACTGCTACTTAAAAATTAGGTTTGATTGGAGACTTGTTTTTTGTTTTGTTTTGTTTTGTTTTTTTTAATCGATGACAATAAAGCAACGGCTACAAAAAAGATTTTGGAGAAATTAAGTCAAACCTATAATTCTATAGTAAATGATAGAGTAGGCTAACAAGATAAAAATATTTTCAGGTTTTCAAGAACTCAGAAAGTTTATTAACCATCAGTATTCTTGAAAGGGTATATTGAGTTTACAAATTAGTTCTTGTTCAAAATCTAAATTTACTTTTTGCAAAAATATGCATTATACAGATATTCTCAAACATCACTATTGGTGATATTCTTACTCATATTTTAATCTATATTGTCTCTATCACATTAAGTAGAGTTAAATAACACACAGAAATACATTCACACACAAATACACATGCACACACACTTTCACACACACAGATAGTGTCTATATGAACAAATATGCTCTGTAACAAATATAAATGTCAGTACTACTTATAGTGTTTTAAGTTGTTACTGCATACTAGATCTTTACTACTGATGAATTCACTGGGACAAATGTATTTTTGAAGTGGAAAAACTAAACTATTCAAAATTGGTCCATATGTATTTTACCCAAAGTTAAAGATCATGCTTCTTTTTCCACTTTGACCAACTCAATATAGAAATGCAGCCTTTAAAAAAATGTGGTGAAATATAACCAAGAAGAGTTTTTACAGAGCATATGCTGGCATCTCAAAATATTGATCTCAACAAGCAAATGGAACAACACATTGATTTAGGAAGAACAAGAGGCAGGTGGGAGCCAGAGAAAGGGCAAGGTACCCATCCTCAGAAAGAGTAGGGCACATCTTGCAGACAGAATTGAAGGAAGAATGAAAAGGTGAAAGTGAAAAGAGATTTTAAAGTGAAACAAAGGAAAATTTGACAAAATATTCTTACTTAAAAGTACATGGGGAATGGGGTACCCAGGTGTCTCAGTTAAGCGTCTGACTCTATCTCAGCTCATGTCTTGATCTTGCAGTCATGAGTTCAAGCCCCAGTACATGGTAAAGCCGACAGCAGAGAACAGCATTTTGAGGAAAGTCCTGGAGAAGGGAAAAACACTGAAATGGGTGTAGTTTAGTTCCGGTTGGTGTCTAAACAGGGCATTTGAGAAAGTTATCCAATCTCACTATGTCAGTTTTCTCATATGTTCAATTTAAAAGCTGGTCCAATCCAGTGACAACCATGTTCTGCTCATAAGACTGGCCCTGAATCCAACTCCTAGAGTTTATCTGGGGCAGAATCCACAGGATCAAACAACTTATAAAGTTTTTTCTGATTGTAAATTACCAGTATATTTCTTAAGATAAGTTCTCTTAGGATTACTAAATCAAGGAGTATCTCAGGTCACCTTGATGACAACAAAATATAATAAATTGGCTAAAAAAAAGGAATGAAAGTGTACAGTGTTGCTAATCCTGGATACATTATCCTGATGAATGGTATCACCATTCACCCAAACACTGAGTTCACAAATCTGGGAATCATTCCAGTCCTTTTCCTTTCTCTCTTTCCTTTTTCTTTATTACCAGTAAACACTCACAGATACTCAGTGTCCAACTCCTGAAAATTCTACCATTTATCTCTAAAACCTGCCCTGCCCCTAAACCAAATAGCTACTGTCCAATTTCTTGTGCCTCCAGTCTTAGAATCTACTTCATTCTCTGTACTATTGGGTGTGTGTGAGAGAGAGAGTGAGAGAGATCTTTCTAAAAGTCAAGTTGAACCTCAAAAACACTAGCATAAAACCTCCCAGTGTTCCTTATTTTGTAGAGCCACACTGTCCAATATGGTAATGACAAATCACATATCACTACAGAGGACTCAAAATGTGGCTAGCTCAAATTAAATGATCTGTAAGGATAAAATATATCCCCCATTTCTAACACTTGGTAGGAAAAAAAAGGAAAAATGCCATTAATATTTTGTATTTTAGTTATTAATTGCTTGCTAATATTCCGGATATATTGGTTTGAGTGAGAATATTATTAAAATAATTTTATCTGTTTCTTTTTTTAATGTTTCTATGAGAAAATTTAAAATTGTGTGTGTGCCTTGCACAATATTTTTATTGGAAAGTGCTTTCTGCACAAATGACAACAGAATGGGGAGAACACATGAAAACCACAAATGTGGTATTTCTTGCTCAAAAAGGAGGGAAAAAAGGGCTCTTAAAGGTACTAATACTTATTTTCTTCCCTAGCCTTTCTCTCAACCTGTCATGGCTTTTCTTATTTGCTATTGGATAATTACATCCCCTTCAGCATATACAAGTGTTGTGCAAGGGTATTGCTGGACAAAAAATGAAATGCAGACCCTCATTATTCAGGTCATGTGCTGCCCACCAGCTGCTGGGTTACCTCTTCTGACTGGACTGGTTGGACATTTCTGAAGTTAGTTAAGTCCTCTAGGGAATGTTTGTCAATATTTGGGTTATAGTCCAACAGTATGTCAAGAAATAAATTCATTGGCTTCAATAACAGCATTTCAGTAAAAAAGAATATATCAGAAACAAGTAGTAAATAAAATACTAGAGTACATAGAAATTAGTGAAATATAAGTATTATTTTGTAATGTGTGTGTGTAAGAGGTCACATAATAAAATGTGTATTTTCTACAAGTTGTGGCCAAAAAAGTTTGAAAATACTCAAGCACACCACATAGATGTCTTTATAATTCTGACCCCTGCCTGTACTACTATCCTAAAATCTTAAATTTCAACCATAGTTTGGTTTCCTGCACATTCTGTAAACCATTCTAAATAGAACAATTCTATATGCTGGCTTTTCTTACCCTCATATGCCCCAGTCAATCTGACAAAATCTTACCCAATTTTTTCATTCTTAAAATACCATCTCTGTGAGACTTTCCCACAACTTCTTCATCTTTTCCTCCCTCTGTTATTTTAAAATAGCCTTCAGGTAGATCTCTAATAACTGGAAATAGGTGATAGCAAGACAGTCTCTAAAAATATCAAAAAAATTAGGCAAATACCATCTTTGACCCAATATTCTCACGCATACATTTATTAGAAAGTAGGAACCAAAACTCAGACAACCTATTGTGTGGGCTTAGGGTATCTTGGCTTTGGGTATTTTCAAAATGCTATTATTGAAATATTACCTAAGGCAAATGTGACTACATTTGGGGGCACATTCTCTGTGCCCCCAAAACTCTGTGGACTAAATTCTTTAACGATCTAACCTGGAGATTGATACCTGAATACATCAACACATATAAGGCCAATTGCATTCTTAGGCCCATTTCCCCATGGTGGGGAATAGTGAGAGTGTCTCTAAAATATCTTAGCCAGGACACACACACACACACACACACACACACGCACAGTGTACTAATTTCTTAAGAAAGTCAGTTGCTGGGGTGCCTGGGTGTCTCAGTTGCTTAAGCATCTGACTCTTGGTCTTGGCTCATGTCATGATCTCTGGGTCATAAGATCGAGCCCCATGCCGGGCTCTGTGCTCAGCCTGGAGTCTGCTTGAAGATTCTCTCTCCATCTCCCTCTGCCCTGTCCCTCCATCCCCGCCTCTTTCTCTCTCAAATAAATAAATCTTTAAAAAAAAGAAAGCTAATTGTTAATTTTCATTAGCTAACAAGCCATTAATTTTACCAGCGAAAATCTAATTGTAGCAAAGTGCGGTGTAGATTAAGATAAGGATAACTGAGGCATGTAGCTGCTGTGTGTGGAGAGAGGTCTTTCTGATTAAAATTAATCCAGATTGTGAATTCCTGATTAAGGCAAGCATACATAAGTAGTAAATTAAACTATCACGTATATAATAATCTCTATGGATAAATTATTTTTTAGTAATTGAATATTTCATAAAACTAGAAAGAATGGTTATAATCAATGTGGCTTGATTGTTGGAGGTCAATCATGATATATTTTTAAACTGACTCGGTCACAGGTACACTTATTGTTAATGAAACAGAGTGTTAAAACACAATATTTTCTCCTCATTTTTGATTAAGCCTTCAATAGTATACATGTTATCATTGCAAGATGAGTGTGAGTTGAAATCTCATCTTTACATGAAAAATTATAAAGTCTTCTGGAGCCTTTTCTATGCTCATGGGCCCCAGGGTAACATCACAGATTTAATGAATCTAATAATGTGAAAATTGAGTGATTGGCAAATAATTTTATTTGGAGAGGGATATCATCCTAATTAGAATCCCTACCCCACCCCACTTTTCACGAGTAAAGAGAAGGTACTCCCTTATAATTCTAAATCTAGTGAAACTTATGGAAGGAGCAGGGAGACCCACAAAGTACCTGAAGTGTTCCTCGTCCTTCAGATACACCGAAGTTAGTGACTCATAACCGTGAAAATCAAAGGGGACAGAAAACTGGGAACTTCTAGAGAACAAAAGAAAGGCTGACCAACTGCTTTTAGAGTGAAGTCAGAGAATGAAGGCTGATGTTCTGCTGGAGTTGGCCTGGTCACCCAGAATTTATCAGGGCAAAGGACAGATGAATGCTTCCTGTGGACCAGATGTAGACACAAGAGAGAAATCCATATGGGGTCAGCCATCACATGTCCTGTTCAATAGGGTCATGGAATTGGTGGGGGTGGACAAGAAGAACTCAGAAGAGCCTGGAAATGTAATCCTTAATGTTCAGGGGCCATGGAAAGAGCCCCAGAAGGCCACCCAAAGTAGTTATGCTTCTGTCTAGGTTAAGGGAATTGATAGGGGA
This sequence comes from Ailurus styani, assembly GCA_002007465.1. Classification (NCBI taxonomy): domain Eukaryota; kingdom Metazoa; phylum Chordata; class Mammalia; order Carnivora; family Ailuridae; genus Ailurus; species Ailurus styani. The sequence goes on from LNAC01000179.1 coordinate 174,667, forward strand.
AAATCCCACAGGAAACTTTTGAAGAACATAGCGATAGTGAGAATTGTCTTGTCCCAAGAGCCAGAACTTCAAGGAGGCTGTTTTAAATGTCTGCAGGTTCTAAATGAAACTTTGGTCCATGAGTCACTTTAATAAAATAACATGAATGTCGTATGACTAAATATTTTTTTCTGGCTTACATCAACAATAATTCAATAATGGCATAGGTATTTCTAAGACCATTCTATTAATTTTCTGGTATTTCTCTGCTATTTGCAATGGCAAAAATGGGAGTGTATCCCTCAAGTCTTCCATCAAAAGAACCTGCTGTGAGGAGTTTAGTTGGCAGACATCCTATAGCTTCTGTAGATTTGGTATCTACCACAGTGCTCATATTTGGGTATGTCCTCCCTAGACTCTTTCCAGGTAATGACTAAGAAGAGTTAGGTACTATATCTGGAATATTCCTACCCAAAGTGGAACACCTTGAGAGGGTATTTTTTGCTCTGGGGTTCCTACAGCTGGACTGAAACCTCAGAGCAGCAGTACAAACTAAGTCTCTTTCTGTTCAATTCTGTTTTCTTCCAACTCTCCATTTACAACTCTTCATTCACAAATGTCACAATTAATAGCTTCCTGGAAATGGTTACCTCTAAATGCAAATTAAAAAACAATTTAGACAATTTAGTACATTTTAGATGTTTTGGTACTGATGTAAACAACTAAAACTCTAATATTGTATTTGCAGCTTTATTTCTTTTTTTTTCAGTGTTCCAAGATTCATTGTTTATGCACCACACCTAGTACTCCATGCAATGTGTGCCCTCCTCTTTATTTCTGTTCCTCAAATTATTTGAAGTTGTTATGTCATTGTGATTGACATTTCATGATAACTGTAAGTAAAGATTGAAATATTTGGTCACTGAGATGATTACAAGTCACACTTGTGCAGTAAAGTAAGCCCTCTACTAGCTAGCCTTGATATATGTATACATGCATGTGTGTGTGGGTACATATGTGGATGTAAAGTATGCCCTTTATACAAAGATGAAAGTACTTAATACAAAATCTTAACATTTGCTTCACAAGTACTATTGAAATTAAATAAGTGAGATATGTGAAAACATTCATCTTTAAGCTGGCTGTGCCACTGATGCAATAATTGCTAGGCTGTCATAAAATAAGTGACACTTTAAATTCATGACAAAGGGAAGAGTTGCTTCCTGGTTTCATTGAAAAAATGTCTTTATATCAATATGATATTCCCTATATGTTCATTATTACCATTTAAAATCAACAATTTTACTATTGTTAACCATCCTGTATTTATTATATTAAATTTAACACCACTTAAATTGGTAAGATCACAACCTGGTGTGGGGGACAGGGGGGCAATGTGCATGGAGATAAATCTTTCAACATTCCAGCTTCTAAAATAAGCACAATGTAATGCTAAAAATATTTAAAGGTAGCTGTGCCCTGGAAATAACCACAGTATAATGAAACAAAAGCTCTTGACTAGTTTGATTCAATTACACATCCCCATACATACACATAAACTAGCAGAGGATAGCCTAGCAGAAGAGTTAAAACTGATGAAATAAGAAAACAAAACAAAACATAAATACCACAGATAAAATCTATGAAGCTAAATCTAGTTCTTTGAGATCAGAAAAATAAGATGGATCAAGGAAAACAGAGAGAAAGTACAAATTACAATAATAGGAATTAAGGAAGGAGGGGGATTTCTACAGTTCTTATTGCAATTAAAAGAAAAATAAACAAACAGTATAAAAACATGAAATGACTAGACATAAATGTAGCAGAATATGTGCAAGATCTATATGTAAAAAATACATAAAATATGATAAGAAGAATCAAAGAAAACCTACATAAACTAAGAAATATATCCTTTTCATGGGTTAAATTGTCAATTAAAATGCCATTTTTTCCTATATCAATCCATCAATTTTATTCAATCCCTGTAAAAATCACAGAGGCTTTTTCTCCCCAACAATGTAAACTGAACTGATTTTAAAATTAGGACAAAAGAACTAGATTAGTCAACACACTGTTGAGACAGAAGAAAATATTTGGAGGATTCTCATTACTTAATTTCAAGACTTGCTACAAGCTACCATAAACAAGATCACGGGATATTGACAAAAGGAAGGGCACAACAATCAATGGAAAAAAATTATAGTCCAGGGGAGCCTGGGTGGCTCAGTGGGTTAAAGCCTCTGCCTTCGGCTCAGGTCATGATCTCAGGGTCCTGGGATCAAGCCCCACATCAGGCTCCCTGCTTGGTGGGGAGCCTGCTTCCCCGCCTCTCTCTCCCTGCCTCTCTGCCTACTTGTGATCTCTCTCTCTCTCTCTGTCAAATAAATAAATAAAATCTTTAAAAAAAATTATAGTCCAAAATGATACTACATATATTGTTAATTGATTTTCAAAGAAGTGAAGTAAACTGAATGGAGAAAGTATAGAGTTTTCAACAAATTGTTCTGGAACATCTTGACTATATAGAAATATTTTAAAAACACACAATTGATGAAGGACTTACATATGGAGTATATAAAGAATTGACAAAATGCAATGAAAAGATTTAAACAGACACTTCACAAAAGAAGATATATGGATTGCAAATAAGCAAATGGAAGATACTGCTTTCCATGGCCAGAGTCCAAGTTCTAAGAATGATCTGGCCATTGGCAAACTATTCCATCTGCTTTGCTTGCACCAGGTTCCAGTTGCCACATTGCTTCCAAAACACGGGTAAGAATAATTCCCCCCCACCGTTCCATTGATCCTTTCTCATGTTAAAAGACAAAACTGCATAAAAAATGACACTATTCATCATAGGTTTTATGAATTTTCAGTACTCCTGAGTAGTAAAATATAAAGTGTTTATCAGTAGTGGTATAATTTCTTGGGCTTATACTAAAGAAGTCTTAAAAATTCAAATTAAATAAAACATACCAGCATTTTCCTTCAGAAAGTACATTTTTTTTTAATTTAAGGAAAAATCAATCTCAACAACATTACAAAGGAATAAACCTGACATTGGTCATCGTGACAACACAAACCTGACACAAACCTGACAACATCACCTAAGGAATAGTATGGTTTGGATACATCATGACCAGGACTTCAACAGTCACATGAGAGATAAGGATTCATGAATGTTAATGGTAGGTGCTAAAACAAATTCTTCCTCTCCTTGATTCAAAGAGGGATTATAGGGATAACAATCGACCTAGGAATTGAGGAACCATGTTAGAACTAAGGCTAAGTGCAATTACAGTAAGCAGTATAAATATCACAAAATTTTAACTTGAATACTATTACTATAACTATAACTAACTTGAATAGCTTGAAATACCTTGAATAAATCTTCTAAATTACTAGAACGGGACACAAAGGAAAAGGAAAGCCTAGATTTTCCGTGAAAGGAAACAATGGAGAAGATATGGGATCAATAAAATTATAAATAATATGTCAATATTTGACTGACTATAAACAAAAATAAGTTAAAAATCTTATAAAAACAGAACTACCTTCTTGAATAATCCTTGAAGAACTAAAATTTAACATGAAAATACATAGGCAATGATGATGATAAAACAACTATATCGTAGGACCTATGAAATTATACTACATCATTTAATGGGAAAATCCATTGCTTTATGTATTCTTGCCATTTGCAAGGATGTGGATGGAGCTAAAGTGTATTATGCTAAGTGAAATAAATCAGTCAGAGAAAGACAAATACCATATGATTTCACTCATATATGGAATTTAAGAAACAATACAAATGAATGTAGGGGAAGGGGGAAAAAAGACAGGGAAAGAACCATAAAAGACTCTTAAATATAGAGAACAAACTGAGGGTCCATGGATGGGAGGTGGGTGAGGGATGGGCTAAACGGGTGATGGGGACTAAGGAGGGCACGTGTTGTGATGAATAACTAAATTCTACTCCTGAAACCAATATTACACTATATGATAACTAACTAGAAGTTAATAAAAATTAAAAAAAGAATTAAAAAGAAAATCCACTGCTTTAAATCATTACTAAATAAGAAATTAAGATGAAAGAATTAATAAGGATATCTATCCGTATCTTTCACCATGTTAAAAAATCAAAGAAAAAACTAGTCATACGACCACATCCATGAAATTACTGCAAATTTTTTTTTAAAGATCTTATTTATTTATTTGAGATAGGGTGCTAGAAAGATCATGAGTGGGGAGGGGAGGGTAAGAGGGAGAGGGAGAAGCAGACTCCCCACTGAGCACTGAACCTGACCTGGGGCCTCCATCCATCCCAGGACCCTGAGATCATGATATGAGCTGAAGACAGTGGCTTAACTGACTGAGCCATCCAGGTCCCCTGAAATTACTGCAAATTTTAAGGACCATTTTGTTACTAATTTTTTTAACAAGAATTACTAGCAATTACTTGGAACGAATTATAAGTTTTAATTTCTTTTCCTCTGTTTACTATTTTTTTATTTTCTATTTTAATCTTAAATTCATTTTGTTGCACTGAAGTAACTCAGTATGTTTTTTAGGAATATACATAGTTAAAAAACTTTCTTAGTCTTTGAACATCTAAAATATCTCCATTTTCTTAGCTCACTGAATTATTTGGTAGAGAATTATGAAATCAACTTACGTTTTTCAAAAAAATCTTTTATAACTATTGCCCTGCTGTCAAAAGCAATAAATTAATTACTTAAAATAATGTTGTATAAGTGTATTTATACTAATTAATCATTAATTGTGATTCATGTAGAAATTTTAGATGATATTGTGAGAATAAGGAAGTTTTCTTCTGTTCTCAGTTTGCTAAGGATTTTGCATCTCTTTAATAAACCCTATTTGGTCACGATATATTTTTATTTATTTATTTATTAATTTATTATTTTAAAAATTATTCAGGTATAATTAACATACAGTGTTATGTTAGTTTCAGGTGTATGATACAATGTATCAACAATTCAATACATTATCAGTACTAATCATGATAAATGCATTCTTAATTCCATTTATCTATTTCACCCATTTCTCATTCTCCTCCCCTCAGGCAACCACCAATTTTCTTCTCTATATTTAAATTCTGTTGTTGTTGGTTTTTGTTTGTTTGTTTGTTTGTTTGTTTTTGGTCTTTTTTTTTCTCTGTAACTTTGCTTATTTTGTTTCTTAAATCCGACATATAAGTGAAATCATATAGTATCTGTCTTTATCTGACTTGTTTTACTTATCTTTTCATTCATCATTATACCCTCTAGGTCTATCCATGTTGTTGCAAATGGCAAAATCTTATTCTTTTTCATGACTGAAAAATATTTCATTACATACACACACACACACACACACACACACACACACACACACACACACACATCCTCATCCATTTATCCCTGGATGAACACTTGAGCTGTTTCCATATCTTGGCTATTGTAAATAATGCTGAAGTAAACATAGGGGTGTATATATATTTTTGAATTTGAATTTTCCCTTTCTTTACATAAATACCTAGTAGTGGGATTACTGGACCATATGATAATTTTATTTTTAATTTTAGAGGAGACTCCATACTGTTTTACACAGTGGCTACACCAATTTGCATTCCCACCAACAGAGCACAAGGGCTCCTTTTTCTATACATCCTTGCCAACACTTGTTATTTCTTGTGTTTTTGATTTTAAACATTCTGATATATGTGGGTGATATATCACTGTGGTTTTGGTTTGAAATTCCCTGATGATGAGTGATGTTGAGCATGTTTTCATGTGTTTACTGGCCATTTGTATGTCTTCTTTGAAAAATATCTATTCAGATCCTTTGTTCTTTTTTTTTTTAAGAGATTTTATTTATTTATTTGAAAGAGAGAGAAGGAGAGAGAGAGCACAAGAGGGGTGAGGGTCAGAGGGAGAAGCAGACTCCCTGTTGAGCAGGGAGCCCGATGTGGGACTCCATCCTGGGACTCCAGTATCATGACTTGAGGCAAATGCAGTCGGTGAACTAACTGAGCCACCCAGGCACCCTCCTTTGTTTATTTTTAATCAGATTATTCATGTTTGGTGTTGAGTCATATAAGTTCTTTATATATTGTAGATATTAACCCCTTATTGGATATATCCTTTGCAAATATCTTCTCCCATTCAGCAGTTTCCCTTGCCATTTTGTTGAGGTTTCTTTCACTGTGCAAAGCTTTTTATCTTGGTGTAGTCCCAACAGTTTATTTCTCCTTTTACTTCCTCTGCTTGAGAAGACATATCTGGAAAAATGTTTCTATGGTTTATGTCAAAGAAATGACTGCCTATGTTTTCTTCTAGTTTTATGGTTTAGACTGATCTATTTTTAATTCTAACTTCTTATAGATGTATATTTTTTCATTCTTAAAATTTGAATTTTGGTACTAAAATTTTACAAAAATGTACCTTGACGTAGGTAGCTACATGTTCTCTCTGATACTCATTGTGCCTCAATCTGATAATTTGTCTCTCTTCAAAATTAGCAAGTGTTTTTCTATTATTTCTTATATCTACCTCCTTTCTCTTTTATTTCCTTTTGTGACTCCTATTTGATGAGTGATGAGATTTTTTTACATTACCACTATTTTCTTAACTGTTCTCTAATATATTATTTATATTTGTAATGTTGTAGTCATTTCAGGAAGAGATCCCTGGGTCAATCTTCTAGATGACCAATTTTTTCAGCATTTTCCATTCAGCTATTCAGTCCCTTTGTTTGTTTGCTCATTTGTTCTTCTCACTCCTCTACCTTGATTTTGATTTCCAACTCATCTAACATGTCTTTTTAGAGATATAATACTAAGAAAGAGAAGGGGGTGGGGGAAGAGGGAGAGAGGGAGAAAGAAGAAGAGAAAAAGAAAAAGAAAAAAAAAGCAAGCTTTTGAAATGCTGAATCAGAAACTTTCTTGAGAAAATACTGTTATGTGGAAAAAGATATTAATGATTAAGAATTAAAAACTGATTCTGATGAGTTTCTCTTAGAATGTGAAAAATTTTAAGCATACTATAACCAATTAATTTTACTTATAATTCCATTTTAATATATGTAAAATATAATGTATTTTTAATTTATAATCTATGTCTAACCACCAAAACACTTATTTTCAAAAATAGGAAATACAATTTTAAAGTAAAAGAAATAACAGTCATATTTTTAAAAGCATAATGTCGGGCGCCTGGGTGGCTCAGTGGGTTAAAGCCTCTGCTTTCGGCTCAGGTCATGATCTCAGCGTCCTGGGATCGAGGCCCGCATCGGGCTCTCTGCTCAGCAGGGAGCCTGCTTCCTCCTCTCCCTGCCTCTCTGCCTGCCTCTCTGCCTACTTGTAATTTCTCTCTCTCTGTGTCAAATAAATAAATAAAATCTTTAAAAAAAAAAAAAAAAGCATAATGTCTTTGCTCTCAGTGGCATATACAATAGTGGTGATTCATAGATTCAATGAAATGGTACAAAGCAAATGTCATGATAAAGGACAGCCACATACTTACAAATATGATGTAATGTTTTGAACTTTGTAATTAAAGTGTGTTTAATTTATTAAGTAGTAATTTCTTGGTTCATATGCAAAGTTAATTTTGATTATGTCTGATCCTGTAGCCTTTCACTGTTATATTCAAACAATGTCAAAAGGAGTAAGTTACTTCAAGTGTAGTTCAAAGAGTTAGTATTAATTTTTATATAATCTGCTTACCTAAGTAAAATCATCCTATTCAGAAGTCTCTATTAATAGGCCATAGACTGAAGTAAGTGAATTAGAACACAAACTATTTGTTTTGTGTGGGAGTGATACTTCGCATGTGAGTGGAGACTTATATTTAGAGATGCCTCATTTTGCTTCTGATCCTCTTGGCCTGAACAGAAATATCTGCTTCAACTAAATTTTAAGAGAACCCTATTTACCCTGCAAATAGGTAAAATGTTTGATTCTAAAAAGTTTTATTTTTTCTCGGTTGGTCAATTATTTGGCCCATTGTCCACAGAACATGAAATCATCCCTAGGCTACTTCTGCTTCTTCCTTGGAAAAAGTAAGAAGCCCACTGGAATTTTAAGTGTTGGGGCAGAGAAGATGACCACAGGTAAGGAGTCTTAGGTGCAAACAGGTGTTGGAACTGCATGGGGTAAAGCACCAGTTTTGACACAAGGACAAATTTTAAAAAGATCTTTTTTCAACTATTTTCAGGTTGCTAAGAAACCCTGACTGGTTTCAATCTTCCTGCAGGAGCCTAAATCTGACACTAGAAATTAAGTAACAGTAGAGGCATGGCCCTGTTTTATAGTCAATTTTAGGAATCGCAAACTACAGTGAAGATCAAATACACCTAGAAAGTGAGATTTAATTGTTTGAAAATGAAATCTGATGGCAAAAAATCATCTAAGCCTGGTAACATGGTATATTGTGTTACATAAACAAATGAGTAGAAAAAAGTATTAAATCTAAGAGGCAATTCCAAATGTCATTCATAAGTAGCTTTCTATGAATTAGGGTCTCAAAAGTCTAACTTGTCTTCAAGGCCTCCTATTATAGGTAAATGTTTTCTGTTTCCCATTGCCAGCATCGATGCATAAGAGAAGGTTTGGAGTATGCGCTTACTTTTATATACCTTCAGAAGATGCTAGTGACTTCTTCCATTCCTTCAAGTTGCAAAATACCTCTCTGCCTTAAAACTGGGTTTCTGGGTAGCTTTTCTATACTCAAGCTGATCACAGGGCTCTGTTCGCATTCTTCATCAACTTAATCTTAAGCAAAAATCCTGGAATGACACAGGTGTATCTCATTCCCATTAACTTCTTTTCACTTCAGAGGCAGTACACCTCCTTGTTTACTAGAATCAAACATCCTTCCCACAACGGCTCTGTTTTCAATGGTAGCTTAGCACTGAACCAGATTTGACAAATAATTTCTTGAACATGATCTCATCTTTTTTTTTTTGGCTTTTCCCCAGCATCTAATATTTATGTTCTGTAATTATTTCAGACACTCCACTTGTGGATTATTTTTTCATTCTCTGTTGCTTTAATTTTATGAAAAAAGTTAATTTCAAGTCTACATTAAACAAAGCTGAATACAAAGTCTTAGTGAAGGCGATCTGGTGATCCCATTTAAAAAACATAACCCCTGTCCTTGTCCTTAAAATTTCAGGAAGGACACTTTACATGGCTTTGTGTTTGTATGTGTCAGCAGCAGAGCATAGTACTAGATTCTGGCATCTACTGTTAGATGTTCTTCAGCTACCAGAGCATCAACTCTCTTTAGCAGATCTTTTTTTTTTTTTTTTTTGTAAAGACATCACTTGCATAAAGTCTCCATTCTTTGGCTTTGGCTTAGGTCTTACATTTTCAGCATCATCTCCATTAAGTCACTGTCACAAAGCGTGTGTATAATTTCACACACCTGGATCCATATGTTCAGCTGGAGAATAGTCAACATCACCTTCAGAGCCAGTTTCTTTCTCAAGCTCCAGAAGAGCAGTTGCTTCTGGATTTTCATTATCATCTATGAGACTTGTGGGGAATTCGAGTCATTAGCCTCCCAGTGGCAGATAGAACTGTTTTCCCAGAATGGCACACTCATCATGAAGAGTCCTTTGCAGTGCTGAGGGTACTGCCATAACATCATCCAACTGCCCTCTCCTTGCTGTACTTCTCACAGTTGCCCAAGTTCTAGTTTTTTGAGTAAGATCCATGTACATTGTTTTTTTCAAGCTTGACCCCTTTTCCTTCTGAAATTAACTCCTCTGAAATAATAGCCTGTTCGGTATTTTCAGAATTGGTTGATTCTTCATTTTTCATTTTCCATTTTCCGGTCAGTCTTCACCATCCTCAGGCAAGAAGTACATGACCAAGGTTTGGGGCAAAGGGGAGGGTTGTCCTTTGGGAAAAAGAATGAAAAAAGAAAGGACGAGTCCAAGGCAACAGTCTTGGAAGACTTTCTCAGCCCTACCAAACCATTTTTAGTCTTTGGAATCATAAGACCATAACTGGTGTTGTTTTAAGCCACTAAGTTTGTGGTAGTTTGTTAGAAGAGCAATAGGAAATTTGCACAGATGGGAAAGGACATCCTAAGAAGAATCTGCAAAATGCAAAGCCTCAAGGAATGACCTTTTCAGAAATAAAGGGAGGTTTGGAGTGTTTTGAGTCCATAGTCTGGTATAAGAATGGCTGAGGAAGAGATTCATACGAATAGAGAGAGGTGAGGTTTCTTAAAATCAGACATTTTTAAAGCAAATTTCTATCTTATAAAATAATTCTGGCAGTAATGAGCTGGAAACACGAAGTATAAGACCAAGCGTTTTTTTTTAAATATTCTATATGATTTTACTATATTTTAGACATATTAGCCCTTCACAAATGGTTAAATTAGAAGAGCACAAGAGGATAGGTTTAGTTAAATCTAATAATTTCTTCTATCATGCTTTTTTCTTTGTTCATAATGATTCCTTATTTCATCTTTTCTTATAGGAATGAGCATGAAAAATCATTACAATAAGAGCAGTGTACTGTAATTTCTCCTTGGTACCTTACCATACGGTACCTGTCTCTCTTATTTAATTTAACTTGATCTGTTGAAAATCAGGCTTGTAAGGGCTCATATGTCATACTTATTAAAATGCCATATTCTTTAAAGAATCTAATTCCAAAGAGACATGCATCCTTTAATAAGAAACATTTTCATGCTCTACAGCTAAGAAGTAAAAATTCAAAAAGTGTCCAATGAACAAAACAAAATGCATTTTAAAGTAATACTAATCATTAGGCAGATCATTTTTGCCTATTCAAATCTTTGGTTTAATAATTCATTTGTCTAGGAAAATGCCACTGACTTTGGATGAATCCAATTAGATATTTAGGAAAATGTAATTTGTCTAACTATAATAATAAACAACTTAAAAAATAATTCTTGAGAGAAGTGGCAAGATGGCAGAAGAGTAGGAGACCAATTATCATCAGGTCCCAGAAATTCACCCAGATAGCTATCAAACTATTCTGAACACCTACAAATTCTACAGGAGATCAAAGAGAAGAAGAACAGTGATTCTAGGAATAGAAAATCGACCGCTTTTCAGAAGTTCCAGGTCTCTTCTGAGTAGGTTAGTGCATATTTCTCTGGGGTCATTGCTACCCTTTAGTATTTGGTTCTCTCATCCATCTATTCTTATCTGCATAAAATGACAAGGCGGAAAAAATCAACACACAAAAAAGAACAAGAGGCAGTAATGACGGCTAGGGACCTAATCAATGTGGACATTAGTAATATGACAGAACTAGAGTTCAGAATGACGATTCTTAAGGTGCTGGCTAGGCTCGAAAAAACCATGGAAGATAATAGAGAAGCCCTTGCTAAAGAAATAAAAAACCTTTCTGGAGAAATAAAAGAACTAAAATCTAACCAAGCTGAAATAAAAAAAGCTATCAATGAGGTGCAATTAAAAATGGAGGCTCTTACTGCTAGGATAAATGAAGCAGAAGACAGAATTAGTGATTTAGAAGACAAAATGTCAGAGAANTACTGGACCATGAGGAGAGAATTCGAGAGATAAGTGATGCCATAAGACGAAACAATATTAGAATAATTGGGATCCCAGAAGAGGACGAGATTGAGAGAGGGCCAGAAGGTATATTGGAGCAGATCTTAATACAGAATTTCCCTAATCTGGCAAAGGGAACAAGCATCAAAATCCAGGAGGCACAGAGAACCCCCCCTCAAAATCAATAAAAATAGGTCCGCACCCCGTCATCCAATAGTAAAACGTACAAGTCTTAGTGACAAAAAGAAAATCCTGAAACCAGCTTGGGACAAGAGGTCTATAACATACAATGGTAGAAATATTAGATTG